>JAABKJ010007545.1:208391133-208700253 GCA_011634705.1 Andricus grossulariae
TTTTTTTCATTAATTTTGAAAGAATATTTAAGAAGATTTCCAAAATTTTCAAAAAAGAATCTGGATGATTTTAGGGTAATTTTTATACTTTTGCAGGATTTTCAAAAAATTGTAAGAAAACTGTTTGTTCCATGATAATGAAATTATTATTACTCCTAACGTTTCATAGATTTACATTATATAAAGATATTCCATCATGACACAATAAGAAAAGAAAAATTCTGTGAACAAATTATTTGTTGAAAATGTGCTTTCTATAATTTTCTGTAATAACAAAATTTCTCTTAAGATCATTATTATATGCTATAATAATATCACTGCTGCTATTTTTTAATTCTTGAAATAATATTGTTTGATTTCATTAAAGCTTAGGGCCGAATCAGATGAGAACGAATTTCTTTTTTTGATGTTAGGTTATTCCTAAAAATCGCTTTAGAAGCCATTTTTTTGAAATTTTGATTATATTAAAGAAATTTTTCTGCATGCGTAGATTTTAATGAAACAAGTACTCTTTTTCACGAAAAAGATTGAGGTTGATTGACTAAATATCGCGACCTGACAAAATTGAATCTCAATAATTATTTGATATTTTTAATAATTTTTATCACTGTTTTTGTAGTAAGAGCAGACACTATAAACACAATCTTTTTAAACAAAGGTTGGTATTTGGGTGATATAATTCAATAGAATGTGAATAGCGGAAATGTGAAAAAAAACTTTTTATCCTTTAGAATTATTGAATTTTTACATTTTTCGTATAGAAGTGATTTTGTTTAATATTAAAAATATAGCAACATAAGAAACACCAATTTTTATTTTATTTTGCTGGGTTGAATCGATTGATCTATTTAATAAGACTGATATGACCAATTGTAGGCATAGCATGTAATTTAATTTTTTAAAGGTTTCTAATCGGAAAACTTATTTATCGCAAACATTCATTTTTGAACTTTGTACATTGAGAAAGATTCAAATTTACTATGTTTTTAATGCAATAAACAAAAGATGCCTTAATCAACCCTGATGGAAATATATTGGTATTATTTTTTATATTACAATACAATAATAATAAGTAGCCATCTGTAGACTGTTTACAAATTGCACAATATTGCCTTCTTATTGTTTCACTAAGACTTAATATAAATACACAATCACATTCTTTTTTTTTTATTTGACACGTATCCCATTTCTATAACCATATATTAATTAATACATGAAAAACCTAGTTGAAAATGTATGTAATTCGTTGAAAGCTCGTCTTCTCTAGTAGAAAAATCAACCTTCATGGTAGAAAATCCAACTATTTGGTTGAAAATGTATGTATTTTGTTGAAAATTCGTCTTTTTTGGTAAAACATTAATCTTCTTGGTTGAAAATTCGCAGTTTGTAGTACAATTCAGCTGATTTTGATTTTAAATAAAAATTTGTTCACAGTTAGGAAAAACAACTATTACATTTTTTGTTGAGGATTCATCTGTTTTGATTGAAAATTTCAACTGCTTCATTGAAATTTGAACTAATTGTCAAATTAAAAAATATTAATCAGGACTCGAGATACGTAAAGCGTCTCACCGGCCCCCCATCGAAAGTTTATATATTTTCCGATGTTCTTTTATAGATTGAAAAAGTGATTTTCGTCAAAAATTGTACCAGGTATTAGAACCTGGTTGAAATGATTTCTTCGGTCATTTTTTCTATCTATACATGATTGGCTTCAATTAATACATCAATCCAATAATGTCATGACAGTATATCAATGAAATATTTTCTGTTTCCGATTCATGCTAATTTTTTTCATTCGGAACCATCGGTCATCTCACGATCCTCTACTAAACAAACTGAACGAGCCCTAATTATTTGCACCCATCATCCGTCTCAAAAACTTTCGTCGTTCTCGTTACTGTTGCAACATCGACATCAGAAATGCTTCTCTTACCCTTCCTAGTAACCACTGCCATGATATCCATATAGAAATGAATAGCAATCATTTTCCGTTAGTGGTTTTTAACATAAAGTAGGATTCGTGAATTTCAGGGATTTACTATCTCGACTGATATCACAACGACTCAGCATTATATGGAAATAAGAACTCACAGATAAGTTTACAATCGTTTGGAATCTGGTATTTACTACAAAATATAACAAAACATATGAAGTTTTTTATATCAAAAATTTTTGGAAGTGAAAGCTTGTACATTTTTGAATATTTTGATACTTATTTACGATAATTACAAAGAAGAATCTCGCGCGTTAGGTATCCTGGACCGATCGCATGTAAGTGCTATCCAGGGGATGATAACCCTCATGGGGTGAGATTTTGAGGTTTTTCATGAATATATTCGGGGTGTGATTAATGTGTGCATTCTGACAAAAGTAAGTTCTGTGATTGCAGAATAATGAACTAGTTTCTAACTGGAAAAAATGTTTTCTCTCTATACGCAAACCTCAAGCCTCGTACATTAAAAGAAAATGCTAATGCATGTCCAGTATCTATCTTTCAGTTTCCCTATAACTTTGCACTAGGCTGATAAAGTTTCGCATTCTCTTACGCGCCTCTGTCAAAATCTTTTAATCATAATTGCAGTTATTTATGTAGATTCATTTTATATGGCTTCGGCTCGAGTTCCACAACAACCAAAATTTCTATACCTGCGCTTTCTTGTTCCTCTTTTGCTCTGAGAATTTGGTTTCGCAATTTTATTCCGTTTATAATCTAGAAAATTTTTGTGTCATATTTACTCTAGAAAATTTTCGTTCTATTTCAATTTACAATGAATTTATATCCCGTTTTTACTTTCATCTTCACAAATATAATATGTGCGGTTATGGCAATGGACAACTTCAAAAGCGTTTTTTTCGTAAACCGCTTTTCATGAGTTCCAACTTCAAAAATTCTCCGGCCACTCGTTTTTCATTTCAGAGGGTTCTTTTGAATCTGGAATGATAATAATCAAATACAATAAAATTCCAATTTTGTAATTTATAAAAGAATTTCCCTGCAAAATCAACCAAATACCTATGCTATGCTTCATGATTTACAAGATTTTATTATTTGATATATTTGTGATAACTATAAACGGCTTGCATACATTTCTATTTTTGTACTAGGCCACTATGATGTTCACGTTTCATTAAAATTATGAACAATTTAATAATTATTAGTTTATGTATTTTTCATTTATCTATTTATTCAGTTATTCATTACAATTTATTTTTCAGCTTATTAAAGCATACGTAGACCAATTTCACTTTATCTCATTCTAGAAAGAGTAGAAGTACAACTTTTCAGCAGTTTCTTTCAAGTTTCTATTTCTTCAACATTTTTTATTCAATTTTGTTTCGAAATGCCGTTTTTCATATCCGGGTACTCATACTAAATAAAAATGCACAAACAAGGCTATTATTCCAAAATAAAAGCAAATACATTGTATTTTGAAACAGGTTAGCCTCCAGATAAGGTACAGGGAAATATAACGACTTTTCAAACAAGATTATTAAAATAGCAATGAAAAAATTCCAGATTTTTGAAGCGTAGATGTTTCAAAATAATAAATATTGTCCTCCCACCTCGCCTTCTTAATATTTTCAAGGCATTTTAATGCACCGAAAGACAGTGGGTATATATTGGTGAGGATTCTTCTGAAAATTAATTAGTTACAACGCAATCCTAGAAGAGTCAGTCTCCTCATTTCGACGAAATGAAGCCTGTTATTGCTGCACTGCTTTTTGCTGCTGCAGTTTTCGTTGGTAGTTAATATTGGCATTAATTTGTAGTTTTCTATACAAATCATCCGTGCTTAGTTAGTTTAAATTTATATTCATTTTTGAAATAATTTTTAATTGTTGTTTTAGTATTTTTGTTTTATTTTTTATAACGCTGCTCCACAGTAAGCACACTTTAGAATGATTATTTGAATGTCCTTCTCACCTTCTAAATTTATTAAATTTATACTTTCGTGTTACAGAATTATGTTCAGCATTTCCGGCTTCCACTCTTCAGGATGATAAAGCACAGGCACCACAGCAAGGAGTTGGAAAATCAACGGAAGATGCACAAGTATCCCAAAAAGAAGACCAAGCAAATGTAGTTGAAGGAGCAGATACTCAATCTCAGAACGGAGCACAGGCACCGCAGCAAGGACCTGGAAAATCTGCTCCGGGAGATGCACAAGGAGCCCAAGCAAAAGAAGCCGAAGAAGCAGATGCTCAATCTCAGAACGGAGCACAGGCACCACAGCAAGGAGCTGGAAAATCAATCCCGGGAGATGCACAAGGAGCCCAATCAAAAGTAGCTGAAGGAGCAGATACTCAATCTCAGAACGGACCACAGGCACCACAGCAAGGACCTGGAAAATCAACCCCGGGAGATGCACAAGTAGCCCAACAAGAAGCCCAAGCGAAAGTAGCCGAAGGGGCAGATGCTCAATCTCAAAACGGAGCACAGGCATCGCTGCAAGAAGGTGGAAAATCAACGGGAGATGCACAAGGAACCCAACAAGAAGCCCGAACAAAAGTAGCCGAAGGAGCAGATGCTCAATCTCAGAACGGACCACAGGCACCACAGCAAGGAGCTGGAAAATCAACTCCGGGAGATGCACCACCAAATTGAATAAGTGTTTTCCCGCCTTCAATTTTTAATAATTTTTTTCTGCTGAACGACTCAACAGAAAAAAATCAGGACGCACCTTGAGTTTAGATTAAAATTGTGTATTAAAACATTATTTTATCTAAAATTGTGAAACAAACCTATTGTTACGTTGCTCATTCATTAGTATACTAACAATTTGTAATGCTATCTGATTATTATAACAATGTTGTATATGAAATTACATGAATTTTCAAAATATAACCCATAAATTGAAGAAATTTAAATCATCCGAATTTTCAAATGTAAAATATACAACTTGCAATAATTTTTAATTGTAAAATAACAAGATGAAAAGTCTTGACGTCTTCAATTTCAAAGATATACAATTTAAAGTTCTACAAATTTGAAGATTTACAATAATTTCAAAATATCGAATTTTGAAAATATATACACAATTGCAAACTATTCAATTTTCGAGATTTATATTTTAAAGATATGTTATTTTGAACGTCTTTTTGAAATAGTTCAATTTTAAAGATTTACCATTGAAAATTATTGAATTTTGAATATTTTCAATTGAAGACTTTTGAATATTTAATATGTATAATAGAAAATGATGCATTTTTCAATGCTTTTTCTTAAATATTTCAATTTTTGAAGATATAAAATTGAAAATGAATGAATTTTGAACATTTAACATGAAATTTATTCGCTTTTATATATTTTCAATTGACGTGCCATTACACGTTGTGGAATGACGAACAAAACAAACATATTGACTCTTTATTTGTTTATAAGATTAAATTGAAAAGCCCTTTAAAATAGTTATCCAAAAAGTGTTTAATTTACCTGTAGCATTACACCTGATAGAAATACGCAAAAATTTAACATATTTTATATTACTTTACTGGTAAATCTCATAATATTGGCCATTAATAATTCATATATGAATGCGATGTAGACTTAGTTATCGAAGAATTACATTGATATTGTTTGAAAGAACAAAAAAAGTTGCAATGAACTCATCAAATTATAATCGCACGGTCAAGAAAAAAATTCTCTTGAGTTTAAGTGCGATCATCTAAAAATCTATATAAAAGAATAGTAGTTTTTGGGACATACTTATAAAAAGTAAGAATCATAATTTTTATTTTAATATCCTCAATTTCGAAAATCCTTCTCAAACTTAGCAACTTGTAAGTGGAGAACAAAGGAAATTTATTTTTCCACATATTTAACGCTTGTTTGATATATTTTTCGGATAAAATAATCGGCAACTCTCTTATGCTTTCAGTTAATGTTATCAAGAAGAATAAATTTGCCCAATTTTGAAACAATTGAAAAAATATTGGAAAAGATACTACACGGGGAAGCAAATATGCATTCGGTGTTGAATTGCCTTCCGGAAGGGTTTCGTCGTAGTAGCTATTGAGTTCTGTCCACAAATAGCAGAGTCGCCTTCGCTTGGCCTTAGGACGAAGGTTCCAGAAACGCCTAGTAAGGAGATATTAAATTTTCACGAATGCTTCTGTCATTATGGCGTGACATGCCTCGGCACGGGGATAGAACGCGATGGCCATAAGTGCGATATTGAATTATCGATGGCCGTCACAATCGTCACATAATCGGATATTCATGCGTTGCTGCCGTCGCGTCGCTTCGAGTGTTTTCGTAATGCCGAAAGAAATCGACTATTCCCTATAGACTATTTTCAGGCTGGACAACTGGATAACTGGACAAGGCCAATTCATTTATTTCACGATTCGCGAATCTCACAGAACATGTGACATGAATGCGCTTTTGTGGAGTTTACATGTGCTCAAATTACTCATAAAAATGTCATGTTACCTGTCTACTATATAGAGAAGAAGACAGTCGTTAATATTTTATCGAGCCTACTCAAACAGTCATTCAAACCGTTTCCTGCAACTGGAGTGGGAACTATGATATATTTACATATGTGTGGGGATCTATATAGTGTATTGAATTATAAATATTGCTTGGTAAATATTCGTGAGTGCTTATCTGGAGTATCAAGGGAGCTTCTGCATGGTTTCTTCGATCTTGTGAGGGTTGTAATTGAATTTTTATACTTGGAAACAAGTTGTATTGTTTGAGGGATGCATTTCAAAACATTATTTCATGTTTTTGAAACTAATTACAACCAGAATTGTGACAATTATAATATTCCTTATTCTTAGTAGTAGTTCAAAAGTGAAGGCAGCTTGTAAGCTGATAAATTCACCTATCCAACAATGGCCCCCATCCGAGTACAAACGACCCAGTGCTGCTTAACTCTCATGATCGAACGAGAAGATTCGAATTATTACAGGTGTCCAAGATGAGAAAATATTGAATTAATTAATTTTGGAAGTCGTGTGTTTTCAAAGAAATCAAACTTTGAATTTGAAGGGCATTCAATTCAGAATTCAATCTAAGTTAACAATATGCGAATGATAAATTTATCCATATAAATTACAAATATTACTGTATGTCAGTATAGTCCCTCGTATAGTGAGTTTCCTATAATAAATTACATATAATTTTCCGCCTATTCTAGAAAAATCATTATGAGAAAATCAGTATAGAAATAATGTTAATCAATGAATAATGTTAATTGAATTTCAGAGAATTTTCACGGACTTTAGGCGATTTCATCAGATTTAATAAAAATTTAATAAGATTTTAAATGATTTTAAAGATCTCCAAACATATCAGGACATTTTAGGAAATTCCAAAGGATTTCAAGGCACTTCTGCGGATTTTAAGTATTATAAAAGGATTTCATGGGATTTCAACCAATTTCAAACAATTCTACAGGATTTCATCGGTTTTCAAGAGATTTAAACACATTTCCACAAATTTCATGACATTTCCTGAGATTTCTACCCATTTCCAGGGATTTCAGAAGATTTCAAAGATACCAAAGATTTTTGGGGATTTTAAGGGAATCCAAAAGACTTTAAGAGATTTTTAACATTTTAAGGAATTTCAAAATTTCTAATGATTTGAAGGGATTTCTAGAGAACTTTGGAATATAATAGAATTACATTTTTAGGGATTCCTAGCGACTTTAAATATTTCTAGGGATTTCGACGATTTTTTCAAAGAACTTTAACAAAATAACTAGATTTAATTTATATTTAAGGAATTTAAAATGATTACTACTTATCTTAATGGATTTTCACGATTTTCAAAAAAAGCATTTCAAAGGATCTTGAGAGAATCCAAAGGATTTCAAGAGATTCAAAAAATGTCAAGGAATTTCGAAGAATTTTCTGGGATTTCCAAAGATTCCAATGT
Source organism: Andricus grossulariae (assembly GCA_011634705.1). Classification (NCBI taxonomy): domain Eukaryota; kingdom Metazoa; phylum Arthropoda; class Insecta; order Hymenoptera; family Cynipidae; genus Andricus; species Andricus grossulariae. The sequence continues at coordinate 208,399,025 of JAABKJ010007545.1, forward strand.
ATTTCTAGAGAATTTTGGAAAATAAATTTAATTTAATTTAATTGCGAAGATTCCTAGGGATCTAAACGGGTTTTCGTGTACTCTAATTTACTCTAATCAATGAGTCTAATTTCATTTAAATAGGTAGGGGATTCGAAAGAATCTCAAGTGTTTTAAAAAATTCAAGGGATTTAAAAGAAGTTTGCAACATTTCCAAAGCTTTCAGGGGATTTCGAGAGCACTTTGGAAAATAAATTAAATTCAATCCAATTTCAAGGGATTTTCAGCCACTTCAAAGATTCGAAGGCGTCTTGAGACATTTCAAAGACTTTCACAAGACTTAGAGGATTTTATTGTATCTCCAAGGATTCTAAGGGCGTTCAAAATTTTTAAGCAATTACAAAAGTTTTTGCTAGATAACTTTATTTTTTATTTCCAAGAGATTTTTTTATGATTTCTACAGATTTCAAACAATTTCAAATATTTCAAAGGAATTCAAAATTGATTACAGATTTGAATGAATTTTTACGGATGTTGCTACTTTTTGTGTATTTCCATATGAGATTATGAGTACATAGTTGGAAATATTTTATTTTTTTGTTTTATAGTTTCTCTACTTTTTACATTAGTATCTTCAATACTTTTGTATTATTCATTCCGAAACTGATTCTCCTATAATCATTTTCTATATAATGATTTTCTATAATGAATTTATTATAAATGCGGAAAAAATTATAGGAAACTCATCACAGAAAAACAACATAACATGAATATAGCTGCAATCTCATTATCAGTTTTCTCATTTATGTGGCAACTCAAAACAACACCATACTTTTGCATAGTTTTTGCATACTTTTGAGGATCGGCATTTTTCTGTGATTAAGTATGGAAAAATTATTATAGGCCTATACTAATTTTGCTATAATATTTTTTCGTAAGGGACATGCAATATCATGAAATCTCTACAAAATCTATAATAAACATATCTAAAATCTAACAAAATCTATCTAAAATCTATAAAATCCATGGAATATTTTATGAATCTCATGTAATAATTTTTAGTCACATGTATGCCATCTTTTGCAATCCCATGCAATCTTGCAATCTAGTGTGCACCAAATATCCAAGTAATGAACCAGAAATGTCATCCATGTAAACAATAACGAAAAAAGGAACTTTTTTTTAATGAATTGCCTGATAATGAATAGAAAGAATAATGACGAAATTCAGAAAACGTTTTTCAAGCTATCTTTATAGAACATTATGATTGAGATATTGACTAATAGAAGGACAATCTGAGACCTCAATTTGGGATTATCAGAATAAGGGACCGAATTGGAGTGGGCATTCGGAATGAGGGGGAAGATGTAACCCCCTGTTGTGGGCTCGTTTGCCGAAACTATCAATTGATACCGGGTCCAAACAGTGGTGTACCGTTCGCGTGTACAACTCTGGATTGTACAATGTACATGCAGCTGCACCCCCGAGCAGTGAAATCCAAACAGAACAGATTTCTGCCTCTGCCGCTGCGTCTATACATCTGTCAGTGTGTAACAGAACACCACCTAATAGTATTAGAAATATATATCCCGGCCTAGCTAAACTACCCCTGCGAACCACTCGATTGACGCGAAACGGTGCCACCCCTGTCCTGTGCCATGATCAGGCCCGTCCATCCCGGCCATCCTCCGTCGCTAGACGCTACAGATTACGTTTACACAGACCTGAATGCCCGCGGGGTCAACCACTATCCTGGAATCGATCTGCATTTTCTTTGTGCTCCATCGAAATTCGAGAAGGAAATCCAATTTCTCGAGCTTCTGGTGAAATTCCAGGAATATTGCTTTTTACAATACCTCAAACGAGTCCAGGTTTACAGGTTTATAAAGGCGATGACATGCGTGCTGAAAGAAACACAATAAGGTTTTTCTTAAAATTGTATTTTACTCTTAAATTGTGGATAATTTTCATTTTGCATTGAAGATATAGGGTAGACCGTGACAAAGTTGACATTCTCTGCAAAGTTCTTTTTATGCCGACGCCCATATATACACCTAGTCATATACATAAATATATTTTTAATCTTCAATTATTTTTATTATTATTAGTCTGGATTAAAGTTGTATACACTCACCTCCCGATTCTGGGCCGGCCTCGGGTCTGGTCGTCCCAGAATCGGATACGTTTTTTCATGTCACCACTCAGGACCGCATATTAAGTCTCTGAACCCGGTACAATATGGCACATCAGCGCCCAGAAAAGCGCGATGTAATCAACTTCTGATACTGCACTGACGTGAAGCCGGCCGAAGATCGGGCGGCCCAGAGTCGGGAGTTGAGTGTCCTTGATACAAACATCAGATATTGTCTTATCGATATTTTATATGAATATATATTAAGATTAAAGATCAATATAAATTACATCAAGATTTGCAACAGCGAATCGCTGCAAAATAAAAAAGTTTATTATCTGGAATAATCATGTATTTTGGACATTTTTTGGATTGTCAGCGCCATTTTCAACTGACATGAATGAAACTTGGCAGTTGGCTGGCTGACCATTAAAAAATGAGTTATACGTGATTTTATGGATATGCTTTAGAAAGTGTAAGATTAAAACAACCCAACCATAAAAACAATCAATTGTCAACCTGTGCTCACATCTGCATTCTAATTTATATCAAACCGATTCACATCAAGTTTTAATGAGATGTCTGAAGCAACATATTCACGATATAATTTTCCAGAATTTTCTATATATTCAACAGCTTTTAAAATTTTACATATTCAGTGTGAAAATTAAAATTCAGACAAGACATAAATGGGCAAGTTTTAATATCCATGCACAGTGAATCCTGAGTTATCAAAAGTGTTGCAGCTCAAGTTAACACAAGAAAAACTAAGGTTTCCATTAGAACCAATTTTTGGTTCCAAAGAGGCTGCAACAAAAAGAAACCCCTCTTACTGGAAACGAACCCAAAACGATGAATTAGTTTCGAAGAAGACTCTATTTGGACGTCTGAAGGAACTTAATTTTAATAGAGCCTATTGCCAAAGAACCTATTTGGCGTGTTGCCTACTTCGACATTTTATCCAATTATTAACACCCGAAACAAGATAATCCTTCAAGAATGTGGTACAGGAGAGACACTAGTTGACATATGGGAAAGAAATCAGTTAATATGGTTCGAACATGTTGAAAGAATGAAAGATGAACAACTGACCAAATAGGTGTATAAAGTTAAAGTAAATGGCAGAATGCCCGGAGATAGACTGCCGAAAGAATGGTTAGAATCTGTGAGTGAGACAATAATCCGAAGAGACATGAGAAGCCATAGAAACAAAAGAGCTTGCATGAGAAAATGCATGGACGTGAAGGAAGCTAGAGTAGTATGCCAGGACAGAAAAGTGTGGCGACCAATAGTTTGTAAACAAAGTTACAATAGAGTGAATGACGCCTGAAACGAAGACCTTGGATAATAATGGGCCCAGGTAGGGAACTACACATAAAAATTTTGTGAGGCTCTTCACTTGGGATGATCGCTAGGGAGATTGATCAGCAACCTGCAGTGTTGCGGAACAAACGTGTCATTTAAATAAATAAAACGAGAATTCTAGATCAATCTAAAAAAATCTATTCTCCCTACCTCACATTACTCCTTTCCTCGCCGTGCAAGTCACGCCTACCCCGAAAGGTAAATGGCTTGATGGTATATATATATATATATATATATATATATATATATACCATCAAGCCATTTACCTTTCGGGGTAGGCGTGACTTGCACGGCGAGGAAAGGAGTAATGTGAGGTAGGGAGAATAGATTTTTTTAGATTGATCTAGAATTCTCGTTTTATTTATTTAAATGACACGTTTGTTCCGCAACACTGCAGGTTGCTGATCAATCTCCCTAGCGATCATCCCAAGTGAAGAGCCTCACAAAATTTTTATGTGTAGTTCCCTACCTGGGCCCATTATTATCCAAGGTCTTCGTTTCAGGCGTCATTCACTCTATTGTAACTTTGTTTACAAACTATTGGTCGCCACACTTTTCTGTCCTGGCATACTACTCTAGCTTCCTTCACGTCCATGCATTTTCTCATGCAAGCTCTTTTGTTTCTATGGCTTCTCATGTCTCTTCGGATTATTGTCTCACTCACAGATTCTAACCATTCTTTCGGCAGTCTATCTCCGGGCATTCTGCCATTTACTTTAACTTTATACACCTATTTGGTCAGTTGTTCATCTTTCATTCTTTCAACATGTTCGAACCATATTAACTGATTTCTTTCCCATATGTCAACTAGTGTCTCTCCTGTACCACATTCTTGAAGGATTATCTTGTTTCGGGTGTTAATAATTGGATAAAATGTCGAAGTAGGCAACACGCCAAATAGGTTCTTTGGCAATAGGCTCTATTAAAATTAAGTTCCTTCAGACGTCCAAATAGAGTCTTCTTCGAAACTAATTCATCGTTTTGGGTTCGTTTCCAGTAAGAGGGGTTTCTTTTTGTTGCAGCCTCTTTGGAACCAAAAATTGGTTCTAATGGAAACCTTAGTTTTTCTTGTGTTAACTTGAGCTGCAACACTTTTGATAACTCAGGATTCACTGTGCATGGATATTAAAACTTGCCCATTTATGTCTTGTCTGAATTTTAATTTTCACACTGAATATGTAAAATTTTAAAAGCTGTTGAATATATAGAAAATTCTGGAAAATTATATCGTGAATATGTTGCTTCAGACATCTCATTAAAACTTGATGTGAATCGGTTTGATATAAATTAGAATGCAGATGTGAGCACAGGTTGACAATTGATTGTTTTTATGGTTGGGTTGTTTTAATCTTACACTTTCTAAAGCATATCCATAAAATCACGTATAACTCATTTTTTAATGGTCAGCCAGCCAACTGCCAAGTTTCATTCATGTCAGTTGAAAATGGCGCTGACAATCCAAAAAATGTCCAAAATACATGATTATTCCAGATAATAAACTTTTTTATTTTGCAGCGATTCGCTGTTGCAAATCTTGATGTAATTTATATTGATCTTTAATCTTAATATATATTCATATAAAATATCGATAAGACAATATCTGATGTTTGTATCAAGGACACTCAACTCCCGACTCTGGGCCGCCCGATCTTCGGCCGGCTTCACGTCAGTGCAGTATCAGAAGTTGATTACATCGCGCTTTTCTGGGCGCTGATGTGCCATATTGTACCGGGTTCAGAGACTTAATATGCGGTCCTGAGTGGTGACATGAAAAAACGTATCCGATTCTGGGACGACCAGACCCGAGGCCGGCCCAGAATCGGGAGGTGAGTGTATACAACTTTAATCCAGACTAATAATAATAAAAATAATTGAAGATTAAAAATATATTTATGTATATGACTAGGTGTATATATGGGCGTCGGCATAAAAAGAACTTTGCAGAGAATGTCAACTTTGTCACGGTCTACCCTATATCTTCAATGCAAAATGAAAATTATCCACAATTTAAGAGTAAAATACAATTTTAAGAAAAACCTTATTGTGTTTCTTTCAGCACGCATGTCATCGCCTTTATAAACCTGTAAACCTGGACTCGTTTGAGGTATTGTAAAAAGCAATATTCCTGGAATTTCACCAGAAGCTCGAGAAATTGGATTTCCTTCTCGAATTTCGATGGAGCACAAAGAAAATGCAGATCGATTCCAGGATAGTGGTTGACCCCGCGGGCATTCAGGTCTGTGTAAACGTAATCTGTAGCGTCTAGCGACGGAGGATGGCCGGGATGGACGGGCCTGATCATGGCACAGGACAGGGGTGGCACCGTTTCGCGTCAATCGAGTGGTTCGCAGGGGTAGTTTAGCTAGGCCGGGATATATATTTCTAATACTATTAGGTGGTGTTCTGTTACACACTGACAGATGTATAGACGCAGCGGCAGAGGCAGAAATCTGTTCTGTTTGGATTTCACTGCTCGGGGGTGCAGCTGCATGTACATTGTACAATCCAGAGTTGTACACGCGAACGGTACACCACTGTTTGGACCCGGTATCAATTGATAGTTTCGGCAAACGAGCCCACAACAGGGGGTTACATCTTCCCCCTCATTCCGAATGCCCACTCCAATTCGGTCCCTTATTCTGATAATCCCAAATTGAGGTCTCAGATTGTCCTTCTATTAGTCAATATCTCAATCATAATGTTCTATAAAGATAGCTTGAAAAACGTTTTCTGAATTTCGTCATTATTCTTTCTATTCATTATCAGGCAATTCATTAAAAAAAAGTTCCTTTTTTCGTTATTGTTTACATGGATGACATTTCTGGTTCATTACTTGGATATTTGGTGCACACTAGATTGCAAGATTGCATGGGATTGCAAAAGATGGCATACATGTGACTAAAAATTATTACATGAGATTCATAAAATATTCCATGGATTTTATAGATTTTAGATAGATTTTGTTAGATTTTAGATATGTTTATTATAGATTTTGTAGAGATTTCATGATATTGCATGTCCCTTACGAAAAAATATTATAGCAAAATTAGTATAGGCCTATAATAATTTTTCCATACTTAATCACAGAAAAATGCCGATCCTCAAAAGTATGCAAAAACTATGCAAAAGTATGGTGTTGTTTTGAGTTGCCACATAAATGAGAAAACTGATAATGAGATTGCAGCTATATTCATGTTATGTTGTTTTTCTGTGATGAGTTTCCTATAATTTTTTCCGCATTTATAATAAATTCATTATAGAAAATCATTATATAGAAAATGATTATAGGAGAATCAGTTTCGGAATGAATAATACAAAAGTATTGAAGATACTAATGTAAAAAGTAGAGAAACTATAAAACAAAAAAATAAAATATTTCCAACTATGTACTCATAATCTCATATGGAAATACACAAAAAGTAGCAACATCCGTAAAAATTCATTCAAATCTGTAATCAATTTTGAATTCCTTTGAAATATTTGAAATTGTTTGAAATCTGTAGAAATCATAAAAAAATCTCTTGGAAATAAAAAATAAAGTTATCTAGCAAAAACTTTTGTAATTGCTTAAAAATTTTGAACGCCCTTAGAATCCTTGGAGATACAATAAAATCCTCTAAGTCTTGTGAAAGTCTTTGAAATGTCTCAAGACGCCTTCGAATCTTTGAAGTGGCTGAAAATCCCTTGAAATTGGATTGAATTTAATTTATTTTCCAAAGTGCTCTCGAAATCCCCTGAAAGCTTTGGAAATGTTGCAAACTTCTTTTAAATCCCTTGAATTTTTTAAAACACTTGAGATTCTTTCGAATCCCCTACCTATTTAAATGAAATTAGACTCATTGATTAGAGTAAATTAGAGTACACGAAAACCCGTTTAGATCCCTAGGAATCTTCGCAATTAAATTAAATTAAATTTATTTTCCAAAATTCTCTAGAAATACATTGGAATCTTTGGAAATCCCAGAAAATTCTTCGAAATTCCTTGACATTTTTTGAATCTCTTGAAATCCTTTGGATTCTCTCAAGATCCTTTGAAATGCTTTTTTTGAAAATCGTGAAAATCCATTAAGATAAGTAGTAATCATTTTAAATTCCTTAAATATAAATTAAATCTAGTTATTTTGTTAAAGTTCTTTGAAAAAATCGTCGAAATCCCTAGAAATATTTAAAGTCGCTAGGAATCCCTAAAAATGTAATTCTATTATATTCCAAAGTTCTCTAGAAATCCCTTCAAATCATTAGAAATTTTGAAATTCCTTAAAATGTTAAAAATCTCTTAAAGTCTTTTGGATTCCCTTAAAATCCCCAAAAATCTTTGGTATCTTTGAAATCTTCTGAAATCCCTGGAAATGGGTAGAAATCTCAGGAAATGTCATGAAATTTGTGGAAATGTGTTTAAATCTCTTGAAAACCGATGAAATCCTGTAGAATTGTTTGAAATTGGTTGAAATCCCATGAAATCCTTTTATAATACTTAAAATCCGCAGAAGTGCCTTGAAATCCTTTGGAATTTCCTAAAATGTCCTGATATGTTTGGAGATCTTTAAAATCATTTAAAATCTTATTAAATTTTTATTAAATCTGATGAAATCGCCTAAAGTCCGTGAAAATTCTCTGAAATTCAATTAACATTATTCATTGATTAACATTATTTCTATACTGATTTTCTCATAATGATTTTTCTAGAATAGGCGGAAAATTATATGTAATTTATTATAGGAAACTCACTATACGAGGGACTATACTGACATACAGTAATATTTGTAATTTATATGGATAAATTTATCATTCGCATATTGTTAACTTAGATTGAATTCTGAATTGAATGCCCTTCAAATTCAAAGTTTGATTTCTTTGAAAACACACGACTTCCAAAATTAATTAATTCAATATTTTCTCATCTTGGACACCTGTAATAATTCGAATCTTCTCGTTCGATCATGAGAGTTAAGCAGCACTGGGTCGTTTGTACTCGGATGGGGGCCATTGTTGGATAGGTGAATTTATCAGCTTACAAGCTGCCTTCACTTTTGAACTACTACTAAGAATAAGGAATATTATAATTGTCACAATTCTGGTTGTAATTAGTTTCAAAAACATGAAATAATGTTTTGAAATGCATCCCTCAAACAATACAACTTGTTTCCAAGTATAAAAATTCAATTACAACCCTCACAAGATCGAAGAAACCATGCAGAAGCTCCCTTGATACTCCAGATAAGCACTCACGAATATTTACCAAGCAATATTTATAATTCAATACACTATATAGATCCCCACACATATGTAAATATATCATAGTTCCCACTCCAGTTGCAGGAAACGGTTTGAATGACTGTTTGAGTAGGCTCGATAAAATATTAACGACTGTCTTCTTCTCTATATAGTAGACAGGTAACATGACATTTTTATGAGTAATTTGAGCACATGTAAACTCCACAAAAGCGCATTCATGTCACATGTTCTGTGAGATTCGCGAATCGTGAAATAAATGAATTGGCCTTGTCCAGTTATCCAGTTGTCCAGCCTGAAAATAGTCTATAGGGAATAGTCGATTTCTTTCGGCATTACGAAAACACTCGAAGCGACGCGACGGCAGCAACGCATGAATATCCGATTATGTGACGATTGTGACGGCCATCGATAATTCAATATCGCACTTATGGCCATCGCGTTCTATCCCCGTGCCGAGGCATGTCACGCCATAATGACAGAAGCATTCGTGAAAATTTAATATCTCCTTACTAGGCGTTTCTGGAACCTTCGTCCTAAGGCCAAGCGAAGGCGACTCTGCTATTTGTGGACAGAACTCAATAGCTACTACGACGAAACCCTTCCGGAAGGCAATTCAACACCGAATGCATATTTGCTTCCCCGTGTAGTATCTTTTCCAATATTTTTTCAATTGTTTCAAAATTGGGCAAATTTATTCTTCTTGATAACATTAACTGAAAGCATAAGAGAGTTGCCGATTATTTTATCCGAAAAATATATCAAACAAGCGTTAAATATGTGGAAAAATAAATTTCCTTTGTTCTCCACTTACAAGTTGCTAAGTTTGAGAAGGATTTTCGAAATTGAGGATATTAAAATAAAAATTATGATTCTTACTTTTTATAAGTATGTCCCAAAAACTACTATTCTTTTATATAGATTTTTAGATGATCGCACTTAAACTCAAGAGAATTTTTTTCTTGACCGTGCGATTATAATTTGATGAGTTCATTGCAACTTTTTTTGTTCTTTCAAACAATATCAATGTAATTCTTCGATAACTAAGTCTACATCGCATTCATATATGAATTATTAATGGCCAATATTATGAGATTTACCAGTAAAGTAATATAAAATATGTTAAATTTTTGCGTATTTCTATCAGGTGTAATGCTACAGGTAAATTAAACACTTTTTGGATAACTATTTTAAAGGGCTTTTCAATTTAATCTTATAAACAAATAAAGAGTCAATATGTTTGTTTTGTTCGTCATTCCACAACGTGTAATGGCACGTCAATTGAAAATATATAAAAGCGAATAAATTTCATGTTAAATGTTCAAAATTCATTCATTTTCAATTTTATATCTTCAAAAATTGAAATATTTAAGAAAAAGCATTGAAAAATGCATCATTTTCTATTATACATATTAAATATTCAAAAGTCTTCAATTGAAAATATTCAAAATTCAATAATTTTCAATGGTAAATCTTTAAAATTGAACTATTTCAAAAAGACGTTCAAAATAACATATCTTTAAAATATAAATCTCGAAAATTGAATAGTTTGCAATTGTGTATATATTTTCAAAATTCGATATTTTGAAATTATTGTAAATCTTCAAATTTGTAGAACTTTAAATTGTATATCTTTGAAATTGAAGACGTCAAGACTTTTCATCTTGTTATTTTACAATTAAAAATTATTGCAAGTTGTATATTTTACATTTGAAAATTCGGATGATTTAAATTTCTTCAATTTATGGGTTATATTTTGAAAATTCATGTAATTTCATATACAACATTGTTATAATAATCAGATAGCATTACAAATTGTTAGTATACTAATGAATGAGCAACGTAACAATAGGTTTGTTTCACAATTTTAGATAAAATAATGTTTTAATACACAATTTTAATCTAAACTCAAGGTGCGTCCTGATTTTTTTCTGTTGAGTCGTTCAGCAGAAAAAAATTATTAAAAATTGAAGGCGGGAAAACACTTATTCAATTTGGTGTCCTTCAAAAGTTAGCGTGGCTACAACATTCAGGTAACCATACATACAGACATACATACAGACAGACAGACACCAACCAAATTTTATGATTTTCGGAATCTGTAAGTGCCAAAATGTAAAAATCCGTTAAAAACCAGAGATAGAAAATTTGGACGATTACATTACACTCTCATGAATGAGAATGTAAAAATATGTTGTGTAATTTATGGATGGTTCTTAATGTATATGTGTCGGAGATAGAAATACATAAGATAAATAAGGATTTTTCTACATATGATTTAAGAAGAATGGAGGCTAATTTGTAGATGAAACAAAAACTACTGAAAATTAAAGAAGCTCGCGTTAAAAGTAAACAAGGATTAATCGCAAAGGAACAAGATGTAGCAGATTGTGAAGCTGACCTACAAAACGAAGCTGCTGCGGGTGTTTTCAGCGATGATGAAGAGTCCGTAAAATGAAATCAATTTTCGAGAATGAATTATTGGATAGATGAAACTGGTAAGGAAAGATATATGTCCCCAAGAGAAATCGAATAGAAGTTTCACCCTGATAATAATCTTGGAACTCAGGTTAGTGACCTTTCTAAAGAAATGCATCGCATGTTGGCCAGGTAAACTGTGGATAGTCTTGGTAATTTTGATGGTTCATCAAGTCTTCAATGGCTAACATTTCAAAACTTTCAAGCGATATGTGTGGATTTTCACCACCAGAAACTGTTCAGCGACTCAACAAGAAATTGACTGGGGAAGCCAGAGCAAAAGTTGTGATGATGTTAATTACTGCGAAGAATCCAGAAGAAAATTTCAAAACATTGAACTCAACCTTTGGAAAAGCAAATCAAATTGCTGAAGAACTTTTGATGAATATCAGGAAGATATCAAATGCGGAAGAATTAGAAAAGTTTGAAGGATTCAGCTATGAAGCAAGAAATATTTCTGCTGCTGTAGAGAATATCGAAAGCCAAATTATTAACAAACGAAGCTCATAAGCTACATTGGGCAACAAACTTCCTTCTCATCTAAGAAGACAATGGGGAAGTTATTTAATTGAAAATAAAATTGACGGTCGCCAAGTTTCCCTTCCTGATTTTTCAAACTGGACGCAGAATTATCTACAGGAAAACGTCAAGATGATTCCAAAGGAGTTATTGAAAGTTAGCTGAAAAAGCTAAGGTACGTTTCTGTTGTCTGAAAAAAAACAATAGAGGGAAATTTTAGAAACAAAAACCTTGCGCAGTCGACAATTGTGCACGTTTGCATAAACCAAACGTAGTAGCTCTTAAAAAAGAAGTTACAACATGTACCCAGCTGATGACTGATGGAGGCATTCTGAAAATGGCAACAGTACAAATTCACGGCTCAAGACAAAAAAAATCTACTGTGGTATTTATGGATGAAGGATCCACTACTACTTTAATCGATGCAGACATAGCAAGACATGTTGTCTCAAAGGTTAAACCAGACCACTTTTGTTTTAAATGGACTGGCAACATTTACCGACAGGATTCAACATCGCAGATAATTAGGTCAATAATTATTTTTGGAAGCAATGGAAGTACTATTACTTTGAATTTGGAATTGAAATTTGGAAGCTATTAGAAACGGAAAACCTATGATTCTTATAGGTCACAATAATGCCAATACTATTGTGTCTCGAGGGGTAATTAAACCACAAATAAATTCTCCGATTCTCTCAAAAACTTTAATAAGGAGGATAGTATATTGAGCGGCTGGACGACAAGGAACTGATCCAATAGATCCAGAAAATGTATTCAACCGGAAGAAGAAAATATAGCTACAGGTATTGCTATGGCAAGAATCAACCAAAATAATAAAAGGTATGAAATTGGATTGCCATAGAAATCTGAGAAACCCTTGGAAGAAGGAAGCAAAGCTATGGCTTTTCAATGATTGATGTGTTTAGAGAGAAAACTTCTAAAGGATAAGAAACAAAACGTCGAAGCCTATAAAGATGAAATAAACAAGATGTTAAAAAAGGATATTCCGTAAGCACCGATGAAGAATAGCTTCGTGACAAAAAACGGGTTTGGTGCTTTCCGCATTTTGAAGTATTGAATCCTAATAAACCAGGCAAGGTTCGAGTCGTCTTTGATGCAGCAGCTAAAGTCAACAGTAAATCATTTAATGATTACCTTTTAACTGGACCTGATTGGTCAACATCACTATACGGATACCTGATAATGTTTCGGAAATATTTATTTGCATTTACTTCAGATATATGCAAAATGTTCAACCGTGTGGAAAATATTGAAAAACACAGCTACTCTCAATGTTTCCTCTGGAGAGATTTAAAAACTTCGGAACAACCAAAAATTTACAGGATGAATATTTGGAGCAGCTTCATCACCCTTTTTTGCTCAATTCGTGAAAAATAATAATGTGAAGAAGTCTCAAGACCAGTATCCAGTCGCTGTGAAAGCAATATTAGAAAATCACTATGTAGATGACTATATTCATGATGCGAATAGTGAACAGGAACCGCAATCACGGTCGCAGAACTAGTGGATGTGTCAGAAGCTATACCAAAGATAAACACTTATGATTCGTGGATCAAAATTTTACGTAAGACAGCATGGGTAAAAAGATTTGAAGAAAATAGCAGGAAAAATTCCGAAGATAAAGATAATGGTCTTCTCCAAGCATCAGAGTTCACACTGGGCAGAAAAACAATGGTGGAAGGATGTACAAACTAAACATTTTCCGGAAGATTTAAAAAACACCAAGAATCAAGAGGAAACGAATAGAAAAACAGTGAAAATGAGTGGTGGAAGGCTTTCGAAAGAAAAGCTCATAATAGATAATAAAAATATTCTCAGATTATCAGGACGCTTGGAAAAGATTGATGTCATCGATATGCAAACAAGAAGGCCAGTTTGCATAGATGAAAACCATGTTTTGTCAAGAAAATCACAAGCGATTGTATAATTTGCAAAAAACAAAGATCCAAGCCAATAGCATCAGAAGACTTCTTGCTCGTCAAGGACAAGTTCTTCAAATTTGTTTCGACAATGAAACTAGTTTAAAAGGGGAAAATCGAGGATTGATAGACGCTTTAGAAGAAATAGATGAACAGAAGCTATTGAGTGAAATAGCAAATGTTGGAATTGAGTGAAAATTTATTCCTCCAGGTTCACCTAATATGGTGGGATGTTGGGAGAGGCTCATGCAGAGTGTATCGTGAATAGCCGACCTTTGTTACCCATCTACTCACAGTGGCGATTTATGCAGCCTTGCTATTACGAAAGAAATAGGCAAAAGAAGGAGAATTGGTACTAATTGGTGACAAAAATATTCGTCGTGAAACGTGGTCAATTGGTATTATGACTACGATTTATTCTGGAGAAGATGATGCAGTTCATGGAGCTCATATCCGAACATGAAGTTTTCAGTGTGATAATTGATAATTAACACAATTGAGGGACTTACTTGAAAGGCACAGAAAGCCAAGAAGTAGAAGATAGCGTGAGCTATCTTATTTATGACTTGCGTCATGATTGAATAAGATGCAATATTTTTTCAAAAAAATCAGTAGAGATGCCACTGAACGAAGTCGTTTAATATCTTCTTCCTAGCAAAGATGAACTAGAAGTATATCATTTGAATCTGAGGAGATGCCTTTTTATACTAAATACTTACCATGCGTGGAATTTTTATTTAATTGACGTCATAGTAATTTGTAAGAGAAGAGTTGGGGAAGAATGAGAAAATTATCATGATTTGAAGCCTTGGCAAAGATAACGTTAGATACATGAAAATATGTTTTGCTGGAATTATTGTTTAAACTGTGAATATATATGGACATGCCTTGTCATATGAGAGAATTGAAGAACATGGTTATAACATCTTCAGGACTCGAGGAATATGATTATTGACCCTTGATTCACAAAAAAATGTCTATCCCATTAAAGTTACGCTTCAACAATTTTGTATTCTGCAAAATATATAAATCAGAAGCCTTTATTTTGTGTCAAAGTTTTTGATATGTTTTAAAAACTGAATTGTAACCAAACAGATTCAATTATTCGATAACATTGAATAACCAGCTAGAGCTTACTCCTCACAAAGAAAATACTAAAACGATTTCTTTCCTTTAAAAAAGTCTACCGCTTCTTAGAGTACTCACTTGATGTATTCAAAATTAAAGTGACCTTTTATTTTGCTTCACTTTCCATTCTTTCTCTAAGAAGACAATTTATCAAGTAAGAAAATTCTAATGGGTGTTTTCCCAGTGACTAACCACTAACCTAAATATTGCCATAAGAATATTTATTAATCAATAATGACACAAAAGATAAAATTAACCTAGAATTACCTTATTCTTTAAATACAATGTAAGTCTTATGACCTTTCAATCAGGTAATAAGACTTAAGCCGTCAGTGTGCTGTCCGAGCACGTCTAGAGGCAGTGAGCTGGGCCACGGAAGCCTCGAAGCTCAGGTATACGCTCTTGCGTGAGGAAAAGGGTGAGCAAGGGAGAGCGTTTTAGAACTGACTCGACCTTCAATTCTCAAAGTATTATTTCCGGTGAATGGACTCATTAAAATTTCCGTCTCGTAACCTCTTTTGTAAAGAGAGAACTATTTTGTCGTTCTCACTCTCCTTTGTGAACTATCACTTTTGCAGACAGGTAGCGGAGTTGACTTCTCTACCTCGTTGTAAGTGGCTTGAAACACAAATGATAGCTTGTAAATTATTTAATTTATTTTTATTGACAACTTGTCCCAGTAGACCAGTACAAGTTTTCGAAAACGTAAATGAAATATGTAGATTATTTGATTTATTTTTATTGACAACTTGTCCTAGTAGACCAGTACAAGTTCTCGGAAATGTAAATAAATTATGTAGATTATTTCATTTAGATTTATTGAAAACTTGTCCCAGTAGGCCAGTACAAGTTCTCGAAAACGTAAATGAAATATGTAAATTATTTCGATTTAGTTTTATTGACAACTTGTCCCAGTTGACCAAGACAAGTTCTCGAAAACGTAAATGAAAATAAATCCTAAAGAAAATATTTCCTTCAAGAGAAGCAATTAAAAAAAATGCTTCTGAGGAACCTGAGTGGATCTCTGTCACTAAAATACACTTTCAAGTTCAAAAAGCTAGAATGGATCCATGCCACTTTAAAATTATTCAATGTGCTCTAAAATGCTTAGAAAACTTTTGAGTTTCACGATAAATCTTCCAAATTGCACTTTCAGGTAAACTTACTTTTATGAGCTGTTTGGAGAAATAGATTTCTCTTTGCACCTCTGAAGCGAACCTTGCCCTTTAAGAAAGAAGTTCTGAACAATTAGAATGAACTAAGTGCTCAGTCACTCTCCTCGTTTGAGAACAAATTAGGAGGCAAGAAGAGAGGATAGATCCCCCAGTCTTCCCTCTTGTGTTTGATCCTATTATTTGAACTTTTTAATGGTCAAATCTAGAATGAGGCTTTTTGTTCGAGCCGCTCTTTTTATAACCTCGTCACCATTCGTCCTCCCACGCTTACGTAACCGAGTTTGCGTGGGAGTTTGTTGGAGTGTGCGCCCTACTCTTTCTCCTGTGTGATGCAGCATTTCGGAAGGATCAGACAGGAGATAGAAAATAGAAAAAGCACATTTGAAGATGTACAAAAGAAATGACAAGATAATACATACAATCAACAGAGTAAGAAAAATAAAAAAATAAAATAAGAAATTTACCATTATCACCTCATTTTGTAGAGGTTGACTGTCCGCTAGGCTTACTCAAGCGTGACAGTTTCTATTTTCTTTTCGTTTCCTATTTTCTTCTGCTGTTCTCTTCTGCGTTCCTCCCATTCTCTGATGCAAGGATCAGTCTCTCCTTTTCTCCTCAAGGTGCCGTCGATGTTCAGTCTGAGGCTTCTATTCTCCTCTTGATTATTAAGATGAGGATTCCTCAGAGGTCTATTTTCCTTGAACTCCTAGGTTTCCGACAGTGGCCATTCTTGTCCTTTATTGACTATTCCAGGCGCTCTAGTTCTCCCACATTTCCTTCGTCTCTCCATGTATAATTTCTCCAGGCCCTGCTTGTAGTTGACCGCATTCTTTCCTCCGAAGTCGCTGCGTCATTTCTTTCATTGCTTTGCGAGCATCTTGTCGCTGCTCCTTGAGCTCCTTCTTTGATTTCTTAGAATCGTGTCTATTTAAAGAGCTTTAAAGAGCTTTCGAGGCACGTTTTCTGTTTCTTCCTGAGACTTTTTTTTCTCAGGTACGGCTGGGGGTTTCGTAGTTTCCACATTGTCTTCTTGAACGGTTAAATGTCCTAATGAGAGAATTGTGAGTTCTTGAAGAATCACTGCCGATATTCTTGCGTTTTTCCCCTCTTTCGTTTCTTCTACATCCGTAGTTGAACTGTCTTGCGACGTGGAGGGTTGTAGTGATGTTGCTTGAATTTCGATTGATGATAATCGTGGTGTTAGCATTTCCAACAGAATCTTTTCTTCTCTTCGTTTTTCATCAGCCTCTTCTGCGGAGATATAGGGTCGTGGTGGTATAACCCTATCTCCTTCCATGATTTTATCAGTTGTTCCTGCACCCTCTTTCCTCACGTCTCGTGAAAAAGATGGTGCACACACTTCTGAGACAGGAGTGTTCGGAGGCAGAAATGCTTTTCGCCGATATGGTGATATGTATCATGCCCGTGCATATAATATTTTGTTTTCATGTGCATCATATTCTTCGAAGATGTTCTCCTCTTAATCCATGTTGCATTGGATTCCAATGCATGACAGGATGTCGATGGTTTCGGTGGAAGTGCTTGCGTCTGGCATTTCGGAAGGTCTAGTCAATACTGACCTACCCGAATTTTCTTTGGGCCTCTAGGACCCGTCGGACTGCGTCATTTCGCCTTCCTTCTCCCCACTCTCGACTTTTCTTCGATATTTTCGAAGATCGTTGGCATGGTACTATCCACTCTTCCAGTCGTTTTCCGGGCTGCACAATATTTATGCATTGGTCGCTACTTACTTCTTGATGTTGTACGGGCCTTCGTACAGCGAGAGAAATTTTGCCATTAGACCTGTCGTCACGTTTGATACGTTGCAAGCTTTGGCCAATACCCATTCTCCCACGTTGTACGTAACGCCCTTTTTATTCCGATTGATGCGTCCAAGTAATTTCTCCCGTTTTCTCTTGATTCATTCCCGCAGTACCATTAATTGCTCGTCTCGGTTTGCATGAGGGTGGAGGGAGGCATACTATAGTAGGTCCGTCCACCATCTTGTTGGTTTTCGACCCCGCAGCACCTCGTACGGAGTTAATTCTGTGGTGTCATGATGGAGCTCGTTGATAATTGTCTCGATGTTTTCTAGTTGCGAATACCATACTCCATGATTTTCCGGGGGTACAAGAGTCCTGAATAAAAGTGCAAGCTCTCAATTCACCCGCTCAACCATGTTAGCTTGTGGGTGACGGATTGAGGTTATTATTACTTTAACACCTCGCTCTTCCAATGCTTGCCTCAATCGGTAGCTGCAATGCAGAAGCATCAAGATTACAGTTTTCTGAAGTATTACAACCGAATTCCAAATCTAGTTTAGATAATTCATTATCAATGTTAATTTCATTTTTCCTATCACGCTCAAGCCCGTTCTTATTTAACTCTACTAGCTTAGCTATTTAAGGGTTTTGTTTAGCCAGATTTCTGGTAACTTTTTTTCGAATAATCCCTAAATCTTCAGGGTTTTATTTCAGCACAGGTTATTTTTCAATTCGGACATATTTTACAGCAAAAATAAATATATGAAATGCAAGTAGTACATAAGTGACCTCACGCACCTCATGGGTTGCTGTGACCGAACTGGTTCGGTTGTACCAAGTTTGGTCAATTTAACCGAACAGTTCGGTTGGAGTGACCAAACTGCTCGTTTAAGATCAGTACCCACAACCGAACTGTTCGGTTACATCAGTTAATCCCCCCTGCCCCACACTCTATGGAAATGGATGGTGTTTTGAAGGAAATAAACAATAAATACTAAAATAAAATTAATATGCAAGTATATATATATATAGTTTATTTCTAAGTCATAATTGTGCATCATAAACAATAATACACATTTTTACAGAACATAATTGCTTACCTTTATTAAAAATTGCTTTAATTACTGGAAACGAATTTAGGAGATATTATTATACAATTATATATAGTTTTCATGAAATATATATACTTGTACAATAATATCTCTGAAACTTGTTTCCAGTACAAATACTAAATCCTAATTATAAAAAATAAACAATTGTACACATATTTACAGCATCTGCTTGAGACCGTCTAGCTTGGCGTCTCTTACACTCAACAAATTTGTCTATGACACTCCAAAACTCCAAAACCACTCCTTCAAATGTTAATCTAAGCATTTGGCAAAATTCGTTCTTACCTTCAAATTTCTCGATGTATTTGTCGAGCCCCTACTTAGAAAGAAGTTTCTATTGTATAAATAAGTCCACTTCACTTCAATTCACTTCACGAAACGCCTATGAAATGTTATGAAACACTGATGCTACGGTTAGGGAAGCCATTCATAACGGTAACAGCTCCCTTAGAACGGAAAAATTCTCGAGTTTGCGCAGTACGAGTAGGCCGGCAGGTGAAAAGAAGATAATGAAAATAAATTATACAAAAGCATTGAATAAATGTAAAAAAAATCCTTTTTAATGTTAATATTTGTATGGTATAATATTCTATAAATATATAATATATCTTAATAAATTGCCAGCGCAGGCCAGAACACTAGTGCGCATGCGTACTGAAGTTAGCCGTAACCGAACTGTGAGGTTCGCGCAACCGAACTCTTCCAACCAAACAGATTCAGTTATGATAACCAAACCGGTTCGGTTGCCACAAACCAACATTTGGTTCAGACAACCGAAATAGTGCCAACCAAACCCAGTTCAGTAAGGACAACCAAACCATTTCTTTGCGTGTAGAATTTCTTCAAACCCGGTACTAGGGGGTTTTTCGATTTGCTAACAGTGATTTTAGAATCAAAGGTAAGAATTCGAGATTTTTTATCCAAAAAGGTGACTACATTTTTGAGAATTTCAATAAATTGACAGATAAAAATTTAATAAATTGACGGATTTCCATGAGACTCAGTATACTAGAGTTTTTTTCGGGTTTCTTATAATTAATTTAGTCGAAATTTATTATATTCAGGGATGTCGTCAGTTTATTGAATTTTTACAGAATTTGGTGATCGTTTTGGATAAAAAATCTTGAATTTTTAATTTTTATTTCAAAATCGCTGTTAGCAATCCGAAGATCCTCGTAGTATCGGGTTTGAAAAAATTCTTGTTAATTTCAAAAGTTTCGAGTTCTCGAACTCATTCGAGTTCTCGAAAGTTTCGAGTTCTCTAACTCATTCGAGTTCTCGAATACATTCGAGTGCTTGAAAGTTTCGAGCTTTCTGGAAAGCTCGATCTCGACTCATCTCCAACCGGATCGAGCTCAGCTCGACTCGACTCGAAAGCTAACAAGTTCGACTCGACTCTTTCGAACTTCGAGTTTCGGGTTTTCTGTACACCCCTATTATTTTCAGATTATTTTAAGTATTATAAAAGCTTTGAATTTGAACTTATTTAATTTGGAGGGTTTTGAGGTCAAAATCATTTGATAATTGCAAATGCTTTCCATTTAAATCTGCGGTTCAAAGTTGATACTTTAGAATTGTGAACAAATTGTTGAAACTAGATAATTTGGACGTCAAATATACATCTTTTTTTAATATTAAAGTTTTTCCTTTGAAGATGTAAATTTTTTAAAGTTTTAAAATTAAAATTGAATATTTTTAATTATAAAAATCTAAAATTATTCAATTCCAGTGGGAAATGATTAATTTTTTGATGTTTCAAACCTTCAACTTAAAAATATCAAGGCTATCAATGTCACATTTTGAAATATTGTAAGAGCACTTTTCTACACTTTTTCACCAACTTTCTGATCCTGTATGATAGTTTTCAGCCAAATTTGTAAATATTTTTTTTAAACGAATTTTTAAGAATATTTTTATTTTGCCTGTATACAGTCACTTATCTATCAAGTGCGCGGCAATTGTGTCGATTCGCAAAATAGATGTGTTTCACAGTGGGCATGCGCTAATGTCATTCTCACACAGTCTGCTGGATTGAAGTACTTTACAGATAATGATTTGACGTTACTTTCGAGCAGGGTGTTGCGAAAAATAAGATCTTCTATCTGTCAAAACAAAACACTAATTGTATACTGCGATCGCCTTGTTTAACACATCTAAAAATCTCGATCAAATTAACGAAAAATGCAGTATATAATTGCAATTTCATACACTAATTTAAAAAGAATTCATGTTTCAAATCGTTCCAAGGGAACAAATGTTTGAAAATTGTTATAAATCCAAATAGGAGAAACAAGTACGACGTGGACAGCAAAAACTTTTGAAGATCATAATTTTTTTAAATTATGAACAAGTAGAGAAAGTGCAACATACCAAACTCAAGCTGGAACATTCATGTTAAAGATAGCAATGCCATTTTTTTAAAGGGATTCACCTTTTAAGTCACTGAAGTCATTTAAATTTGCTGAAGTCTATAATAAGGTCTTCTGAAGCAATTGAAGTCTCCTGAATTCACTAAAGTCGTAAGTTATAAAATATTAAACTGTCTATTAATATTGCAGTACCCTCTGAAATAACAAACCAAACCCCTTAATTTTGTGCTTGTTTAAGGCAACATTTTCTTTACTAATCTGCTATCTTCAGAAAAAAAAATTGGTAATCATTATAAGTTACATTTACGCCACGCTACCGTCAAACGAGTTAATTTCGGAAATGTGAGGTACATTTGTACACCGCTAAATTATTATTATTATTATTATTATACCATCAAGCCAAGTCCCTTTCGGGTAGGCATAAAGTCGTTGCACTACCGGGGATTCTGGAGTTTATATGTGTAGAACAGGGGACAGATTTTATATCAATCTAGAAGTCGCATGATGCTTATCTCTCTCTAGCAATCGATCCAAGTAGAGATCTTCACAAAGCCATTGTGTATCACGTTTCACACACGAACGAAAATCCATACGATTTAGTCCAACTATATCCACTAAGAAAAACTCTCCACGAGGGCCCATGAGTATCCTAAATGATAGTTCAGATTCTCAAAACGGTTCCAATTATAATACTGAATCAGCTAAGACCTTAACTGGTTTCAGATCCTACTTATAACCACCTTTAGTGATTTACACTATCAATTTTAAGGTGTTTAAATTTCTTCCATTTTCGAAATTACCCTGTTTGCTGGTATCTTTTTCAAAAAAGCTGGAAGACTGATTGGAAATTGGGCACTTGACGTGCTACCAATCGTTGTAAATCAGGCAGCAGATATATCCCTAATTTGGAGGTATGTGCAAAAGACGCGTAATATGTGCGTCACAACGAAGGTGAACAGTGAACGCTGAACACGCACGGTCGTACCAGAGTAGTAGGTGTTGGCAATATAAAGTTTACAGCACTGGTTTGACATGGCGATTAAGTGCGAGGTTTAACGGTCTATAGAAGCTGCACACTACCGTTTTAGCCGCATCACAAATCATGGCGGAATATGACAAGAAGGTACAGAGGGGATGAAGAGGCCCAGGGTGCAGTGTACTCAGGATGGTAAAAGCTCTCGAGTAAGAAGTGAATACTTCTTATTTTTTATTTCTGCCCCAAATCCCGGGCATGCGATCGTAAAATCTCGTACTAAATACTGCCATAACCTCGAGACAGACTATAACGACACTGTAGCGTGTTCGTTTCCGAAAAGTTACCTCTTTTCGCCAAGCTAGCAAGCTTCTCTGTCCATTATGTGTCGATGTAAAGAAGCCTTTATAAAGGCAGGATCGCCGATGAAAGGCGGGTCACACTCGTGAATACTGATACAAAGTTTCCAACTTCTTTTATCTTTGTTCTTTTCAACGAAAAACGTAAATTTTACGGCATGGGAAGCAAAAAAGTGTAAATGATCGCACGCAATTAACGTCAGCGGTCGAATACTCTCGAACGATCGACCATCGAGCCGAGTTAGTTAGATAGTGGTGAGGAGACGACGACGTCAAGATTTTCTCGAAAGACAGGTTTGCTAAGCTCGATTCACTCAGGCCCGACTGTATAATAGCCATTTAAATCCCACACGGTGTCTCTTCTCAATTTCCATTTGATCTTAAGAAGCATTCCTTTTGCTTCTTCCACCAGGCACGTCCAGGCGAATAACTTATTGCGATTTGTAGTGCTGTATCGTTGTCGGCAGACATAGAAACTGCACCTTCCTAGCACGGCTCGCTTCCAGCTTGCGAAATGTGTTATTTCTGTACATGAGCATTTCGCGTTCTGAAGTTAAAGTAATTAACGTGCGGTAATCATTTTCAATTAACGGACTGAAATGATAGCCTACATTCGAATCACATATTTCGCTTACTCGTAATGACCGATTCATTTCAAACAGAATATACTTGAATAGAGTTAATATGATTCTGTGAAAGACCGAGTAATCAAGATCAGAAACCAGTTGGAATATAAATATTTTATCCAATAATCTAGCCTTATAAACTATTTATCATTTGACTATCGCAAAAGCTCATTAGTTTAATTTAAAATGTTCTAAGATGAAAAAAATCAAAGTAGCATTAGATACAAAAAGGAGTCTCCATAAACTTATCAGTTAATTGACCAGGAATTGACATATTTACAACAACAATACTTTACGCGAAGATATCAGAAAATTTGAACATTTACTTCTACGGCAAGACACTTTGTGAAACTTTGTGTCACTTTGTGAAAGTGAAGCGGCCGTTTTATCACCTTTTTAATAAATATAAGATTTTCCCTTCGCGCAAGCAGATGAGACATCTTGGCTTGGGCGTGTACGTATGTGGATGCAAATTTGCAATTTCTTTGCTAAGCATAAGTGCATGCTTGTCGTGCCGCGACGTGAGATGTGGTCCGTCAAAAAGCCATAAAACGCAAGGCCAAGTCGTTCGGTCACACACAAGAGGAGGACCTTACGGTCACTTTGCTCATACCTCCGTTATACGAGCCATACTTATATTGAGAGTCATTTCTTTCACCTTTTCTCCTTAAGCGGAGCCGCAAGAAGAACCATCTTTAGGTAATACAAAGAGACAGAAACGCGGACCAATAACGTGCGGATTTCACTAATGGTTGTTTTCCAACCCTTCAAACAAGATTTTATGTTGTCTAAATGGGGGGGGGGGAGCTTTTTATAACTTGGTATATTTTTGTTCAGCCTTGAAAATGTGGTTCTAAACCGTCGCCGATTTCAAGAAGTAACTAGCATGTTCCAGATACTTTATACGTTTTCATTGGGTCCATAATCAGGTTACAGTCGGCAAGTTTCTTTACTGCATGTCTCCCCTATGGTAAGCCACTTTTTAAAATAATAATGTGCAGTAGGATTACATCCCACATAACGCTGCACAGTAGAGTTATATCTAGTGTTGCCGTGGAGCGAGAAATGTCAGGCATCAGGCTAAGGCAAGACAAAATATACCTGCCACCTTGAATTTTTCGTCTTGGATCTGGCTTGAACATCTCGAGGCCTCGAAAGTCAAGGCCTTGTCTTAGGCTTGTCTTTGAGGATTAAGTATCGAGTGCCAGATGCGCGAACGCCTACCAACGAATGAAAATTACCTGGCTTTTTCCAGCAGGTGTTTTTTGTTTATAATAAGCCTGACCAAATAACAAATTAATTATTTTTTCCTGTAAGTTTTCAAGATTCCCGGCATATTTCATTTGTTAAGAAAAGTTTTCAAATGCCCCCTACAATCATCGTATGAGAGCTTTAATTTATTCGCCCTTCCCGGGCGATCGGTTCGGCGGAAGAAAGACCCTGCGGTGGTTGTTAACCTTTAGTTTTTAATTATATATATGGACATTGTTCTCCGAGACTTCGAGAAACGAACTATATTCGTGATCGAATTCTCGGCTCCTTCCGAATACAACATCACAAATAAAATAAATAAAATAAATAAAATAAATAAAATAAATAAAATAAATAAAATAAATAAATAAAATAAAATAAAAAATATGAATTTTGAAACAGTTGAATTCAATGAAAACAATGTATTTTTAAACAAATAGTTGAATTTTCAATCAAGAATGATGAATTTTAAACCAAATAGTGAAACGGTGAAATGGTATCGTCAAATTATTAGTTTAGAAGACTAATTAAAAAAGAAAGAAACGTATATTTAACAAGCTAAATTCAACCAGAAAGAGGAATTTTTGACAAAATTATTAAATTTTCAAGCCAAAAAGATAAATTATCTACATAACAGCAGAATTTTTAATCCGAAAAAATTATTTTCAAACAGAAAGTCGATTAAAAATTAAAAAAAGTTATTCGACTCTTTGTATGTCAATATTTTCGGGTTTGGGGACGCGCAGGACTATTGACAAGGGTTTTTCTGGGAGGTGGTTTGCTTCTTTCAGGACATTCCTTTCATGGTTCGATATAGTTAAGTAATAGCTCAAAAGGACATTTTGTTTAAAAAAAAAGATCAAATGCATTAGATTTAGATAATTTTTTGTGTATCCTGTAAAATTCGAGTTTTGGCATTTACGTCCTTATGCCCCGGGATCTTCAAATACAATTATTATCACTCAGAGAAAAATTTGTCTTAAAACAAAAGCATTGTCCTCTTGCCTATTTTGTTTTGAACTACGTGAATATATATTTTACACAAACGTGATTGTTTGTCTGCAAACTTAGGTGAATTAAGTCGCACATGGATAATTTTTTCTGCAAAAGGATTCCTGTTGAGACAAATAAAAATTCTCTTAACCTTCATTTTAACAGAAAGTTCCACTTACGTCAACAAACATTCTTTTGCCACTAGAGGACATTTCTCTGAGTGATATGATTTTCAATACAAAAATTGTATTTTATCTAATTTTTTACACAGAGCATTAGCCCAGGATACGTACAAACTGAAATTTTCAAAGCAAATACTGAAAATGTGGAATTATCGGGAATGCTCAAGGATATGCCTGGTTTAAAATCTGAAGATGTAGCAGATTCTATCATTTATGTTTTGGGAACCCCTTCACGTGTTCAAATTACTGAATTGACAATTAGACCACTCGGTGAACAATATTAAATAGAGTATAAATTGAAAAATGAAAAATGGTAGACATTTTCGCTGAAAAAAAACTATGGCATTTGCATGAAAATCTGAGATCAGAGGTTCTGGGATTAGCTAATTATGAATACTAGCTTACTAGCTTACATGCATACTAGCTTCCCGCTGCACGCAAAAATGTGTGAATATAAAAATACCCATACAACAAGAGCAAACGAATTATTTTCCCCCCTGCTTCTCCCGTTACAATTTCCAAATCTTAACAATGTTTCTGCATCTTTTGACAATTAAACTCGTTTCGTACATTAAGCCACTTCAAATATTCACCTACATTTTTTAACGATCAAGATACTCAAGAATTCGAAATCTAAGATTTTAAATTTGGAAAAGCTTTAGGTGTAAAATGAAGAACCGCAATCGGTTGGAAGTAGATTAGTACAGATAACATTCCTGCCTTTAGCTGAAGAAGATTTTTAACATTATAACACTTCACTTTTAAAAACATAATTTCTATGTAAAATCTCATACTCTCAAATAAAACCTTTTCTTTTGAATTTAAGAACAATTTTTTGCCATCATCATCAAAATAACAAAAGGAATTTTTATAATAAAAACACCAAATTCAAAATAACGGACCCGAAACATCGGATCGTTTTACAAAAAAAAAAGGTAGAATCATCATAAAAGCCTGTTATAAGAAGTTTCCTGGGTCACTTATATTGAATATTTAAAAAAAATATATAAAATTCAAACTGGCGCACCTAAAATGTTTTTATATTGAATTAAAAGTAATTTTCAAGCGATGTTATTTTCTTTCATTCCTAATATGTAGAACTAAAATTGTAAATACATCAAACCTGAAATAAAGTGACAAGTATTTAACAAAGATTAAAAATACAGAAATTTACACATCTTTGAATTCAAAAACTTCACTAATACTCTCAAAATCTTCCTCATCCATACTGTTCAAATACCCTCTATAAGAATTATTAAATGAAATTTTCAATTTAACCGTAGTAGGCCAACCTTTATCTCATTTGATTCTGTTTTCTCATTTTTTGAAAATATAGTAGAATTAGTTATTTTTATAATTTGGTTTGAAAAATAATTGGATAGAATTTTCAGAATAACTTTAAATACCGCAGAAAACAGCAAAACATTTTTTCAGTGTTTGAAATAGGGAGCATACGGAATTGATTTGTAAAAAGATCACATTCACCTTTAATACCATTTTTAAACTCATAATATATTTTCTCGCTGTATCACTTGCAGACATATTTTTAAATTAATTGTATTCCACTAATTCTACATCGAAGTTTAGAAAGTTGGGTTTATCTTACAGAAACATTTTTGATCATACTAATCCTGTAAAATTTAATCATTTTCTTTGAGGTAATTTGTCATTATACAAATAAAATTAAATAAAAAATATGAATGTAAAAAATTCTCGACGGCAAACCTCCTTTTTTCATCATGAGATAGATCATTCAGTTGGGGAAATTAATTCACGTTTCTTATTTTATTCTGGAGCTTTATCGCAAAATGCAATTCGTGTGAGCAGAATCCGGTACTACAATGGGTTCTAATATTTAATAAATTTTCTATTTCCGGTGAATACTTGATGCAATGCATATGAGCATCCAAAAAAAGATTCCTAAAGAATCGGTCCAATTACCTCAATATTCTTTCAGTCGGATTGCTTTTAGAATGTCTACTAGAACTGAATATGGATTATTTTTATTGTTAAATGTTCGGCTAATAAAACTTAGTACCAGTTATCAAGCAAATGATCTTTTCGAAATAAAATTCATTCGTTAGTCATATAATTTTTTGTATTAAATCCCTTTTAAATATTATTTATAATTTCCTCTATGGATTCATCCTTGTAAAGTTTTTATATTCCAAAGTTTTTTTCGCAAATCTTTGTAATTCAGTAATTAATCATGTTTAATTACTCGTACATCAAGAGGTAAATTAATCAATAATTCATGAACAGAGATTAGATTTTTTTCTTCGCCTTCGAATTTTCCTGCTGGTTTCATAATATTATGGTAAACTTTATAAATAGGACTTTTGGCCATGTTTTCACGATTCTACTACGTAACGGTTCGTAAATTGTTGAATATTGTTTATTGAAATGCTTCGTGATAATAAAACTTTATTCCACTGAAATATTAATTATTTTTGAATGATTTGATACTGCAGCTAATACCAATATAACCAATAGACCTCTTCTTTATTTATTTTGTACAAAGGTGTTAATATATATTTAATTAGTTATTTAAACTTATGGAAATTTTCTTTAAAGTATGATGAATTGAGAAATGCAATCAAATTGGTGGTAAGTGATGGATCAGAGATACATAATTAAAAATACTAATGCATGTAAAATAATGTCGCATAAAAAACGCACGCAACCGCATTTTCCTTCATTATGAGGAAGAACATAATTAAAACCCTTCTGTATAGCTGTTTTTCACTGCTTGTCAGCGATATAGCAGCAAATTACATAGTACTTTAGCTTTTGCCTAGACCATTCAATTTTGTGAATATTCAATATTTGTCTTATTTTTTTAAATAAAAATGCATCGCTGGCCTGGAAAAGTTGCTATGGTCCCTGGTGCATCTTCTAGCATAGGATTAGCAACTTTTAAGGCCTTAGTTCAAAAAGGAATGACTGTGGTTGCATTGGCTCGATGAAAGCAAAAAATGAAGGTAAAAAATGTTTTTTCTAAAGGAATAAGACAATTTGGAAAACAGTTTTAGTATTGCACTAATGTAGGGAAAAAATATTGTGTTTCTTTAGTGTTTCAGTATCTGGTACCATTTTAAAATCTTTCAAGAAATTTTCAAAGTTTGAATTATTTTATGAAAATTGATAAGCAAAAATAGTCATAATTATTTAATGCTATTTGGAATCAAGGTTGATAAATCGATTTCAAATATACTGCTGTGCCAAACAAGAAAGCGGTAAATTTATTTTAGATTTGGGCACCGATTCACAATTGTTTCCAATATATTTTAATGGAAAAAAATTAAGAATCAGGTGACAAATCCCAAATTTAGTTAACCCTTTCTTGCTCCGCTACGTAAGTATGAAATTAACAATTTGAGCCCACATTATGCATTATTTTAAATTGATATTTTCAAATTTTATCCTAAAATAGCAATGCCACGTGAACAGAAAAAAAATCTTTTGGGAAAGACTGAAGTGATATTTCTTCAATATTAGATAGCAATTATTTATTTTAAGTTTGTAGTTTGGGACAGGTGCGTTACCAGACATTTGGGGTATTTTTTTATTCGCAATTTTTAAACAAAGTCGTTCAAATTTTTTAAACTTGACTAAATTTTAGTTTTAGATAAGCACTTTAGACCGATTACATTTCCAATCATGCAGAGAGGTTCAGGTTAAGGAGTCCGAATAAATTGGCCTTTAAATATATTATGCTACAATGAAAATAAAGGGATACAAATTTCATAGTTCAGCCTAAAAAAAATTATTGAAATTTCAATGTAAGTTTTGACACTATTTCAAGAGATAGTGCATTGAATTTTTTGTAAATTTTCATGGACATCCTATAGATATTCAATGTAAATAGTGAAACTTTTTTGAGAACAGTTCTCTGAAATTACTTCTTTCGAAATGACAAAGAAAAACCAATTTTGTACATGTAATTGCAAAAAATGTATTAATCGATAGAAAAATGTATCACATACAAAGCTTCTAAATTTAATTTCATACATTATTTTCAAATTTTGTTTATATTTACATTTAGGTTTATCAAATTTATTTAAAAAATTTGCGTTGTTTTCAATGTATGTTTATAAAATTCACGTAAGCCACAGTGAACTTTATTCAGCCACCAATTATATTTTATGTACAAGCAATTGAAACAGTTTTCAGAGTCAATTTTATGAAATTTCAATAACTTATGCTTCATCGATTAATTAAATAATACTAAAAACATAATTAGATCTTGAATAATTTGTCTCTAAAGTCAATCAATTTGAGTAATAATTCAAACAAATTTTTATTTTATCTCCTTATACTTAAAATTCAGGGCATATTTAGGTAAAATCAATCTGGGTACTATATTAAATTCCGCTTAAACCGCTTCAAATTCCTAACTTTTTGAGTAGAAGTATTACATTTTCAACAAGGTAGCTGAATTTTTAACCAAATAGTTGAACTTTCAACCAAAAAGATAAATTTTCTACCAAAAAAGACGACTTTTGAACAAAATACATTCATTTTTAACCAAATAATTTAATGTTCAACTGAAAAAGATCAATTTTTAACTAATTAGTCGAATTTTGAACTAAAAAAGAACAGTTTTCAACCAAAATTGGAATAGTTAAAATTTCAGTTAAAAAAATTAATTTTCCGCCAAAAAAAAAATTTCAAACAAGAAGATTAATTTCCAAACACAAAGATGATTTTTCAACAATATAAATGAATTTTCAACGATATAGTTGAATTTTTAACTAAAAAAAAAATAAATTTCCAACAAAATAGTTGAATTTTGTACTAAAAAAGATAAATTTTCAACCATGAATGGAATAGTTAAATAAATCCTTAACTGAAATAGATGAATTTGTAACCAAAAAGAGAAATTTTCTTTTAGGAAGATTAATTTCTACAATAAAAGACCAATTTTCATCAAAAACCGTGAATCTTCAACTAAAAAAGATAAATTTTCAATCAAGAATTGAATAGTTAAATCATCAGTTTAAAAAATTATTGTTCAACCTAAGAAATTAATTTTCAACTAAAGTGATGGAATATTCAATTGGAATAGTTACATTTTCTGTTGAAAAAAAAAACGAATTAAAAAAAATAGTTCAAGTTTTAACTGGAATAGTTAAATTATCTTTTGAAAAATTATTTTCCATCCAAACAAAAAACAAATTTTCAACAAAATAGCTCATTTTTCAACCAAGCAGATGAATTTTCAAGTAAAATCATAAATCTTTACCCAAAAAATGAATTTTCAGTAAAATAGATCAACTTTCAAGCAAATAATTGAATTCTCATTTTAGAAAAGATTAATTCTAAACGAAAAATGTAGCGCACTCGAATCTTGGTTTAGGAACAGTGTCGGAGGTTTTCTGCAAATAGCCTTGTTCCTAAATCGTGAAACTCGAAACGTAAACAGTCCGGGCCTCCTGAATCGTTTTCAGTTGGAATGCATAATATTGCGCGATATACTCGATTGAATACTCGCGCACTGCGGCCCTTTCGAGGCGAGAGTCGCAATCCTTTCTCGCCCCTTGAGCTGAGAAAATGCGTGGGCCAGCAATTCTAGGAATTACTAAACCGCGAGTTCCTAAACCAAGAGTCGAATATAGTTTATATTTCAACAAATAAATATCTTAGTTTTTATTCAAAAACAGTTTAATTCAACCGAAAAAGTCGGCTTTTCAACGTGAGTTAAATTTTTAAATAAGAAAGATTTTTCAGTCAAGAGAGAGAAAAAATTGTAATCAAACTGTTAAGTTTTGTAGAAAAAGATAAATTTTGAACCAAGAAGATAAATTTTCTATAAAAAAGAACGCATTTTAAACGAAATACATGAATTTTCAACCAGATATTTGAATTTTCAACTAAAAACGATCAACTTTTAACAAAACATAGAATAGTTAAAATTTGAGTTTACAAAATTACTTCTAAACCAAAAAGAAAAGCGAATATTCTTATTAATAGGTAAATACAGTAATATAAAGCTAATTTTACAAATGATGACTAATTGCTATTCAATTTTGTATTGCAATTTTTAAAAAAATTAAGCACGCTCTGGAAAAACTTCCCTGACAATTCCAGGTTTGCCAGGTTGCCCAGGTAGGGTAGACACCCTGCATATATTTCGATATCTCTTTTTGTAAATGATGGTTGAAACATTGATCTGTCAAATAATCTAAAGAAAATATAAAAATTGTGGGAAGTGACAAAATGGTGTCTATTTTTCTGAAAATATTAGAAATGGATTTTCTCAAAAAGCAGTCTTCCATGGAAATAAAAAAAAAATTGAAATAAACTATAATTCACTGAAAAATAAGTAATCTTTTTAGAGATTATGTACCTTTCGCACATAAAAAATATATTTAACGGATTTTTTCCATGAATGCTTTGAATTTCTCGCCATATACGAAAGTTTTTCACCGTTGTCGTCCGTTACAGCCATGATAAACAAAATAAATATTTAAGTGGATGGAATACAACTTTGCAAAAAGTGTAAAATACTTTTTCATAGAATTTGTAATTATAAACAACTTTGCACTTTTTCTAACACATTACACTTTTTCTTAAAAGTTTAGGGAAAAATTAATAATTTTTATTTTTTAACAAAAAAAAGTTTTCTTGCTGAAAAAATGGTTTTCCTGAGAAAAGTATTTATTTAAAATGTAGTGCACATTTTCAACAATCTTCCCTAAAAATCAACAAATTTTAGAAGTTGGACTTTTTAATAAAACCCATGTTTAATGTTTTCAGAAACATAGCTACCATGTTGTCATTTTATAACATTTTTATATTTTCTTCAAATCACTCAATATATCAAGGTTATCCATATTATTTTCAAAAGAAGATATACAAATATATGTAATCGTTAGAAAAATAGAGCATTTTGAAACAAAATCTGACAGTTTTGGCAGATTTTGACAATTAGAAGATTCACTTCAATAGCTCGTAATTCCTACGATAAATTTTTTTCGGCGAAATTGTGAAATACCTTTATTGTCATTGCAGAATGATATATTTAAAGGCCAATTTATTCTGACACTCTAATCTAGACCCTTCTGCATGGTTTGAAACGGAATCGGTCTTTATTCAGATATTTAAAAAAAAGTTAATAATCAAGGAATATGTGGAAAATAGCTGGGACTTGAAATAGTCAACTTTTTGGCAACCACCCTGTAATTGTTTTTCACATCCGAATAAGGTGATGTTATTTCAACATAGTTTGAAATAGAACGAAATAAAAGCGGTTAAAGGGAAAGGAAAATTCCATGCTCTTGAATCCGATGTTGCAAAGGAAGAAGACGTTGCTAAGATATTTAATTGGGTAAAGAATAATTAAGGCAGTGTCCATTTTCTTGTGAACAACGCTGGAACTTTAGCTCCTGGAAAAATTAAAGGTACTATGATGTACTGATAAACATTGTAGACGCAAAAAAAACATTCAACATATTCAGCATTCCCAAACGATTCACAATATCCTAAAAATTTAAGATACAAATAAAGAAATCTGGGATAAAGTCATGGGTGTTACCATTATGGTATTATTATACTGTAGTCAGCAAGCTGTGAAAATGATGAAGAAATCTGGAGAAGAAGGAAACATAATAAATATCAAGAGGTTGCTCTATCACACTTTTTTCATTTCTTAACAAAATATATCAAAAAATAAATTTCATATAACTTTTGAATATAAATTTCAGCATTGCTGGACATAGAATACTGAGAGTTCCGGAGAAGTGCTTCAATGTCTATGCTGCAACAAAACATGCAGTTACAGCAATAACGTCTACTTTGGAAGTAGAGTTACTTGGAACTAAAATAAGATCAACGGTTTGTGTGTAATCGTATTCATTAACACGATTCTGCTTGTTCAAAAATTGGACTATATTAATTGTGTAGTAGAAAATAACTTTTACAAAACACAATTATTATGTAACAATATAATAATTACACTAACAATTTTTTGTATTTTTATAGAGCATCAGTTCAGGATTCGTGAAAACAGAAATTATTGAAGCAAATACAACACCAAATTTCGGAGCATTAGTTACTAATGTACCCGCTATAGAATCGGAGCATGTAACAAACTTTTTGATTTATATTCTGGGAACCCCTCCACGCGTTCAAATTACAGAATTGAATTGCTTTTAAGTATTTTTCATTCTGATATATATGTCTAATAATGTTATAATTTTTTACACTTAAAGTTAAGATTGAACGATAAAATCATAAATATATGCAGAAAAGGAAAACATTAACTATCTTCATATTTTGTAATGATCAATACTTTACAAATCTCACCTGCCAATCACCGTTGAAAAATAATACTGCATCATCCTTGTCCGCTATCAATAGCAGTGGAGCGTGATAATGCTGAATAAATAGAAGAAGCAAACTAATCGAGATACTAATTGATAACGTCATACTCACGATTTTCAGACTGCGAATGTGCATGCTGATCTCATAATCAATTAATTGTCTTACATATATATAGAAATTCCGCTGTACTCTACAAATACTATAGCTGTAGACTTTTCTATTTCTTTTCTCACACAAAATTAATGAGAATCACATTATGCTTTGGGAAATGATAAATAACTTTCTGATTATATAAGTTAAGTGTAACATAGTACAATCGTGTTGAATTCAATAGATTATAGTTAAACAATAAAAAGGTTAAATCCATTACCTTTCTTCCAGCTTCTTAGTTAATTACTTCTATGTATCGGGTTTGCAGTACATGCAATGTTAAGCATTTATTTGTCCTGGTAAAGCAATACAGTCTACTCTCACCTTCTGTCTTTTCCTTTGCGTGCTTTTTTCCTCTTCTTTTTTTTTATGTCGAAATTCAGTTTACTGCGGCTATTTGTTACTAGATTGACAAGCAAAAATGTTGTCCATAATTTAAAGTATAAGAACGCTTGAAATCATTAAAGTATACTTGACCATATCGCAACTTGGATACAAAGTACCTTCTAATGTGATGAACATAACATTGTAAATATTAATTATCATTCGTAGCGATCATGCTACAAAAAAGGAATTCAGAAATGACAATCGTAGAATCCTTTTAATTTGACCACCACACTTTCTTTATATTAAAAACGTAAGTATATTTACACGTGAAAGAAGCAAGAATGTTTTAGGATGATAAATATGGATACAACAACGTATACAACAATGAGATTGCGCAAGGACAAATTAAATGTACGAATTGCGATTTTTGTTATATTGTCACGCTTATTTTACACCTGATAATTTTCTCGCACAAGTCTAGCATTCGTCATTTTTTTAACTTACGTCAGCATATGTGTGAAATAAACAAGTAAGAATTAATATTCTTTTTACATTAGCGGTTCGTAAATTCGAAACTTTTTTAATGAAATACTTTGCGATAATAAAACTGTATTCACAAAAATATTAATTGTGTTTGCATAACAGGTTCTTAGGAAACATATAAGAATACATATTCAGTTATTTAGACTTATAACAGGCTTCGTAGTGCTATATGGAACTAAAAAAGTATAAAGTAGTGTCTTTTTGTAGATAAAAGTATCCTCAAAAATGACAAAAGTAATAAACTAGCTGTGAATTCGATCTCGAGTGCTTCCACTTTATTTGTATTTACATTTATATGGTCCTCATTTTACAAGTAATTTGCTTCCCGTTAGCAAATGTATTTGCTTCCTCATAGAGAAAGCATTTGTAAATTTTTAAATAATAGACAAACTAAAGTTTTCATTTTGATCAATTTAAGAATAGAAATTCACAAAAAATACAAAATTACAACATATTACAAAAAAATTGTGAAATACAATGACAAAACGGACAAATAAAATTTTCTATTCAAAATGGTAATTTTTCGAGCTGGAAAAGCGAAGGGGAAAATTCTATCGCGCCCTAACCCTTTGCCAGCATTATGCTTAGTTAATTTAAGTTAAGAGTTAAGTTTTCAATTAGAAAAATTAACTTTCGACCAAGAGGATGAAATTTTCAGCAAAAATCATTTTATTTTTATTCACTATAAAAACTCGTTTTTTCAAATATTATGCATGACTCGAACAAAGGAGTCTTTTTTATTCCTGTATCAACTTTGAATTATGTTAGTGAAAAAAGTTTTACTATAAAAACCCATATTTTCAAATATTATGCATTACCATAGCTTTCTTACTCTATAATAAAATATATCAATATTATAGGTCAATCGATCCGTCTGGAACCAATGAATCTTTTACATTCTTGCATCAACTTTGAGTTATGTTAATGAAAAAATGTTTACTATAAGACCCCGATTTTCAAAATATATAAATTACCATAACTTCCCCACTCTTTAATAAAATGTATTAATATTACAGGTCAATCGATTCATCTCGAACCAATAAATCTCTTATATTCTTGCATCAACTTTGAATTATGTTGAAGAAAAAAGTTTTACCATAAAAAACGATTTTTAAAATATTATTAAGTGCTGAAGAAAATGTAATAAATATTTTTAGAAATACTTTGGTCAGTGTCAAGATAGTAGTGGTAAAAATAAACCCTCAAAATTTCATCGAATTATCTGCAACCGTTTCAAATTATCGTGTTCACAAAAACGTGTGACATCCACACACACACACACACATATCCATACAATTGCTTAGTACATTGTATTGGACATTATTAAATTGAGGAAGTTTTAATTAAATGAATTAAAATTGTTTGGAAAACGTTAACATGACAAAGCTTACTCTACAAGGAGGAAAAAAAAGCCTTTTTAAATTAGTGAAAAATTAGTTTAGTGTCGCAATAAGTTCAAACATCTTTAATTTTGAGAATTTAAAAAAAAATTTCTTTGGGTTCGAAAATTATGGTAATTTTTTATGTTTTAAATACAAATTTTTGTATTAATCACTTTTTTATAGGACGCGTAGTTTTTGATCTAATCTTAAAAAATGACATTAAAAAAAATTGTGAAAAAGCGACACAAGGTACGAAAAAAAAATTAATAGACTAAAGCTGTTCACTCAAAAAACAGATAAAAATTTTGTAATAAATTATTTTTGATAGGACGCGTAGTTTTCCTTTTATTGATAAAAAACAACATTAAAAATAAGAAATAAATTTTTATGGACAAACGACACAAGCTAAGAAAAAATACGAATTGACCAAAATTATGCACCCAAAAAAGATCTACAAATGTTTTATTAATCACTTTTGCATCGAATGCGTAGTTTTTTTTTAATCGTAAAAAAAATATTAAATTTTTTTTGTTAATTGTGAAAAGCGACACTAGGTAAGAAAAAAAATGATAGACAAAAGTTGTTCAACCAAAAAAGTTCTAACAATTTTTTATTCATTATTTTTTTGTAGGATGCGTATTTTTTGTTCAAATCGTAAAAAATAATATTAGAAATAAAGAAATTATTTTTTTGACAAAACGACACAAGGTACAATAAAATGTTAATTGACAAAATTATTTTTTGCATAAGATGCGCACTTTTTTAAATTATAAAAATAAGAAAATAAAAATACATTTGTTTCAATATCAATGCATATTATGAATTGTAATAATATAAATTTATTAAAATGATACATTGTTTAGGGTAGCTGAGAATAGAAATTAATACAAAATAAAGTACAAATATTAAAGTAATCTTAAAGAATAAAATTTTTAATTTATTTTGCAATACCTGAATAAGCAGTCTCAGACCGAGGTAGAGACATAAATATAATATAGACATTTGGTATAATAGAGTTGAACTCAATGTAGAAAAGTTCGCAATTTGGACTACATCGAGTGCGAAGCACAAGATACGTGATGAGAATGTGTTCGTTAAAGCCGAAGGAAATTTACCAAAAGAGAATTCACAATCACCAAATGACAGTTTGCGATGCCTTTGACCTTTAATTTTAGAAGGACTGGTCACAAGTCTGGAGGAAGTACCAAGTACAAAGAAGGTACGTCAATGGATCATTCTACGTGTCTCGAAGACGCGAACAAACATTTCAGATACAATACTGTAGTATTCCTAATATGAGACAAAGTGTTTCTCATATAAACAGAATAGAACATTTTTTTGAGACTTCGTAAATCGGTACTGGCGGTTTATACAAGATTCAACAATAGATTGAACGACGCGAAGACGATAAAAAAGTATTGTATTATTGTATTTTGAATATCAAACAGATCTTTCTCATAAAAACAAGGTAAATTTGTTTTTAAATCTCTAAACTAAAAAAAAACACTTATAAATGGTCGATCTAGTGCGAAATCCTATCAGAACTAGATATCAAGCGGAGCTACAATTCGTCCCAATTTCATGATCATCGCTCTTTTACTTTTCGAGATATGGTGAACAGAAAAAGTACACACACATATGAACTTTGAAAGAAATTATGTTTTCGAGCTTCTGGGATTGAATTATATCGAAATATGTCAAAAAAAAGGTGATTTGGAAATTCAGGTCATTACAAGCGTTCCTCCACGGAGAAAAACGGATGGACAAATTTAGAGGGTCAAAATTTAGAGAGCCGTCCGTTCTTTTAGATGGTCTAAAGAACCATCCAGAATTTTTTGACATAGTCGGAGAAGCTCTCTTTTTATGACCAGTCTGTTATGAGAAGTCCAGAGTCCAGGCCGACCTAATTAGTTACCGTTGGCGTGTTTATTTAAAATGATTGAATGTGCAAGTCAAATGTTCACAACAGATAATGAATGTAAAGTGCATAAGAATATTAGGAATAATTGTACAATAATCTAATAAATAATTAAATTTCACTTTATAAGTCTTCCTTGTGAGCAAAGAATTATTTTAAATAACTTTACTCTTATTATTTGCTGTACACAATTGCTTTTCACATTTAATCATTTCAAATAAGCGCGCCATCCTTTTAACCAATCAGGTTGTCGACGCGATGCTTGCAGTGAGAGTTGGGATTAGAAGCACCGTGGTCTAAAGTCTAGAGTCTAGACTGTCTAGAGCATTTTCGGAGTTAGTGAATGTCATTGAGCCGTTCAGTGTCACATTTGCCGTTTATTGAACTTGAACATGTTTTTCATAATTTCAAACTGCTTTTCGATATTTCGAACATTCGTGGAGAATGAAGTGCATAAGAATTTTCAACGTCAAATTTGATGCTTCCAGGTTAAAAATTTCGGGGTTTTTTTTGCCCCCCCCCCCCCCCCACACACACACACAACCACAGTAACGTAGCCCAAAATTGTCTAAAGCAGAGTCAAATAGGGTGATTTTTCACAAAAATAGGGGAATAATAGAGGTGAAAATTCTTTTAAATAAAATTAATATAAACAATACCATGTTGAATTTAATAATAAACACTTTCAATTTTTAAGATTTCAAGCGAAATATATTGGCTTTTCAAAGAAATAGTTGAATTTTCAACAAAAAAGTTCATTTTCTACGAATTTTCATTCAATTTATTTGAACGAAATTTTTTTTTAACAAAACAGTTAAATTTTCAGCCAAAAAGATGAATTTTCAATAAACAATATTAATTTTCTACCTAGAAAGATGAATATTCAACAAAATATACAAATTTTAAACAAAACTGTCTAAAATCGAAGCAAAACCAGTAGAATTTTCAACAAAAATATACATTTTCTACGAATTTGCAATCAATTTATTTGAAACAAAATATAAAAATTTTAAACAAAAAAATTAATTCTCAACAAAATAATTAAACGTTTTACAAAATAGTTAAATTCTTCACCAAACTTATGAGCCAAAAATGAAATCGTTAAATTTTCAATTATAAAAATTAATTTGAAAAAAAAAAACGAATTTTCAACCAACGGCTGACTTCAACAATGACTGACGCAGCGTCAGTCAGTCAGTCTGTGACTCAGTGACGTTGACTGACAGATGAAAAATCCACTTGCTTTTTTGCTCCTTCGCAAAACTTTATTCGATAAATTAAAAATTCAAAGTATTTGAAATTATCAAACCTTACACACACTTTCTTTTTGAATATTTCCATATTTCATAAAAACAATACAAAAATAAATATTTGTTTGTCATCAAATACTTGTGCTTTAGAGGCCGTCCATAAATTCATGGACGACCCCTAAAGCATAAGTAAATTTTTAACGTAGCCCGAAATTTTTAATGTAGTAACTACGTTAAAAATGTCGGCTATTTTTTACCCTCCCCCCCTCCCGCCCCCCACACAACCACAGTAGCGTAGCCCAAAATTCTCTCAAAACAGAGTCAAATAGGGTGATTTTTCACGAAAATAGGGGAATAATAGAGGAAAAAATTCTTTTAAATAAAATTCATATGAATAATACCATATTGAATTTAATAATAAACCCTCTAAATTTTGAAGATGTCAAGCGAAATATATTGCTTTGTTCAAAAAAATAGTTGAATTTTCAACAAAAAAGTTCATTTTCATCAGAAAGATAAATCCTCAACCAAATAGTCGAATTTCAAACAAAAATGTCTAAAATCGAAGCAAAACCAGTTGAATTTTTAACAAAAAAATACATTTTCTACGAATTTCCAATCAATTTAATTGAACAACAAATTTATCCTCAACTAAAAAGATGAATTTTCAATGAACAATATTAATTTCCTACCTAAAAAGATTAATATTCAACAAAATATACAAATTTTAAACAAAAAAGTTAATTCTCAACAATATAATTAAACGTTTTACAAAATAGTTGAATTCTTGACCAAACTTTCGAGCTAAAAATTAAATCGTTAAATTTTCAATTAAAAAAATTAATTTGAAAGAAAAAACCGAATTTTCAACCGACGACTGACTTCAACGATGACTGACGCCGCGTCAGTCAATCAGTCAGTCAGTCAGTGACGTTGACTGACAGATTAAAAGCCACTTGCTTTTTTGCTCATTCGCAAAACTTCATTCGATAAATTAAAAATTTAAAGTATTGGAAATTATAAAACCTTACCTTGTTTATATGGCTTTATTTATAACTAGACAAACACACTTTATTTTTGAATATTTTCATATTATATAATAATAATATAATAATAAATATTTGTTTATCATCAAATACTTATGCTTTAGGGGCTGTGCATAAACTACGTAAAAAATTTCCGGCTATTTTTTATCTCCACGCCCTTCTACGTCTGTATTTATGCCCCCCCCCCCCTAACAGTACCGTAGCCCAACATTCTCTCAAAACAGGTAAAATAGGATAATTTTTCATAAAAATAGGGAAAGAAATTCTTTTACATAAAATTAATATAAATACCATATTAAATTTAATATGAAACATTTTATAGTTTTAAGATTTCGAGTTCAAATATATATTGCATTTTCGAAAAATAGTTAAATTTTCAATCAGAAAAGATTTTTTACCAGAAAAGATAAATTTTTAACAAAAATTTCATTTCCTACCAAAAGACGAATTTTCAAACAGTTGAATCCTAAAAAAATCCACAAAATAGTAAATTTTCAATAAAATAATTATACCTTTCACAATATAGTTGAATTTTTCACCAAACAGTTAACTTTTCAGCCAAAAATGATATCATCAAATTTTCAATTAAAAAAATTAATTTTAAAGAAAAAATCGAATTTTTGACCATTTGAATTAGACAAAAAAAATAATTTCGAACAAAATAGTTAAATTCACAACCAAATAGATGAATTTTCAATCAGAAAAGAAGAATTTTAAACCTTATAATTGCTTAAAAATGTATCATTTCAATTAAAAAAGAATGATTTTTCAACCAGGAACATCAATTTTCTATCATAAATGACAAATTTTCAACAAAATGGTTCAATTTTCAACCGAAAGATGATTTTCTCACCAAGAAAATTAATTTTCTATCAAATTCTTAAATTTTCAAGCCAAAAAGACGAATGTTCTGATATTTCAAGCAATAATCAATTAAGAATTCTTTAAAAATTTCAATTCAACCAAAAAGACGAATTTCTGACAAAATATAGTTACATTTTCAAATAAAAAATAGCTCAATAAATGAGCTATTTTTCATTTTAAAAAAAATTAATTTTCAACAAAATAGTTGAATCCTCAACCAAAAAGGTGATTTTTCAACCAATTAGAAGATTAAGTTTCTGTCAAGAAAGACGGATATCAATAACATTATGAAATTTTCAATATAAAGATGATTTTATAACTAAGAAGATTAATTTTCTAAAAATGGAATAGTTTAATTTTCTACCAAACTGTTGAATTTTCATGAAAAAAAACATATTTTCTACAAAAAATTTCAATTTTCATCCCGAAAATATGAATTTCAACTAAAATGATGAATCTCCAACAAACTGACAAAAACGCATTTTTTTAAAAAAGTACTTCAACTTCAAATCAAGTAGTTGATTTTTCAACCAAAAAAGCTGAATTCTAAAACAAAACATGTAATAATTGATATTTCCAAACAATTGTATTTCAAATAAAAAAAAGTTCAATTCTACCAAAGAAGACGTATTTTTAATAAAATAGTAACATTTTCAACCAAAAGATGATTTACTAACCAAGAAGATTAATTTTTCTTAAATGAGTTTAATCTTCTACAAGATTTTTGAATTTTCAAAAAAAAAAAAAAAAAATGAATTTTCTACAAAACGGTTCAATTTTATTGATTGATTTTTCAAGCCAAATTACGACTTTTTTAGAAGACAGTTGAATTTTAACTCGAAAATTTGACTTTTCAAGTGAAATTTCATTTTTTACCAAAATACGAATTTTCAAACAGTTGAATACTAAAAAAATCTAAAAAAATCCAGAAAAAAGTTAATTTTCAACAAAAAAGTTAAATTTCAACAAAAAAGTTAATTTTTAACAAAATAATTATACCTTTTAAAACATAGTTCAATTTTTCACTAAACAGTTAACTTGAGCCAAAAATAGAATCGTCAAATTTTCAATTAAAAAAATTAATTTTTAAGCAAAAATCGAATTTCCGTCAATTTGAATTAGAAAAGAACTAATTTTTAACCAAATGAATCCACAATACCAAACAGATGAATTTCAACTCATGAAACTTTCAATGTTCTAGTGAACATTGCATTGACTCATATCCCTAATTTTTTATTTTTTTAAGTTATTGAATTAAATGATAAAATCTATAATTTTTTCGCGATTTTATTATTTAATCAGATATATAGCTTTAAAAAAATACAAAATAATATCCAAATACTCTTATTGTAAAACATAATTTTATTGCCAAGTTATTAAAAAAATAGTCTCGTCCCATGCAATTGGTGTTATTATTTTTTCCCTAGGCGTGAAGACATCTTGTTAGCTGACTTCACTACGTGAAATACTTAATTTAGATATTTTCACTGCAACTACCAGCTAACTTCAGTTCGACGAATGCTGAGGAGAAAACAATGGATCAAATGCATGGGACACAACTTTATTTTTGTAATATCTTTCTAATGAATAATAATTATTATCATTTTATTATTTCATTAAATAGATTTTTCAACGTACAAACTTTTTTTTACATACACTTATATAGAAAAAAATTAGTTTTTACGAAGATAATAGCAAAATAGGACAAAAAATGACCGAATCCCATGCATTTGGTCTAGTAGTTGAAGTGAAAATCAGTGATGCCACTGTGGGCGCATTTTGCTACTGCGCTTGCGTTCGGGCCGCGCACTGGTTGGCCGCAGTTGGCGCGCAATTCAAAATTAAAATTGAAAACAATTCTTATATTTTGAATAGATTATGATAAAAAAATGCACAAGAATGTATATAAATTCTACAACTTCTGATTTCAGAGAAGAAGAAAATGTATAACACATATATTTATTAAATAACAGTTTATTTTCTTGGAATGACGAAGAATAACTTATATTTCACAAAACATTTAATTTCAGAAGAAATTTGTTGAAAAAGTAATTCAAAATAATCTTTTATAATGTTTTTAATATTTTGTTATGTATTCTCATAAGAATTTATTTCAATTCCAATTTTGAATTGCGTGCCAACTGCGGCCAACCAGTGCGCGGCCCGAATGCAAGCGCAGTAGCAAAAGGCGCCCACATTGGCATCACTGGTGAAAATACCTAATAAAGTAATATTTCAAAAGTTTCATGATATATTTCACGTCGTCAAAATTTCGTGAAATTTGTCATCTTGATTTTAAATTATTCATTTATTTGAATAGATAATTATTAATTGCAATGAGATGTTATGTTAATTTAATTATTTATCATTTTCGCATCTTTTACGATGTCTAGAGAGATTATTTCTAATATTTATTTGAATCAAAAATTCGAAAAAGTAAAACTGTTTGACTGACCGGAAACAAGTGGCTCCTGCAATTCAAGAACTAGCCACCAAGCCTATTTCACTTCCTTTCCGTCCTTTTTCTTCCTTCACCATGCTCGAGAAAACCCAGAAGGTAAATTCTGCAATTTCTCGGTGTTTTAAAGTGTTTTATAGATTGTTGTTAATAAAACGCATCGTACTAATGGTGAAATCTTTTTTTATTCTTCCAGAAACAAAAGGAGCCGATCCACTCGGTGCAGGTCTTCGGACGCAAGGTGAGTGAAAATGATATGTATAGAGGTTAGGTTGTCGCGTGGTTAGGTGTCCATGCCGAGGTGTCATTAATTTTCTAAGAATTTTTCCAAAAAACTTTTATCTTTTGTCAAATTTGAACCCTCAAAGTATTCTTTAACTCCTGATTCTGATTTCCTTTTGAAACTTCTTAAAAATCGATTTTTTTTTTGCCTGGAATTAATATATCGCAAGTTTTTGTCTCTACTTATGTTGTAATTTGCAGTTATTTGTTTAAAAAAGTAATTACTTTTTAACTCTAGTTTTCTAGCAATTTCGAATTAAGTTATTTTAATGAAGATGTTTAGTATTCAAATAATGAAAAGTCGAGGTTATGGTTTCGGCAACCAAATTTTGGGTCAACATTTGCTATTTTGGATCTTTTTTATGTGAATTTTAGTATATATTTATCGGTTTCAAACTAAAATGTCGTGTTTGCAAAAGCATTTAGTTAATGAAAAATTATTAGAGCCAAGTTCAATTATATTCTAAAAATTTATAAAGTGACAATAATGCTGAAAATTTTTAAATTGAGTGGATGAAATTGATCAATCTCAAGTTCCAAGTGTTATGAAATTGCTTTTTTAATTTTTTAAGTCATAACATTCTGTTTAACAACTCTTTTTTATTAAAAACTAAATTTTTGTTGTAATATCAACTGCTATATTTTTTGTTCAGAATTCTCCTGGTTTGGAATTAAAATTTG
The DNA here is from genome assembly GCA_011634705.1 of Andricus grossulariae. Lineage (NCBI taxonomy): Eukaryota > Metazoa > Arthropoda > Insecta > Hymenoptera > Cynipidae > Andricus > Andricus grossulariae. The sequence goes on from JAABKJ010007545.1 coordinate 208,443,826, forward strand.
ATCACTTTGTTGGAGGTTAAAGTTTTGTTAAACATTAATTTTTGTTTTGTTTTGAAGATCATTTTTATTGAAAATTCGTCTTTTCGATTGAAAAATGAGTATTTTTGTTAAAAATTCGTTTTTTCTTTGGATACAAATTTAACTGTTCTAATTAAAACTTCAGCTATTTTGTTGAAATATTTTTTTATGAATTTGTTAAAAACTGCAAATATAATTATTCCATCATTTTAGTCAAAAATTCATATCTTTGGTTCAAAGTTAATTATTATTTTTTAAACTAAAAATGGAATTATTCACTTTGTGGCTCAAAAATTATCTTTTTTTATTGAAAATTCGTCTACTTTGGTAGAAATTAATCTTCTTTTGTTGAAAATTCATTTAATCTAGTTCAAGATTCATCATTTCTAGTTGAAAATTCGTCTTTTTTGTTGTTTAAAATTCAACTTTTCCAGTTGAAGATTCATCGTTTTGTTTGAAAATTGATCTTTTAGTTGAAAAACAACTATTTCGATGAAAATTCATGTATTTTATTGAAAATTCAACTATTTGGTTAAAAATCCATCTATTTTGTTGAAAGTGCGATATTTTTACGTGAAAAGTTAGGAATTATAAGCGGTTTAAATTTAATTTAATATAGTACCCACAGTAATTTTACCCAAATTTCGAAACTTCATTTTTGTTTTATTTTTTTTTCATTACTGAAAGTTTAAATATTCCACTTTTGGTTGAAAACTGATATTTTTTAGTTAAAAATTCAACTATGTGCTTGAAAATTTGTCTTTATGTTGTTGAAAAATCGCCCTTTTTTTAAGAATCAGAAAATTAATCTTCTTGTTTGAAAATTAATCTTTTTGGTGGAAAATTAAAGTATTCCAGTTAAATATTCATCATTTTAGTTGAAAATTCAACTTTTCCAGTTGAAGATTCATTTTGTTTGAAAATTATTATTTTTTAAACCGAAAATTTAACTTCCATTTTTGGTTTAAAATTGATCTTTTAGTTGAAAAACAACTATTTCGATGAAAATACATGTATTTGTTTGAAAATTCAACTATTTGGTTAAAAATCCATCTATTTTGTTGAAAGTGCAATATTTTTACTTGAAAAGTTAAGAATTATAAGCGGTTTAAATTTAATTTAATATAGTACCCACATTAATTTTACCAAAATTTCGAAACTTCATTTTGGTTTTATTTTTTTTCTTTACTGAAAGTTTAACTATTCCACTTTTGGTTGAAAACTGATCTTTTTTAGTTGAAAATTCAACTATGTGCTTGAAAATTTGTCTTTTTGTCGTTGAAAAATCGTCCTTTTTTAAGAATCAGAAAATTAATCTTTTTGGTGGAAAATTAAAGTATTCCAGTTAAATATTCATTAAATTAATTGAAAATTCATATTTTCGGATGAAAATAAAACTACTCGGATGAAAATAAAACTACTTGGATGGAAGTTGAACTCTCTTGTTAAAAATTCATCTATTCCAGTCGAGGATTCATCATTTTACTTGAAAATGCATGATTTCGGTTGAAAAGTCGAATTTTTTTAAGTGAAAATTTAACTTCCATTTTTCGTTGAGAAAATATATTTTTAATTCAAAATTCAAGTATTTGTTTGCAAATTGATGTTTTTTTAGTTGGAAATTGTAATTGAACTCTATTGTTTAAAATTCATCTTTTAGGTTAAAAATTTGTTTGTTTTTTTAACTGAAAATTATTTTTGTTTAACTGAACATTCAACTATTCTATTTTTCATTGAAAACAGATCTTTTTAGTTCAAAATTCAACTATTTGGTTACAAATTGATCTTTTTTTGTTCAAAATTCAACTATTTCTTTGAAAATCCATACGTTTAAAAAATAGAATTTTTTGGTAGAAAATCTGTTTGGTTTGAAAATTCAAGTATTCCAGTTGAAAACTTATGATTTTACTTGAAAATTCAAATTATTGGTTGATAATAAAACTACTCGGTTAAAATTTAAACTCTTGTTAAAAATTCATATTTTTTAGGTTTGAAATTCATCACTTCGGTTGCAAATTTGGTTGTTTTTTTTTGTGTGGAAAATTAATTTTTTTAACTGAAAATTGAACTTCCATTTTTGGTTGAAAACCGATTTTTTCATTTCACAATTCATCTATTTCATTTCAAATTGATATTTTCTAGTTGTAAATTCAACTATTTCCTTTAAAATTGGTCTTTTTAGTTGAAAATTCATGCGTTTGAAACCGTACAAAATGAATAATTTAAACTTGAATTATTAAAACAGAAAAATAATATAAAGATTTTGTTTATTTCAAATTTGTTTAATATTTTATTCACTTTTAAATATGTATATTTTGCAATCGCTATATAAAACGGTATAATTATAAAAAATAAAAAATGGATTTTTCTCTTTCTAGAAAAGTGCAACTGCGGTTGCCTACTGCAAACGAGGTCGTGGAAACCTCCGAGTCAATGGACGTCCTTTGGAACTGGTAGAACCCCGTGTTCTGCAGTACAAACTCCAGGAACCCATTTTGCTCCTGGGAAAGGTAAATATATTTCATGTCTTTTCTTCAAATTATAACATTAAAAACACGAAATAAACTTAAGGAGAAACATGTAATAAGTAAAATCCAACATTTTTTAATGTCCTTCAAATATGTTTAACTTGTATTAATCTAGCAGAATCATATAAATTGTCCGGGAATTTTACATATATCTGGAAAATCAGGGAATTTTGCGAGCTCGTGCTTATTTTTTTTTAATTGCAATATAAAATTGAATAACAATGATAATTCGTTTGTAAAAAACGCTTTATATTACCGAATTTAACTATTATCGGGATAAAGCCGAGAGGGAAATATTATACCGGGAGATTTCACTTATTTTATAATTCGCGCGTTTTGTAATTTTTTAGAGTTTCCAATTAGAAAGTATATATCTTTCAAAGTGTTTAGAATTATTAAACTTTCAAGGTTCTGAAATTTTGAACGGTGAAAATGACTGTTTTTTTTTTAGCAGAAGTCACATTTTTTATTTAAAAAATTCTATCCAGTCGTTTTGAATGTCACTTGTTACTACATGATATGATACTTATTAATAATATATTTATCGACTTAAAAATTTCTATAATTTTAATGTAAAATTAAATTTTTGGATGCGCAATTCTAAAACAGTTTAATCTTTGAGGCCTTGAAATTAAATTTTGCTCTTGAATACAAATTTAGATTAATTCTTGGAGGTTTAGAATTTTAAATTACACAATATTTTATTTTTATTAAAGGCCTCGATAATCAGTTTTGAATTTAATTATTTTAGATGTAAATATAAAACAATTTCGAATTGAAATCCTTAAAATTGTACAATTTCAAAAAATGCAATCATATTACAGCAATTCTGGTTTTTATTCTTTATTTTAATTTTCAATATAATATCTTAAAAGTGCCTCATTTTTAGTTGAAGATTTCAACAAATAAATCATTTCAAATTGAAAAATATTTTATTTGAATATTTCAAGAATGAATAATAATAATTCCAAAGGAAGATTTGAAATTAAGAATGGAATTTAAAATTAAAAAAGATAAAAGTTAAGCTATCTGAAATTGATACATCAGCAAATGAATAATTTCGATAATTTTAAATGGTTACAATTTTAGAGTTCTGATTAATTGATTATTAAGTGATTTAAATTTACTTAAAATAATTGAAATTGTAAAGGGTTTGAGTATAAAACAGTTTTAATATCATGATTTTTTTCAGTTTGAAATAAAGTTCGCATTCGCTTAAGTTTCAAAGTTCCAGCGTAGAAATTTTTTCATTTAAAATTAATATTTATTTCGAAAGTTTTTTCAGAGTGATTCACTTCATTTTTTGATTTTAGAAAAGTTTAGCTAATCAGCCTTAATGTTAAATTATAATTTTGTTATGTAATATCAATTTAATATTCTAGAATAATCAGAAGCTTTGACATTGAAGGTTCAATAATTTAGTTTTTCAATTTTTAATTTCCAAAATTCGAATCTTTAAATATTCAACTTTTAACGTTTTGTCATTATCCAATTTTCGAAATTCTAGTCTGAAATCATTCAATTTCGTGATTCTTCAATTCAAAATAAAATAATTTAATTTTGGGCGCTTCGGCTTAGAAATTATACAATTTAACTCCTTTTTCATTGTCCAAAATCGTTCAACATTTTTTTTCAGGCGTTTTCAATTAAAATTATTAATTATTGTTTAAAAAATATTTCAACCAATGTTGCTATTTGCGCTCGTGCATTTATTGCTAGTGTGTAATAAAACGCATCTCTGTATTTTCCTTTATTAGACACAAAAATTTATTTATCCTACTTATTATATGCTCTAAAGTCTATCGGTTTCTTGTGAAAAAGTTTGCTGATGTTTATCGATATCTGCAATTGATCATATATGTGAAAAAAACTTTGGGTTTCGCAAAGAGAGTTAATTTTTGTCTAAATTGGGAGAAATTACGAATATTTACCGGGAGACGAAATTTTTTATAATAGTGACCACTCTGTGTTAACATTAGTTATTTTTGGTTGAAAATTTAGTTTCATCTTTTTGCTTGAAAATTGAACAGTTTGCAGTTTTTTTCTATCTCTTGAGTAAAAAATCTTTCTTAGTTGCAAATTCTTCTTTTTCGGCACAAATTAATTGTTTTCCTTGAAAATCAATCTTTTTGGTTTAAAATAAAACTACTTGGTTGAAAGTTGAATTATTTTGTTAAAAATTCATCTTTCTTTGTTGAAAATGAGTCATTTTATTTTAAAATTCAACTTTTTGGTTGAAAATTTAACTATTCCACTTAAAGATTCGTCCTTTTAGTCGAAAAATCATCAGTTTGGTTGAAGTTTTATTTTTTTTAAACTGAAAATTTAACTATTCAATTTTGGGTTGAAAATTTGTCTTTTTTAGTTGAAAATTCATGTATTTTGTTGAAAAACTTATTTTTTGGTAGAAAATAATGTTTTAAAAAATGCGAAATATTTGAAGGGCTTTGTACTATGAAAAATTATACCTGGAAAACCCTAAAATTTCCCGGGAATTTTTTCCCAAAATTTGAGTAGACACCTTGAAGTGTAGAAGGGTCTGTCTAAAAGTCGTAAAAATTAATAAACCGAAAACTAATCACCGTGATTAATATATAATAATTAATTTTGAAGTGGTGTAAGTCAAATTTTTAACGAAAATTTAATATTTTCAAGTAAAGAGCTATTTTCGAAATAGTTCCAGGAGAAATCTGATGTTTTTTTAGAAATTTAACATAATTTGTAATTAGAAGCGCAATATTATGTAGTACTATGGAAATCTCACGAAGTGAGTAGTCTTCACAATTATTTGTTGTATTTTATAATAACGTAATTACAATTTTTTCTCCAGATATTATTATGATCTCGAAGCTGCGCATGTTTCTCCTTAAAAATAATTTTACCAATGATGTGTTATTATTCCGAACATGACCTTTCTGTGAATAGAAATTGGACTCTGAGTTTATGGGAAGAAATTACTTATAAATTTGCTTTTTGATGCAGTCCATTCATGTCATTTTTGTCCACTTTCAGGAAAAGTTTGCAGGAGTAGACATCAGGGTCAGAGTGAACGGAGGAGGACATGTCGCCCAGATCTACGCTATCCGACAGGCAATTTCCAAAGCCCTCGTTGCCTATTATCAGAAATGTTAGTAGTGTTTCTAGAAATTAATATATTTTAAGTTTATCTCGTAAAACGGATTTTCAGTTCTTAAATGTATCTACAGATAAATTAATACCTTTTCATATTTTTCTATGTAAACTTAGATTGAATTTTGCATTTTGGGCTGTTACTTTTGTCTGTATAATTTGTTAAGGCGGCTAAATGATAAATTGTCTGTTTTTAATTTGTGTGGTTTTAATATTTGCGTGAACTTTTGTTTTAGATGTTGACGAGGCCAGCAAGAAGGAAGTGAAGGACATCCTTATTCAGTATGACCGAACTCTCCTTGTCGCTGACCCCAGGCGTTGCGAGCCGAAGAAATTCGGTGGTCCAGGTGCCAGAGCACGTTACCAAAAGTCGTACCGTTAATCACAAAATTTCCCTGCAAATTTTTCTTTATATTATTCAATAAAACCGAATACAAACCAAAATCTAGAATTTATTGTTTCAAACTTCTCAGTATAATATATAATTTAAAATTATTTTTTGTACAGAAAATGGAAATACTTGGTAGTTTAATTATTTTATCAAACATTTTTACTTTTTCGGTTAAAAATTAATTTTTATTTAAACTGAAAATGTAATTATCCCAGTTGAGTATTCCATAATTTTAATTACAAATTCGTCTCTGGTTGAACATTAATGTTTTTAACTATTCAATTTGTGGCTAAAACATTATCTTTTTTATTCGAAAATTCGGCTTCTTTGGTAGAAATAAATCTTGGTTTCAAATTCAGTTATTCTAGTTGAAGATTCGTCTTTTTTGGTTTAAAATTAAACTATTTTAGTTGAAAATTTAACAGTTTAAAAATATAACTATGTGTTTTTAAACTGAAAATTCAACTATTCCCGTTGAAGATTCATCATTTTGATTGAAAAATCATCACTTTGGTTTAAAAATTCATTTTTTTAACTGTAATTTTAACTGTCCCATTTTCGGTCGAAAATTGGTATTTAAAGTTGAAAATTCAACTATTTGGTTGGAAAATCGTCTTATTGTTGAAAATTCAAAAATTTGGTTGCAAATTCATCGATCTTGTTGAAAATGCAATATTTTGACTTGAAAAGATGAGCATTTTAAACGGTTTAAATTAACATAGTTATAGTTAACTATAACAGCTGTAGATTCACCATTTTGGTTAAAAATCATCAGTTTGGTTGAAAATTAATTTTTGTAACTGAAAATTTAATTATCCAATTTTTGGTTGAAAATTGATCTTTTTTAGTTTAAAATTCAAACTATTTGTTTCCAAATTGATCTTTTTTAGTTCAAAATTCAACTATTTGGTTGAAATATTGTCTTTTTAGTTGAAAATTCATGTGTGAAAAATCATCTTGTTATTGGTAGAGAATTAATTTTCTTTTTTGAAAATAACTCTTCTTTATTGAAAATAAAACAACTTGATTAAAAGTTAAACTCTTTTGTTAAAAAATTTTTAGTTGAAAAGTGAAGAATTTGAAGTGGTTTAAACTGAATTTAATATAGTACCCACATTAAATTTACATAATAGAAAAAATATATCTTGTAATAATTTCTCAAAGCTTTCTATAAATTAAACATATTAATTGAATCCCTAGAAACTGAAAAAAAATTATTTATAATAAATTAGCGAAACTATACATATTCCGAGTCGACTGTTTAAAAAAAATTCGAAATATTTTAATGACTCCATATATAGTCATTAAATCAATAAAAATTATATCTGGAATTTTTAGGGAATTTTTTTCGACAATTTGAGTAGACGAGTAAACATCCTGGGGGAAATTGGGTATTGTCTCAAATTTTTGGAATGACAAAAATAATATTTATTTTTGGCAAATTTTTTTCCAGAAATGTAGGAACACACAAACGTTCCTTATTTTTTTTTGTTTATCTCATATTTTCAACTTTATGTTCGTTTAATGAAACAAATAATTGATTAAATTATGTTTTTTGCTTTCCGACGATTTTTTTTTTGTAGTTATTATTTACATCGATTAAATTTTATTTAAAAAAATACTTTCTATATAAGTGCATTGGGAAATTAGTTTATAATTTTTTAATCACTATTTAATTAAATAACAAAATGGCAATAGTTATTATTTATTACAAAGATATAACATAAATAAAGTTTCGTCCCATATAAATTGCGATATTACAAAATTTTCCACATTGATAATTCCAACATTACAAAACTGGCAAGTCTTCACTTTTCATTATAAATGATAAATTTATCAATGTGATAGGTGCTCTCGGAGGTGCGAAACTATCACTGGTTCGTAACCTTAAAGCCATTCCCGCGTGCCAAAAATATGTCACGGCACTTGCGAGATGGATGCAGAAAGCTGTCATCCTCGGGTCGCTTCGTGTCCTTAGAGCACACGAGGGTTTCGCCGGCCTGTCGTTGTGATTTCGTCGTGTCCTTTTAATACTTATCTCACGGTTATGAGACGTGGCCATGAGTGTGATTTACTGTGTATATATATAATACCATTAGGCCATATTCCTTTCGGGGTAAGGCGCGACTCACTCGGTAATGAAGGTAGTAATGTGGGGGAGGAAGTATACATTTTTAGATTGATCTAAAATTCCCATATTGTTTATATAAACAACACGTTCGTTCCGCAACACTGCTCCGATCCAGGTTGCTAACCAATCTCTTGAACGATCACCCCATGTGAAGAGCCTCACGAAGTCATCATGTAAGGCTCTCCACTTTAGTTTCAGGTGTTATACACTCTACTGACACTCTTCTTCATGCATTTCTTATAAACGATTTGAGCGCATCAGAGCAAAAGAAAGAATCCTCAGAGTCGTGAGGAAAAACGAGACAACTATTGTTGCGCTGTCTTGGTCTTCAGGCATTCTGCGTAAGACTTTCTCTTTCTAAAGGTACTTGTCTCGTTTTTCCTCACAACTCTGAGGACTCTTTTTTTTGCTCTGACGTGCTCATATGTCAACTGATATTTCCTTTACACCACATTCTTATGTATATAACGTTATTTATTGCCCTTTTAGCTTTACTTGATATATTTATTTTCCTGATAATGAGTCCTGCTCTACCGATAACCTTTTTACCCTCGTTTTCACGCCTATCTAACACTCCATCTATCTTTCCGTCATTTGTGAATAGCCTACCAAGGTATACGTACTTATCAAGTTGCTCTATTCTCTCATCGTTCAGGACAATGTTGCATATTATTGTTTTCTCACACTTTTCTTCAAACACTATACCTTTTGTTTCATTTACGTAAATTTTGAGGTCCATGTTCTTTATGCTTGTGTTTTAAATAAACTATTTTATATCATGTTATGATATCAAATAAAAAGATGAAGAATTCAATAAATTATGTTTAATTTCGTTCTAGAGATATAAACAAAAATTATTTAATTTTCTATTTTTCTTTGAAAGGATCGTCTTCAGCTGATTCATTACATGTCTCAAAGGCCGCCACATGTGTTAAACAAGTCGAAAAGCTCACATTCCTTCGACTATGCTAAAACAAAAGAGATGCACATGTCCTCCGCATCTACTAATCATAGAAAACAACGACATTTTTCAGCAAGTCATGTACGTCATCACATAAAAAAAGGCACTCCAGTCTTCGCCAGATTAAAGAAAGCGTTTATATCTGTAAAATTGCCACAACAAATTCATCCGGAAACAATCAGTATAGAAACAACTATTTCTGAAGATTCAGAAATAGACGTTGGAGCACCACCACCTATAGATGATTCCTTTTTCTTCGAAAATCTTGAACCTCTGAGAAATGTGAAAATTGATGGAGTAAGCATAATCAAAATAATATGGAATACAGTAAGCGTTGCAGAAATAAAAATACTCGCATAAATGGAAAATGGTAACGTGTCAGAAAGGGATGGAATTCTCTTTCCAGATTTTGACGAGAAGTTCAAAAGTATTGAATTTACTTGGGCTTGTATTCGTGGCCTAACACACATTTTATCTAAACTAGAAGCTTCTGGAGCAGATATTAATAATATATGTTTTACCTCTGCAACTCCAGTTATGTATGCTGCTTTTTCTGGAGAAATTGCTTGTCTGAAATACCTGATTGAGAGAGGTGCCAATTTGAATTATGTTAGCCCTTTTTGCGGTCATTGTGCTTTGCACTCAGCTGCAGCTGGAAATCGTCCTGAAACTGCGCAGATTCTTCTGGATAATGGTGGTGACTTGAATAATGTATCAAATAACCCATATATGCTCCCAGTTTTAGACTACGCTATTAGAATAAAGTCAGAAGCAGTTGCAGAATTATTCATCAAGCGTGGAGCCAACCCCACATATAAAACTTCCATTGGAGAAACTCCCCTTCATGTGGCCTGTAGTGTCCAATCTTTAAAATGTTGTGAACTCTTATTACAGGAACCAGAAGTTGATGCAAACGCTCTGGATGAAGTAAATAGGACTCCACTGCATTACGTCATGATGGCTACTGGCACGAACATTAAAATAGTAGAACTTTTACTGAAAAATGGTGCGATGGTTAATCCAAGAGACAAAACAGGATTTTCGCCTCTTCATATTGCAGCTTTAGGAGAACAATCCAAGTGTGTTGAAATGCTCATTATGAATGGTGCTGATGTTAGTGCAATGACAAGCAAAGAAGTATCAGTCCTGAATATTATTTTACGGAAGGTACCAGAATCGTTTCAAGCGTTTGGAATGAAGATGGATTCTTCTATAATGTTGAGACGTCCAGGTTTTAAAAACAGAGAATTTGAGATGAGATTCGATTTCACGTGTCTTCTTCCAAGTGATGAAAGACCCGAAACTAGTTTCATTAACACCTTCATGCAGGAGAATCTGACGGATCTTTTATCTCATCCTCTAGTCGAGGCATTTCACTACCTATGAGTGTTACAATTTCCCTCAGGAAAATAATATGAGCATTAATGACACTAGTGTTATTTGTTATTACTTTGACAAACAAGTTGTTGAATTTAATTGGTATATTTGGTTGGCTTTTATTTCTTTGATGATACCAAGGAAGATTCTGAGTTTTATAACTTATAAAAACTATAAGGAGTACCTCTGGAACATAGAACACATCCTGGACACAATAGTTATGATAAGCGTATTCGCCACGTCCTTTTTGTATACAGGAAAAACTTATCATTGGCAGAAGCATATTGGTGCTTTTTCTATTCTTTGTGCTTGGACAAACTTGATGTTCATGATTGGTCAACTGCCAGGATTTGGTACTTACGTTGCGATGTTTACTCATATTCAATTTGAATTTGCAAAGCTTTTGTTTACCTATTCAGGACTACTAATTGGGTTTGCTCCGAGCTTTTGTATAATATTCAATGGAAAACCGCCTTTTGGCAATATATTGACGGCTCTGATCTAAATCCTAGCGATGATGTCTGGAGAGCTTGATTTTGAGGGACTTACAAACAATCGTGAATGGAGTAAAACTGGTTATATTGTTGTTTACCATCCATTATCCATTTTCTCTCAAATTCTCTTTAGCCTTTTTGTCATTTTTATTGTCGTGATTTTAATGAACTTGCTGGTTGGTATAGCTGTGCACGACATAAAGGGTTTACTAAATCAGGCAGGTCTTACCAAACTCATCCGAACGACCAAGCTGATAGTCTCCACGGAGATGGCAGAGCACAAAATAAACCTTGCTTTATTTCTTAAAAGATTGATGTCTAAAGAAAGAGATGCTCACATTCGAAAACATATTCTTTTAGTTAAACCATTAAACCCACTCGAGAAGAGGCTTCCTGAACACATTCTCAAAGCAGCCTATGACCTTGCAAAAAAAAATAGTCCAATCTTGGAGACTTAATACCCTGATTGTAACGAAAGATTTTTTCATATCCCAAAGAAGAAAGAAGAAGATACAGAAACCACTTTAGAAACTGCAGTTAAAAAACTAACTTCGCAGTTTGAAATCAACAATGATCGATCTAATGTGGTCGATGATCAGTTACGCGAAACTAAAAGAATGTTGAAAGAAATCATTTTGAAATTATCGTAGAGGAAGCGTTTTTCATATCACTCTTAGGTTTTTAAAGGTAAAGTAGATAAAGAACTTTATTAATGAATTTTATAATATTTATTTATAATATTGCAATTCCAGGTTATCTTCCATTAATATTTACTGAAACGGAAAGTGATATTGATATCGAGGCGACTTTACAATTTGGTGGTACAACTGGACAATCTGATGCGATTCTCTCGGATATTTCATGAGGTCTTCGAAGTTTTGTTTAAAGTCGAATGAACGAAAAAATGAAAGCTGGTCAATGTCAAATGTCCTTGATTGAAATGTACTAATAAATATATATTATAAATTGACTAAAATTTTGTAGCCAGACTTTTAACGCGAGATTAGCGAACAAGGGAAAGGAAGAAGCCTGGTCAAGAGGGTTTCAGAAAGAAGTTCAGTTGGAAGAAGCGTTAGAGCATTTGGGTTATGAAGTGAACGAGGAAATGCAGTGTAAAAATGTAGATGACTTACATATTTGAATATCTGAACTAGAAAAGGAATGAAAAGAACCCCGTTTTTATATTTTATTATATTTTATTTTGTGGCCTTAATCGAAGGATCCTCAATCCTTCTGCAAGAACATTTCCAGATGCGTTGAAAAGAAGCAATCTCTGAGCAGCTGCATCAGATGGTTCATCTTTTAGTCTAAGTTCTAGTAGATTTTCATGAAGAGACGGGAATGTAAAACAAGAATATATTTATTATCCTTTGTCGACTATTAAAAGGAGCATCAGCGTTTAGTAGCTCGAAACTTTAATTACGTTAGCCTAAATAAGTAGCCGACCAATAATCATTTGTTAGAAGAGTAGTGATTCCGCCAGAAAAGTAATATAATTTTGTTTATATGAATTTTTCAATGAACCTCGATACATTGTAAAATATCTCATATCTGAATACAGCTCATATTTTGAGTCATGAGTATTTTCTTTTATTAAAAATAATAATCTAATCTTATCAGACCACGTGATAGGATTACAAATGTGCGCTCTAACCAAAATGCCTTCGATATTTTAAGCTGTAATTATCTTAAATCTGAGCAAATATTAGATCAAAATGCCTCTTTTATGCGGCGCGCAATATTAAACAAAGCCAAGATTTTGTCGTGTATATTTTACTTGTTTTTAAGGTTCAGCAGATAAAGAAATTTATGAATGAATTTTGGAATACCTAAGAACCTGAAATGCTGTAGTACAGATATGAGGTAATTACAGTCAAACTCGGATTTAACGTCAGCTTTAGGGCTGTCCTTGGACCTGACCTACCATAACTGAACCGGATTTAGCTCAACTCCGAACGTAAACAGTTCCTCTTTTGTCACGCTTTCGTGAACCCCGCACACCCTGCGCGCGGCATAAATTCTCGGAAGCGGTAAACACAGCCCGCGCAGCACCTGACAAGCCTACCCGCGGCGCAACGACCATCCTCGGAAATGGTAAATCCGGGGACGTGAAATCCGAGTTCGACTGTATTGTCGATTAAAAAATGGATTTTAAGACAGGAATTAAAAAAGGACTATATGATATAATTTCTAATATTGATTTATAATTCCAGGTTATCTTCGGATTAATATTCACAGGAGTGGAAAATGATATTGACGTCGAGGCGATTACACAATTCGGTGTCATAACTGAACAATTGGATGTATAGTCCAGTCATCTGGTACTTTTATCCGGTAATTTTTAAAGGAGTGATTTTTTCTCTCTTAAATACTTCATTTGGAGGTGCATAATAAGGGGTTAGGTTTTGTGAATAGAATTTTGTCCCGGAAAACGGAAATTTTTTTGGTAAAAGATGCAAAATATCACATGGCAGCGGATTGGTGCTTTCCTGTGCATTTTAGAGATAAAAGTGTTTTTACCAAAATTAAAGTAGGTAAAATTCTACGTAAAACTAAAAAAAGGTATTCTATCATCAATAGTCTAGGAGTTACAGTCGTTCGAAGAACCCCGATTTTTTTCAATTTTTTGTCAAAAATCACATGTTTTTTTTTTTTTGGTTTCTCTGTAGCTCGGATCCTGATCGTCAGATCTAAAAATCGTCAACAGATGAATTAAAGTAGACGTAAGTACCTGTAAAAAAAACATTGTCCTAACTGCAATAGATCGCGAATTAGCACCTGTAGAATGTGACTCATTTCGACCTGAATTTACGGGAGAATGCCCAGAGTTCAGTTTTTTGTAAATAGCTCATTTCATGGATGTCACACGAGAAAGTTATAAGGAGATAAATGAAGGAGGACTTCATTCTGCGTAAGTTGAAAAAAACATTTTCCCACCTCTAATAAGTCACGAATTTTTTGCAATGTGTACCCTTAAACAGTTCGGTGACTAAATCGCACCGCATAACAAAACTACGACCTGTTTCTTAACGTATAAGTTTTTAAGTAAAGCAGTAGTAGTCAAATAATTATTTAATGATAAAATTAATAATAATCAACTACTTTTAATGAATGAATAAATAATTGTTTAAATAAATAAATTTTCATCATCCATCAAGTGTTCATTTTTTGGCATTTTTCACTCAAATTTCTATTAAGGACGCTTATTATAGATTAAAAATAAATATTCAATCATTTTTAATCAATAAATAAATAATTCTTTCAATAAATAGATTTCCATCGCCCATCAACTGTTCATTTTTTGGCATTTTTCACTGAAATTTCTGTCAGGGACGCTTATTATAGATCAAAAATGAATATTGAATGATTTTCAATCAATAAATAAATAATGGTGTGAATAAATAAATTTCCATCACCCATCAAGTGTTCCTTTTTTTGGAATTTTTTACTGCAATTTCTGTTAGGGGGCTTTATTATAATTAGCAAATACCAATTCACTAGTAAGAATACTTGTGTTACATTTTTAATGCATTATTAATCATGATTTCTCGTTTTTATAAGTTTTCTTAATGGTGCTCAAAATCTGACTGCGTAATTTTATGCCACGGATATTTCTACAAGGACTGTATTGTGTAAAACTTTGAAGGGTATTGTGCTAATTATAATAAACCCTCTAACAGAAATTGCAGTAAAAAATGCAAAAAAAATGAACACTTGATGGGTGATGGAAATTTATTTATTTAAACAATGATTTATTTATTGATTAAAAATGATTAAATATTCATTTTTAATCTATAATAAGCGTCCCTAATAGAAATTTGAGTGGAAAATGCCAAAAAATGAACACTTGATGGGTGATGGAAGTTTATTTATTAAGACAATTATTTATTCATTGATTAAGAATGATAAAATATTAATTTTCGATCTATAACAAGCGTCCTTAATAGAAATTTTAGTGAAAAATGCCAAAAAATGAACACTTGATGGGTGAAGAAAATTTATTTATTTAAACAATTATTTATTTATTATTATAAAGTGGTTGATCATTAATAATTTTATAAATAAATAATTATTTGCCCACTATTACTTGACTTAAAAATTTATATGTTAAGAAACAGGTCGTAGTTTTGTTATGCGGTGCGAGAATGAAGTCCTATTTCATTTATCTCCTTAGAACTTTCTCGTGTGACATCCATGAAATTCATTACCTATTTGGGGTAGGAACTTTTTTTTTTGTTTAACTTACGCAGAATTTATTCCTCTTGTATTCATTCTCTGGAAACTGTCTTTTGTGATAACCCCAAAACGAGCTATTTACAAAAAACTGAACTCTGGGCATTTACCCGTAAATTCAGGTCGAAATGAGTCACCTTCGACAGGTGCTAACTCGCGATCTATTGCAGTTAGGACAATTTTTTTTTACAGGTACTTACTTCTACTTTAATTCATCTGTTGACGATTTTTAGATCTGACGATCAGGATCCGAGCTACAGAGAAACCAGACAAAAAACATGTGATTTTTGGCAAAATGTTGAAAAAAGTCGGGGTTCTTCGAAAGACTGTAACTCCTAGACTATTAGAGATAGAATACCTTTTTTTTAGTTTTTCGTACAATTTTACCTACTTTCATTTTGCTAAGAACACTTTTATCTCTAAAATGCACATGAAAGCACCAATCCACTGCCATGTGATATTTTGCACCTTTTATCAAAAAAATTTTCGTGTTCCGGGACAAAATTCTGTTCACAAAACCTAACCCCTTATTATGCACCTCCAAATGAAGTATTTAAGAGAAAAAAATGACTCTTTCAATAATTACCGGATTTGCACCAATTTTTCGACCAGATGACTGGACTATGTAACTCGTTAGGGTATTTCATGGGGTCTCCGAAGTTTTCTGGATAATCAAATAATCAAAAAAATTAAAATTGGTAAATATCAGATGTCCTTGATTGCAATATACTAATTAATATATATTATTAATTGAATGCATTTTTTCAGCCGTACTTTTAATATAAGATTAGCGAACAAGGAAAAGAAAGAAGCCTGGTCAAGAGGGTTTTAGAAGGAATTAAGTTCACTGGGGAAAAATGTAATAAAAAGTAAATGCATTGTAAAAATAGATATATGTACTTTCAATTAAGGAATTGTCATTTTCTCATTCCAACATGACTCATAGATTCAAATATCTGAACTGGAAAAGGGATAAATGACTAGTCTATTTGAGGCATATACTACAATTAAAACATGAATTACAAAAATTCGCAGAACCTTTCAAAGCTTTCAGTTTTTGTATTTTATTTAGTGGATTTGATCCTTCAAAATGAACATTTCTACGTTAGGAAGAACCAATTTCTGAGAAGCCACAGTTGTTCAAAAAAAAACTTCACTTGTCTACAAAAATTCGCCATAATGGTTTTTCCCATAGAGAAATCTTCTATTTACAAATTGAAAAACTGAACAGAAGACATTAACCGATTTTAATCATTTTTTTGTACTTCTTTTGGATGCCAATCTACAATTTTTTATTGTTCGAATCAAAAGATTCGATTAACTGGCGTACTTTCAATCCACACGAGTAGTATAGACTATGCACGTATTTTATATTCCTGCAAATGTGAAACAAAGACCCGTCCAGAATGCTATTTAACATCTGAATGGAAAAACTGTGCGGAGTTCAAAATATAAATTTGTTATAATTCGATTTTTAAAAATCTGCCACCAGCACCCTTGCTTTTAGGCCTTAATACAGTATGCCAAAAGGCAATCAAATCAGATAATCATTTCGAAAGTTACAGTGTTCACAGTCTATAACAACAACAACGACAACGACGAGGACAAATAGTCACCGAAGAAAAATCCATTTTTTCTCAATCATTAAGTCCGAAAACGTCGAGACCTGATGAAATCTGCGAAAGTCAATTTTCACATAGAACCAATATCTGCTCATTTAGATGAGGATGTAAAAATTATCAAATATGAGTTAAACATACTTCATACTTGACGAGTTTTAACATGAAAGAATTAGTATCTACAAAATATATGAAATTATGCGCTATTCTTATGCGACGAAAATAAAATTATTTGTTTTGATGGAACCTTGAGTTGGGTTTATTTGTACTGAAACTTTATGATACATGAAAGTTCTTAGTTGTTATAAATTTTGAGAATGTATGCTTACTCAGCATCCCAATATCCCGGGAGTAATTTTATAATTTATAAATTTTTACATTCTGATCATTTATGACGAAATGTCTTGGATTCATGTGAATTTGGACCTATCCAGTTTTTGTCAATTGTCGAAGTTTAATTTCAAAAGGTTTGTCCACAAATGTGGAGGGGGGGGCGGGGGAAACGCGCGTACTCGGAATTAGTTTTTTTTCTGATCACACTTTTTTGGCTTGAATGTAGAAACACTTTAACTCTGTAGTGGACTCTTGTTTTATCTTTCAATGTTGTTTTCGATTTTGAAAAATGTTCTTTCGCCCTTCTCAAAATCCCTGGTGTTGTTGGTCATTAGTTCAGTACTGCAACCCTTCATTCATTCCTCCATATTTTAACGTATTTACTGCTTACTAATATCATTATTTTTCTTGTTAGGTATTATATTAATTGAATTGTGATAAAGGTCATTCATACTTGACATAAAAAAATTGTAAGTATATGCGAGCATGTAATAAATAACTATTTAGCTGATCTCTACCTTGAAAGTTGATATGTGGATTAAACTGATTATTTTTATTAAACGTTATGGTGGTCAATCTTGCACACCATCAATCTTTGAACGTCATCGGTACTACGTACAGTCGAACTCGGATTTCACGTACCCGGATTTACCGTTCCCGAGAATTGTCACCCCGCCGCGGGTAGGCTTCTCAGGAGCTGCGTGGGTGTGCTTACCGCTTCCGAGAATTGACGCCGTGTCGCAGGTAGGCTTGTCAGGAGCTGCGCGAGGTGTGCTTACCGCTTCCGAGAATTCACGCCGCGCCGCGGGTAGGCTGGTCAGGAGCTGCGCGGTGTGTGTTAACCGCTTGCGAGAATTGACGCTGAGCTGCGAGTAGGCTTGTCAGGAGCTGCGCGGAGTATATTAACCGCTTGCGAGAATTGACGCTGCGCTGCGAGTAGGCTTGTCAGGAGCTGCGCGGGGTTTGTTAACCGCTTGCGAGAATTGACGCCGCGCCGCGGGTAGGCTTGTCAGGTGCTGCGCCGGG
The DNA here is from genome assembly GCA_011634705.1 of Andricus grossulariae. Classification (NCBI taxonomy): domain Eukaryota; kingdom Metazoa; phylum Arthropoda; class Insecta; order Hymenoptera; family Cynipidae; genus Andricus; species Andricus grossulariae. The sequence goes on from JAABKJ010007545.1 coordinate 208,462,066, forward strand.
TGTGTTTACTGCTTTCGAGAATTGACGCCGCGCCGCAGGTAGACTTGTCAGGAGCTGCGCGGGGTGTGTTAACCGCTTGCGAGAATTGACGGCACGCCGCGGGTAGGCTTGTCAGGAGCTGCGCCGGGTGTGTTTACTGCTTCCGAGAATTGACGCCGCGCCGCGGGTAGGCTTGTCAGGAGCTGCGCAGGGTGTGCGGGGTTCACGAAGGCGTCACAAAATAGGAACTGTTTACGTTCGGAGTTGAGTTATATCCGGTTCAGTTAGGGTGGGTCGGTTCTAACGACAGCCCCAAAACCGACGTTAAATCTGAATTCGACTGTAATTAAATCTTAATCATATAATACGGCCTTATCGACAAAAACTAATGTCGTTAATGATACATTTTCTTATAAGTGAGTAACGTTAGAAATCCACCCCAGATATAAATTGTATATAAACGCGCTCAGAATACGAAAGAGAGTTAGTAATTCATTTAGACGAGAGTCTCGAGTCAGAATACACGTATCATGCCTGTGATCCAACAACTTGATTAGTATCAGTCTATAGTGTCATGAATCAGAAAAATAAAAAACAAACAGAAAAGAAGATTGGAATATTTTGAGTGAAAATTTGAAAAAAGAATAAGAATTATCAATAAAAGGCAAGAGAAAAATGTATAAATAAAACCCAAATCTAATTATGGAATTCAATAGTTTTGGCGTGAAGGACGGGAAGCAGATTTTCAACTTGGTATGGTTTTTTACATTTTTCCTTTAGTAGCATTGGATTTGAAGCAATAAAATATATTTTCAATTACAAAAAAATATAGTTTTAAAAATTAACATGGAAAAAATTCATTTAATGACTGTATAAAACTCAGGAAAATAATTTAATTGTTTGAATTAATTGAAATCAACCTGACGTTGTCACTATCGAGAAATGTAATACGTATATAGAACTATGAGCTGGCACTCCTCAGTAATAAAATTTAGTAAAAGTAGGTGCCGAGCGCCTATAAAAAAGAGTTTCGTAGCCCATAAAGATGTTCATTAAGTCTTAATATAATGTTTAAAAAAATGTTTTTTTTTTATTTCCAAAATTATTTTTTGAAATTATTTTCCTTAAAAAAATTTAACTAAGTCTTTCAACCTCACTTCCTCTCATACTTTCCCTCCCCCTGATTTCCTTTTTGAAAAAAGTACGACGGATGGACGGACACGTAACCGAAACTTTAAGGGTTTCTGCCCGGGACTACGAAACTCTAAAAACAATTTCAAGGAAAGTCTAGATCATGATTTCAGAATGATTTGATATATGGATATATCATTGTACACTCAGGTCCCGATTCTGTGCTGTTCGATGAAGCGCCGACTTCACGCCTTAACGCTTGCATGTACTATTTCAGAAGTTGTTTACATCGCATCTCTCTGGGTGCTACTGCGTCATACATTGTCGGGTTCAGAGACTATACAATATGCGTTTCTGTGTGTTGGTATGAAAAAAGCATACATTGCTCGGCCGACCAGACTCGAGGCCGGCACAGAATAGGGACCTAAGTGTATGATCAAAGTGAAGAAACACGTATTTTACTACATATCTCTTGCGTTTCGTTCTTGGTAACCCACTAATTAATATTGAAAAAAATTATTTGGTGAAAATCGAACCTCTGCATTATTCTCAAACACAGCGGAAGCTGCGAAAAATTATCGGATAAAAATTTGGATGTCTAGAAAAGATATCAAAACATATCTCTTACTCTTTTGTTATATTTTGCATTGTTTACGAGCAAGAATAAAAAAATATACCTAAAAAAAATTTTCCCGGCCGTAAAAAGTGTTTAACCGACATATAAGAGACAGAATGCCTTTTTTAGTATGAGCAGAAATTTTTTTCAATCATTGGAAAAATAATAAAGAAGGTGAGGTTTCCTTAAAAATATTCATATCATGTTTCCAAAATTGAAGGAAAAAATTAAGATTTTCCGAAAAGCTTCACATTTTTCATTTTTTTTATAGTTCATTTAACGTTTTTTCTTATATAAGAAAGACATCTTATCAGTTTTATTGAGCTTTACCCATTTTTGAGGCCGGAAAATGTGGGGTTTTAAGTATTTGTAAGTAAATAACGAGTTGGGGTGCATGATAGCCTCGTGGGTGCTTTAGCGGAACTAAGTGCAGAGTCCGCTTTCCCCGCTACTGAATATCTATTTATTCAGGTCACGCCTGTTCAAGAAAGTCTATTATTAGGGGTCATTTACAAACCGTCTAATACCTCATATGATAATGACCTTGGAACAGAGACATTTATGCATATTCCCAATAACAATAATATTAGGGTGACCATCCGTACAAAATTTGTACAAAATTTTATCATTCAATGCCATCTAACCATCGACATATAGTACTGAACCGCTAGTTACGGCCGTCAGAAGTGAAATAGGGAATAAAAAGAGGGGGAAATTCGAGAAAGTTGACCTGTCTTTTTCTAAGGATGATGATTGCTTCTACTCATCTTCCATCTGTGGCCGTAGCTAGCGGTCCAGTACTATATGTCGATGTAGTGAACATCGAGGGCCAATATTTTTAACTAATATTGACCGGATTTCTAATTATATATATACTCTTTTTTCAAACTTTTCTGTCCTACCTGGTCCTCTTTTTTAAATAAATTTTTGTCCTACATTGTCCTCATTTTTCAAAGCTTTTTGTCCTACTTTTCAAAAATCAATTATGGTCACCCTAAATAATATTATACTCATGGGCGATTTCAACACTGATCTCAATGAGACAAATAGGCAAAAGAAATATTTGAAATCATGATAGTTGCACCATAGTTGTCTCATAGTTGCCCCATAGTTGCGTTCACCACACTGATCGATCCAGTACTAGAATAGTTCTGATGGTGGTGGATGATTTAGATAAGGTTCTCTTCCACTCACAATACTCTATCTGAATCTATCCAACCATGATTTATTCGGATTAATTTAATACATTTTTATTGAAAATTCGTTCGGCAAATTTGAGAAATGATTAAGCGGTTCTTTCGACTCGATTTCGTAAGTTCCTTTTTTTCCGTCATCTTGTTAATTTTATTGAGACAATTATTTCGCGTGATTGATGATAATTATTGAAGTAAATTCACAGTCAGAAGAATTAGGCGAGCTAGGCGTAATTTCTTTATAAACTGAAAATGTCAAGGTTGAGAATATTGTAAAGTCAATTAATTGATTTATTGCTATGTTTCCGAAATCTAGGTTATGTGATATTTTGGTATAATTCTGAGTTTAGCTGGAGTATTGAGTTTGGCTATTACTAGTCGAATAAATTAGGCTATGACAAGTTATGAGTCATTTCTAATTTAGTGAGATTAGCCTGTAGTCAATTTTAAGGTTAGGTTTCATCTGTGACTAGATTTTTGAAATCCAGGCTGTGAATTATGTTGAGTTTCGGTTTTAGTCAAAGAATTTTTGTTTGAATTATTACTAAAATTTTTTGAATAGTAATTTTGAGTTTTGTTGAAGCAATAAACTGAGTTTTTCCCTTCTGGAAATAATCAATTGAACACGATTCAGAACGATTCACAGTTGTCAAAACTTCAATCATTTTTAATCGTTCCTAATCGGTGTACCATTTGTTAATCGATTTCAATTATTTTCTATTGTATATAGAGGTTATGTTTCCATTCAAACTTCAAACTGCCATAAATATCGTCAAGAAGTACACAGGAGAGATTGGGATGGACTTCGGATTGGATAAATGTGACAAAATTCATCTGAAGAAAGGAAAGATTGTTGGCGTTCCCAAGGACCCTGAGCTTGTGGATATAAGCGTACTTAGACATCTCAACACTGGAGAGAACTATACATACCTGGGCGTGCCTCAAAGCCGCATTCAGGACGCAACATCAGTAAAGAAGTCTCTCTGAAGGAGATACAAGCATCTTCTTCGACAGATTTGGTCTTCCAATCTGTCGCCATCAAACAAGGTATCTGCGATTAACATGCTTACCGTCCCGGTTCTGCTCTACTCGTTTGGGGTTGTTCAATTGACGAAGAACGAACTTACGGCCCTTGATATCAGCGCACATAAGATCATGCCAATGTACAAAAGCTTGCATATCAATTCCTCAGTTCCGCGATTATAAATTTCACGCCGTCAAGGCGGACGCGGACTTCTGAATCTCCGGTCTCTTCATAATCGAATTGTTGTAAGTGCAGATTACATCGCTGCCAATGGCAGACATCCTCTCCTAAAAATGGTCAGGAACCACGAGATGACTGGTGAAGGAGCGTTCCTTTACAAAGCTGCGGGGCAAGCCTAACTTTTAACGTCAGATGTGAGGAAAGTGCATTACTCCATCTAGATGCTTCACTTCTGAAAGCCGAAGAGAAGAAAGCAGAAATTGAAAAATTCCATCACAGAAATTGTCACAGGAATGCAGAAAAACAGTCCTTGTTGAAGGAGCAAACTTTTTCTTTCCTCAGATCATCAGGACCTAATTTGGGTACAAAGGGTTTCCTTTCTGCATGCCAGGACAGTGTCATTTCCACCTCAACATACCGTGACCACATTTCATGTCAAGAAGTTCCCAGCGATAGGTTCAGAGCGTGTCATGCACACGCTGAGTACCTAGAACACATACTATCTTGGTTTCTCATCCATGCGGAAACGACGTATATCTACAGACATAATGCGGCCCTAAGAGTGCTTCATTATCATCTTTGTCGCTCTTACGGTGTTAGCCTCAACCCTGCCCTGCTGAACGCGCCAAGGGAGATAGAGTCAATTGTCCAAAACGAGAAGTGCCACATTTTCTGGAAATACGATTTTCGGGCAGCAGTCTCCGTCGCACACTCGAGGCCTGACATTGTTCTTCAAGATTTCGAGAAACGAACTATATTCGTGATCGAATTCTTAGCTCCTTCCGAGTACAAAATCACTGCCAAGGTGAAAGAAAAGGAGGAAAGGTATCAAGACCTTAAAAGGGAGCTGCAACGACTGTATCCAAAATGTTTGGTAGGTGCTCTCGGAGGTGCAAAACTATCACTGGTTTGTAACCTTAAAGCCATACCCATGTGCAAAAATTTGCCACGGCACTTGCGAGATGGATGCAGAAAGCTGTCATCCTTGGGTCGCTTCGTATCCTCAAAATACGCAAGGGTTTTGCCGGCCTTTCGTTATGATTTCGTCGTATTCTGTGACCAGCCATCTTACGGTTGTGAGACGTGGCAATGAGTGGGATTTACCGTGGTCCTACTGGGAGCCGGTGTCATTTTTAGATGGCATTTGCTCGCAGTGGGACCCTGTGGTGGTCGATAGTCTTATTTTTTAATTACACATATATATATATATATATATATATATAATATAGCGCAGATTGAAATAAAATTGAGTAAGATTCATTGACTGAGAATAAAATTTTTATTTTATAATAGTAATGTCCAATTATAAATCGTAATGAGACACATTTAAGTAAGACCATTTTTTGCATGGTAACTATGAGATATTCGCGGTTTTCTACGAGGGTGGTGGCTGTGTTAGAACCCACCTAGGAGCATTTTCTGCGTCGCCTTCCCAAACTTGTAGGATTCCATGAAAGGCTCGATAATCATCGGGCATATGTTCACCGATAACATGAACGAAACTTCTACTACCATATTCCATATCTGGAAGCTTAGTCGTTAGATTTGCATAATAAAAATGACCAGCGCGATATATGAAAATTATGGACCTTGGATTCATTCTATCTCTTGCTGAGATAATGCGATGTGGGAGTTGTGCCATGTAAAGATCATCTCTGACTGGTGATCCTGTTGACGGATTAGATTCAACAACTTGTAGAAAAACGCGTTGTCGTCCAACAGGGTATACTTGATATTGGCTGTACATCTGCACATCCCAGTCTCGATATCTACTGCTCTTAAGTATTCCATATTCAGTATAAGTTCTACCAGCAATCATTACAGAAACGAAGCTATCTGCTCGAATGTTGTGGACACATTCTATTGGTAGAGGGGGAACTGCGCTTTCCTCAGCAACTAGTTTATTCAGACAGAAAGAGAATTATGAATTTTTTTCACAGAGAGAAAATATCTGTTAGGAAGCATCGTGCAATTGGGCTAAGCGGCCTTTTCTTTTGTAGATATTTTACAGTAATCCCTTGAAGCGTATATATTTTGTATATTTAGTGGAATATAAGGACCCATTTTAATCCCTCACCCTCTTCCAAAAAAATTACATAGATCTTATTCAAGTGCCATTCTTATTAAAAACCGTTTATGAACTCAAATTATTAACCAATATAAATAAATTTAGAGCAAAAAAAAACACTCAACTTTTCAACCAAAAAAATTCACTTTCAACAAAAACAGTTGAATTACCAGAAAAAAAAATTCTCAACAAAAGAGTTGAATCTTTAACCAGAACCAGAATTATTTTCTCTTCATAAAATCGAATCCACAAAAATTGTTTAGCCCGAGGTTCAGCCAGCATAGAATTGATATGATGTCTTCCTCATAATGGCAGATTTTTTGACAAATGTAGCAAAAATTACAAAAATGTGGGGTTTTGTAAAAAATCTTGTGCATTTTTCTTTAAACATCAAAAGCATAAACAGAAGATTTTCTAAATAGCTCCACCTTTTCTATTTTCAAATATATTTTTTATATATGTCTGTTCATGTAAGAAAGGCATCCAGTTAGTTCCATGTAGACGCAAAAACAGTTATGAATAAGTTAAAAAATATTGACATACATACATACATCTCAATTGAAAACTAAACGTCTTAAAGCTAAATAGTGATAATTTTATTAACTTTAATCTCCTTAATTTCCGGGAATTCAATGAATTTCGTGAATTCGGTGAATTCTATGAATTTCGTGAATCCCATGACTTCCATAAATTTAATGAATTTCTTAAATTCCATAAATTCCATGTCTTCAAATTTCATGAATTTCTCGAATTCTTCGAATTCTATGAATTCTTTGAATTCCATGAACTCTTTTGATTCTATGAATTCTGCGAGTTTGTGATTTTTTTTTGACAAAAAAATTACCTACAACTTTTTGTTTATTTTACGCTAGAATTCTTTTGTTGCAATGAAGGAGGTCAACGATTAACAACTTTCATTCAAAAAAAAGTTTTATATGTTAATTATTCTTGCAGTCTTGTAATATCATGAAGGAGGTTTCTTTGTGAATTTTTTCTTTAACGGGGTTTTCGGGTTTACTTTGGAAATGAAATAACCTACAACACTTTTGTACAGAGATACAACAGAAACAATTGTCGAGAATATGAAGTTCCAGTATATTCGGCAGTTCTGATTTTTGGCGATTACCTCTATTTACCTAGGAATTTTTAGCGGAGCGTTATGTGGGCTTATGCCGTAAGAGTGACAGAGATGTTAATAAAGCACTCTTAGTGTCGCATTGTTCCTTTGGATGTAGGTTGTTCCCGCATGAGTTGGACAACTAGATAGTATGTGGCCTAGATGCTCGGGGTGTGCATGACATGCTCTGCAGCTATCATTGGGAATCTCGTGGCTCAAAATGTGGCGACGGTATGCAAGAGTGGAAATGACACCGTCTTGAAATTCCAAAATGAAACATTCCTAGCCCGACTTCAATCCGAGTGATTTAAAGAAAGAAAATGCTAGCTCATACGACATCGACAGATCCTCCAAATTTTTGTGGAAGATGCCATGTCTCCTCTTGTCGAGGATCTGTTCGCATGAGTTTTTCTCCTGTGCTGTCTTAATCCGGGCCTTCAGGAGTGAATACTCGAGATGGATAAGATTTGAGGTATTTTGTGCATCCCTGATATTAAAGTCAAGGCCAAGTGTTTCAGCAGCCTCCTTCTTTGGTTTGTACAGAAACACCTATTTGTCCACTTCTTCGTGTTTCCTAACCATTTTAAGAAGAAAGTCTTGTCCACTTGCAAGTATATGTGATGTACTCAGAATAATGCTGTTTTGAACACGTTCAAGATTCAGTATTTCGCGACCACCTTGACGGCGTGAGACTTAAAGTTGTGGAACAGAAGACTTGAGGTGCATGCTTTTGTTCATGCGCATAACCTTTTGGGGGCCCGATATCAATGGATCTGAGCTCATCCTTTGTCCATAGAACCACTCCAAATGAATAGAGTACTACTGGGACGGCGAGCATGTTCTCCGCGGACACTTTGTTCCTCGCCAACAGTGCGGAAGACCATATTCGTCAAATTAGACGTTTGTATCGGCATCGGAGACTATCCTTTATAGATGTCACGTCCTGAATGCGGCTCTGTGGCACGCCCGGGTATGTATGGGTCTGTTCAGTGCCAAGGCGTCGCATAACGCTTCTTTCGGCGAGCTCAGGGTCTTCGGGGATGCCATTAGGTTTTCGTTTTTTTAAATAACATGAGTGACCTTATGCTTTCGATTCCGAGGTTTGCCGCAAAGGTACCCTTCGGAATGGCAAAGTGTGAGAGATAGTGGCAGTAATGTGATAAGTCCATGGTAGGTTGAATCGAAAGATTTCCGGTAATCAATTCAGGCCATTGATAGGTAACCCTGATAAGATGGTGCGTCTTTACATACATATCTATCGATGAGCACGTTCTTCCGACATCCTGCTACGCCTTTCTTTGAGCCGTTTTGTTCGTACATCTCTCGCCACACAGGGACAATTGTTAGAACAATCCTATCATTTAGGATAGCTGTTAAGGTCTTATACAGGTTCTTAAGACAAGTTATTGGTTTGTAATTCTTAGGGTCTGCAAAGTTGCCCCTCTTCGCAAGGAGCACTGTGGGCCCTTCCACCAACCACTCCGGAATAGGCTCTTCCGACTTTAGATATGAGGTAAAAATGCAGGCCAGATACTGGTGGGTTAAAGGAAACTTCTTCCACCTGAAGGTCTTCATACCATCTGGTCCTGGAGCGGAATAGTTCTTAGTGCCTCTTAATACATTTTTCACCTCCTCGGTAGTGATAGATGGACATTCCTCCTCAGTTGTTATAAGGGCACTGCACAGCTCCTTGAAGCCATTTATATTCTTTGAATTTCCTTTCAGTAGATGCAGGACTTCATAGACTTACCTAAAAAATGCCTCGACCTCCTCTAGTGTGAGCGTGTGGACGACAGTAACTGGAGAGTCTTGGAAGAGTCGAGATGGGTCAGACAAAAACTATTGATTTTCTTTGACCCACCTCTCTTCCCACTCTAAATTTCTCCTGGCGTTAGATAGTACTTGTATTCTATCAACAATATGCTGCCTGATGCGCAACTGTCAAACCTTGGCAGTGAAAGTCTACTGAATGGTCTGTTAGACAACAATGCCCGGTGGTGGCCGCGGCAATGTCGACAATGACCGGCTATTCTCGGTCATTGGCCGTAACAAATATACCACCAAAAAAGTTTGCTGTCGGCCCGAAAAAAAATAGCCTAAACATAATTGTCAAGTCTTTCGGTATTTATATTATTAACAGATGACTTGAGCTAATAATTAGATAAATGGAAAAATGGACTAAAGGTTAATATTTTCACATGACTCTAGTAACGCGAAGATTTTTTTCGGCTTCTAGCAGTGCTCCAGTTGGGTGTTCTTGAATAAAAGATGCAGCACAATAGATGCAACATTTTTTCAACGATGACAAAAACAAACAATATTAGAGCGCACTGCATTTTCCACAAAAACCATGGGGAAACTTGAATCAGGTATTTGCCATTCAGGGCGAACCTGTGTGAGACCAGGAGCGTGTACAGAGGAGTAATCTGAGTTGGAGAAGGGCAGCGTCGGAAAATTATATATGTTACAGGCAAAGCATAAAATCCAGCAGTTCATATAATCCCCAGGCATTATATGTATATGTCGTACCACTTAAAATATTCAGGCATTTAGCCGACTGACGGTGTTTAGAAGAATTCGGGACGAAATCTATACCTGGCGTTCAAGTTTCTGGTTTATTAAGCATTCAGAAGAATACTTAACTATTCTTCTGAAAGCCTGACACGTTTTAGGCATTTACAGGAAACCAACCATAGAGTATTAAAACACATAAAATGGCTATTTAACATTATATTGTCGTTTTCATGTTCATCTAATTAATGAAATATTTTTTTATAAAATAAAAATAATTTTGCTTCATATGTATGTAAAAAGTCTCTTAATTTAAGTTCATGTTTACACAGACTTCGAAGATAAACATTTTCTTTTTATGTTGCGATTTGGTCACGGAAAGAAGTTAATGGCTGGACAGAAAGAACTACGTATGTACTGAAGGAAAAGAGCAGAAAATCGCATTTTTTTCTAATTTAGCCTTGAAAAAAATGGCTAAATTGACCGAATTTGATTGGTATGAATATCTACATTATATTGAATGACAAGAAATTTCACTGCTAAATCAGAATACGTAATAGTCAACAAGAATAATACATGAAGTATTGAAGATCTAGTAAATAATTATGATTAAAAAAAATAGAAGTCAATATAAGTATGCAACAATAATTATCACACTCATAATTATAATTAACATAAACGATAATAGCATCATTCAATTATTTAACTCTGTTAAAGATTTTTCATTAAAATAATTATGTAATGATCTAAGTTTTTCTTTATTATTGCTTATTAATAATATTATCAATATAATTATAATAAAACAAACTAAAGAAAAAAATAAATACCTTTAAAACCTGTGAAAACATAAACTTTGTTGCATCTCGAAATTTCACAATTTTGATGTAATGCCTGAAACTACCTTACCCTGCACTTATTTCAGGCTAACACCACTGATTATACGCGAGGGAATTACCTATCTTCTCCGCGTTTGAATCTAACTACGGTAACTGTTCAACAGTCGGTAAAATAAAAACAACAAGATACCTAAACTGTTACTATGGAGCGATAAGAACTCAGAGAATGTCAATGAGTTAACCATGCTTGCTTACTAAAACTTTAATTGCAGACTCTACCGCTTTAAGATAATCATGATTCATTTATATTACCATACGAATTTATTTATACTCCCAATAGTTTAAAGCAATAACAATAACAAAGTCAAATCCAAACATATGGAGTATGAATACACCCGTGTGTATGGATTAAATGAGAACTTTAGCATTACAACTGTGTGTATCATAGTTTTTATAAGTGCGTTACTCACTTAGTGCAAAACCCGGTATATAGTCAGACAAGGCAGAGTAAACAAAAGCGCCTGATGACATAAATAGAAATAAGGATAAGTAGCATACAGAATAACTGTTCATGAGAGCTCGAGAGTTGGAACGCGCGAATCAAAGAGACAATGCGAACACGAAGACTTTAAGCGAAGCGGTCGCATTAGTCATCTGAGTCACTCACCGCGACGTATCCATATCATCAGTCGCCTGATTCCAGTAATGAACGTGCTTTTTCAAGAAATTAAATGACCGTGCTCTTTCAAAAAATTACATTGAACGTGCACTTTCAAAAAGTTGAATCGAACGTGCGCACAATTGTAAATTCTATCTTTAGCATGAAACGCGGAACTATATAAAACCCAGATTCATCCCTGTAAATCGTCTTTACCGTTGACTTTTGCCTTGATTAAGCTGTCGTGTGACTCTATTTTCGGGTAAAGTCCGCAGTGTTGTACATCCGCGATAAGAAATCAAGTGTGGATTCAGTATCGGTTTAGGACTGTGTATCGCACTACACCTAGTGGAAAGTGTTTGTGCATCTTTTCACTCCCTGAGTCACTCTCTTGCCCATTTAAGCGTTCTCATTATAACTATTCATCTGTTCTTATTTCCAATGCACTTGTCAAATCTAAACTATCTGAGTTACACCTTTTATTCGAACACTGCAAACTTACACAGTACCCGTGGGGCTGATAAGTGACACACAATCCCACAAACAAATAATTGGTCTTGTCTTACCAGCCTGACATAATCAGCACACTGGTCGCTCTTTATCAGTCTTTTTCATACTACCCTCGCCTTCTGCTCGGGACGTGACAGCTGTTGAATCCCGAAATTTCACAAACTTGGATTAAATTGGGTGTTTACCTAAACTGTTATTGAAATAATATTATTCATCACGTTGATCAGATCTAATATAACTTACAATGCCTGGATAATTTGTGAAATGAGCAATTCCATGTCAAATAATGAAGATTGACACGAATTTCGCATAAGGAAAAAAGACACTTTAATAAATTCTATTCATAATCGGTAATATTAAATAAATCGAGTTAAAATACAACATTGTTTTTCACATTTATCTGTGAAGTGCGAATCAAAACGTAGTTTTGAAATATCACCCCTATAAGTCAGTTTTGGAGGGTTCCGAAAGAACGTTATAAGTAAAATTTGGATTCTGTGAGATTCTGGTGGTAGCTATGATTTATGTGCGGTTTTTTCAATTTTTGAATTTAATATTATTTTTAGCAATTTTAACTTAGAATAGAGTTCGAAAGTCGGGGTTTTTCATGATTGTTCAAATTATTTTAACCTTTCAAATTACAGTTGGATAATACTTAACTTAACAGACATATTCGGTTGAAGAATTCAGTATTATTATTTTAAATAATATTGTCTTTGAATATTGCTAGAAAGTTGCGGTTTTTTCTCAAATTTTAAGCATACTGTCCACTTTTCAATTAGCGTGCGGTAAATATGGATACAACTGAACTAACAAATTTGTTTAAAGGAATAAATCTCATTCATAACAATTTCATAAGAATAACTTTTAATTTCGACGCCAGCAACCCCCCTGTATTGTGATTGGAAAATGCCAAAAAAACTAAAAAATATCAGTTTGATGTGAAATTCATGCTAAAGATGGTATTTTTGAGAGTTTAATTAATTAATTTTTTGTGCAACAATGACTATTATAAAAGAGCAAATCAAAAACTATTGATTGGAGTAAGAATTTAAAAATCTATTCATTCTGCATGAGGTCCCATTCTTCACTAATGATCACATATGTAATGCCTAGGGATTATATATATTGCCTGGATTATATACATTGCCTGTAACATATAGACGTTAAGAGCTATGACTAATTGAATTCACCAATAGTGACAGCTGGAAAAATTGGATTTCTCACATGTTACAATGTCATTATGAAATTGCATATATTCTATAATGTTTCTCAATTTCCCAATGAAATAAAAAAGCAAATGTAAGACAGAAAATCCTGGGGGAAGTGATCACTTGTTTCGCTATAAATCATCATAGAATTAAAAAATTGCAATGAATTTCCAGAAATTTCGTAAATTTGTATGCCTTTCTGAAATAGATACAAATTCGTTTTTTTCTTGTTGTGGAAACGGTGAGGTCGGGTTAACTTTCAAAATAGAAAGGCTACAGAATTTTATCCAGAGAAAAAAAGCGAAATTAAATTTCCTGTAAGAATATGTACTTTCCAAGATGGAATTCGAAACTTGTTTCAAAGGTCTCTTAGGGCCAACGCCTTTCAGCAATAACAATTTATTGGCGTTTATGAAATGAAACTTGAATTTTTTTTCTGGATCACATTTTTAGTTCAGAAAATTAATATATACCATTATATTGAGGATTGGGGCTTAGTGCGTGCGTCTGCTGCCGTGAAATCCTCTCCAAATGGCGCATTCGGGGTGTGCCTGCCTCTGTGAAATATAATATAGGGGTTTATATTCAGGAATGATTTCTAACGAACCCCAAAGATTTGCTATTCGCCAAAACTAAAGCTAGCTCAAATGTATCCCACAATCAGTTAATATTTACCGAGGTACCGAATTTCAATAAAATAAATATATTTTGATAATATAGACCCCCTGAATAATTTTTTTAGACTATTATGTTATTTGCGCATCTTCATATCGTAAAATGTTCATCTTGCGCTTTATTATTTCATATAACTTCATGAATCCGCTTCTTTTTCATCTTGAACTTTCTGCAAACACGGTTAACCCTGCGGAAACTACATTTTCAAGACTTTCGAATTTGAAGCGCGTTTGAAGCTTCATAACATGCAATTATATGAACGCTTTGCGCATTGCCTGAACGCTTAGCGCATCGCCCGAACACTTAGCGCTTATCACTTCCGACACGATTACATCGCATTGTTTGTCCGTGCAATTATTTTTCTGCATTAAATTACACGAAAGCAATGCAAAGGGTGGAAAAAAAGTCTGTGATAAATTCCACTCAACAGGTAAAAATATGTACTCAAATCTGACTTTTAAATCGTCGTAGCGCAAAAACTGATTATAATTCAAGTTTTTGCCATACGGGGTTTTTGTTCAGAAGAGCATAAACTGAAAAGTATCAAAAACTTTGAAAATTCCACCCGGACCTTTTTTATCATGTATTTGGTGAAGGGTCCTTATCCAAAATTTACAGAAATTTTGTTTTATCAGGCTTCATGGATATATTGTGGAAAAGGAGAAAGACTTACCATTTTTGCCCAGAGAAAACAAAGGCGCAATTGATTTGGATTTTTTCCTGAATTTCTACAAATTTGTCTTATTTTGAATAATTATAATATACGAACGTGGAGTTCTAGAAACTGAAGCTTGACTCCTAGAAGTTGAAGCATTGCCATAGGTTTCTCTCCCTTCTCTCTCTTCTCTCTGCAGTGCTAATACATGAGGTAAATTTTGCACCCAAGTACCTCCAACTGTAAGATATAGCATAGGGATTTTTATTATCAAAAGTCACCGGCAAATTACCACAAAAATCTCTGATTATAAAAATTTATATTCCTTTTATACATTTCCAAAAATTTAATAAATTTCATAAGTTTTATAAATTTTTACAAATTATTCTGCCGTGATTTGGAAAAACAACCGTTAACTGCAAAATAACAAAAAATGAATTTTCGTATCGTTGAGTCTTGAAAAAAGATAACCTGATTATTCAAATGACTTAATTATTGACTAATAACTTCAAATATAATTATTGCATAATTTCGGGAAAAAACCGCTAACTGCAAAGATTGGACTGCAGGCGGGAATCACAGACGGCTAAATATGGCGGGCAAAAATTTAAGAAAATGTCGTAACGTACAGTTAGGGACTTTACTAAAATATCGGGATATCTCGAACCTTCATACAGTGGGCCCGAATTCAAAATTCCTTGAAAAAAACATGAAACAAGTTATTTTTTTTTTTAAATTTCATATTCACGGGTTTTTGGGGTCGCTCATTATGAAAACAAACTTCTAAAATTTTAAAAATCAATATTCGAAATGGCAGACTTCTTATGAATGTGGCGGTTTTTGAGGTCCTTGATCACAAAAATGGGATTGAAAAAACAAAATTAAAAAAAGCAGATTCAAAATACTGGACTTCATGGTAACAAAATTAGTTTTTTTTGCTGTTATTAGTTATGAAAGGGTTCTTGACGTCATCACGTAATGTGTTCTTGAAAAAAAAGAGGGAAAGAAGTTGAAACTCTGATCACGCGATTTGATTCCTTATGCTTATATAGTCCATCAATGTTTTTATGTATCGTATGTGAAAATAAGAATTCGAAGCAGTCACATTCACGGAGCATTCACATTAACTTAAAACATGATCAAAAGCTTTTAAGCATTAGTGAATTTTGTACTTCCCCCCAGTATCACCCCTTATTTCGCGGATTTATTTTTCTGCACTTATTAACCGATACATTCGTGTTTACCTCAGGCTCACGAATGTTGGTATACGTTCAAGTCGCGCGCGTTCCTCGGCAAGCTGAGCTATGAGCGTGCACTTGTCGTCCAATATTCAATAAAACCTTCCGATATTCTGGATTTGAGCGCATTAGAACCATCTATGTGTACAAAATTAAGTAGTAATTTACGACGAAATTAAGTTCCGATTCAGGGGATTTTTTCCAGGTATTTTAGATAATGGCACACTGCGCGACGTGATTTCGGAGAGGTTCGAGCAACTCTGATAAAAAAGGATTGAATTTCAAAAAACGTCGTGACTTCATTTATTATAAGTTGCCAATTGCAAAAGTATTATTGAATGCCTGTATTTTTCATAAATAATAACCATATTGAATTATTTGAAAGTTGTATTATTGAACAATGTGATAGGTAAAAAATAATGTTTTCAAATAATTTCATTTGTTCAAAGTAGAAACATTCAGTTGGAACTTTATAAGAGAAATTAATAAAGTTGTTTTGACGACCAGCCACGGTATTCCTGACCTGATTACCTCTGTTAAGATGATCTCTCTATAACCCATTTGAGTTATAAAATTTGTAAAATTTTATAAATTTCCAAAATTGACAGAAAGTTTTTTTAAAGGGGTTTTTCGGGTGTACCTTGAAAACGGGAAAGGCTAAAACATTTTCGTTGCATGAAAAAAGATGCGCAATAAGATTTCCTATAACAATATGTACTTTTTATATTGCAGTTGAGTTTTTTTTCCCTAAAGCTGAGTAATTTTTTGTTAGTTCAAAAAAATTATAATGTACTAACCTGCAGCCTGTCTATTGCGCTGCGGCTCCCTCAGGCGGGGCGTTCCTGGTTCACGTGTACGTGGCCGCGCATCACTTGCATCTGTGAGATATAATATAGAAATTTTTATTAGAGAATTTTTTCAACAAACAATATGAATTTGCTACCGTTCCAAAATGAAGAGAGGCAAAATGTAATTCCAAAGTCAGTTGATATAAAAAAAATATAGAAGGTTCCAAATTTCGATGAAGTAAATATATTTTAGGAATCTGGGCTCTCTGAATTATGCATTTTTAGAGTATTACAATACTTTGACTTCTTATTCTCAATTGAAAAATGTGCAAACATCAATAATTTTGAACGTTATTTGGAGGTTAGATTTTATGAAAATTGAATATACTAAATGATAAAGTCTAGTGAAATGAACCAGTTAAATCTCACTGATTTCCAGTAAAATCTCAATGGTTGAAACAGCCAAAAGTTTGTGGTTACAGTCTGCGACGGATTCAATACGATGATCTGCCAAAGTCAGACATTTTGTGACACGCAGGGATGCTTTTAAGGTTACTAGCCAGTGAAACCTTGGCACATACAAGATCGCCCATGATCATGTGGCTCAGCTTAACAGAATATTCCAGGTATAAACGTCGCAACTCCCTCATCAGTTCTTTGTGCCTCTCTTTTTTTTCTTTCTATTTAGCTATAACGGTTTTGTCAGCGAGTGCCGAAAATTTGATCACGAACATGGTTCGTTTCTCCAAGTCAAGAAAAACTATGTCAGGCCTCGAGAGCGCAACAGAAGCAATTATCGAATATATGAAGTTCCAGTATATGCGACACTTTTCATTTACGACAATTGACTCTATTCTCTAGGAGCGTTTAGCGGAGCTTTATTTGGACTAATGCCGTAACAGTGCCGGAGATGGTTATGAAGCACTTTTAGTGCCGTATTGTGCCCTGGATGTGGGATGATCCTGCATGAGTTGGACAACTAGATAGTATGTGTCCTAGATGCTCGGGATGTGCATGACACTCTCCACAGCTCTCATCGGGAATGCCTTGATGATGGAAATACGACGAAAAACCGGCGAAACGCCCACATGGACTGGACGAATCAACTCATGGATGACTTGCTAGACTGCTACGATTCCAGCATTATCCCTGTTCACGAACGCTTTATGACACGTGTGCATACTCTGTGGTGCCAGCAACACCCGGAGCTTCAGCACGTTTCGCTTCAATCCTTGCGAAATCAACGTGCCTACCTCTCGAAAAATGGATATGTAATATTCAGCAGAAACCCGTGGTACAGGGACCCTCTATCCGCAACCCGAGGACGCGTTCGGTGGCTTTGTCATAGGCCTTTTAGTTCTATATATATATATATATTCCCTATAGTCCTCGTACCAAGGGTTTCTGCTGAATACGTTTACAATGAGTGATAAGCAGTCACGGACA
The DNA here is from genome assembly GCA_011634705.1 of Andricus grossulariae. NCBI lineage: Eukaryota > Metazoa > Arthropoda > Insecta > Hymenoptera > Cynipidae > Andricus > Andricus grossulariae. The sequence goes on from JAABKJ010007545.1 coordinate 208,479,902, forward strand.
ATATATATATATTGTAACCTGCGAGTTACAGGGGTAGCCTAAAAATAGGCAAACGTTCTATCCGCTGCGTGTTCCTTCTGAAAGGTTGCATCACATAGGAGAGAGAGCAACGCCCAGACTCCAACCAACTCCCTCGTGAACACGGTTACGTAAGCGTGGGAGGATGAATGAGGGCGAGAAAATAAAAAGAGCCTCTTGAACGAAAAACCTCATTCTAGATCTGACCATTAAGAAGTTCAGATCGTAGAGTCGAACACAAGAGAGAAGCCTGGAGGATCAATCTTCTCTTTTTGCTTCGAGGCTTCCGTGGCACAGCTCATTGCTCGTAAACGTGGCCAGACGGCACACCGGCGGATTAAGCCTCGACACCTGATTAACAGGTCATAAGATACTCATTGTATTTAAAGAATAGAGTAATCCAAATATAGTTTTACCTTTGTGCCATAAGCAATGAATAATTATTATCATCATATTTAGATTTGTGGTTAGTCACTGGGAAAATACCCATTAGAATTTCCTTTCTTTATAAACAGTCTTCTTAGAGAGAGGGAGAGAGAAGATAGAAAGAGAAACAAATTAAAAGATTATATTCTTTTCGAATAAATTAAAAACACTAAGGTGTACCGAATTGTATAAAGAAAAGAAATCATTGCATTATTTCTTCTAAATAGTAAGTGAAATCTATAAAGATACTCGTAAAAAGGCGATAAAGCGCATCCAAAAGTGGCTCGCAGAGCGCAAACCGGCAATGGGCCAATAATTTACGAACTCACCTAGTGATAGAAGTGCCGAAAACACAAAGACGTTTGTTATGAAAACGGGTGATCAGTAGAAAAATGAAACAAACTGGACACGCGAGTGCAACATATAGTGCTACATACGAACAGTATATTTTTATTATTGAATGTGAAGGACGTATTACTGTCGTATACGAGACTAAGATTTTTATTCGCGAGTGTTACACCATAAACGACAAATTAAATCGAAAAATCACGCTTGAAAATAATTCCGTGTTCGCGTTTTATGGAAGATTCGTAGCAATCCGTACGTGGAAACAGCGATTTATTCTCGTGAGTGAAACTCTAGATTATACGGCAAATCACAAATTTACCATTACGAAATCGCGGGAGAAGTGAAGTGCAAATTCACGCATATACAAATCCATAAAAAGTGAAATAAACATTATTTTTAAACACTTCCTGAACTTACTGAAGCTTCACTGAACTCTTCTCGAAAGAGAAAATTTAATCCAAAAACGCGAGTGATTTATATGAATAAAATGAACAGAGCGAGTCTCCGTTCGTTGCGTGTGACGAAAAAGGTTGGCGCAGAAGACAACAATAGTCCAGAGGATATGGATGTGACGATCCGCAACACATCGCCCGACAATATGGATGACAACCTCAGCACCTCCTTATAGGCGATCAACTCTAGCTCTGAGCAATTGTGGGTCTTAAGTAACCAACGATTAGACGAGCTAGAGAAACGCGTGCAGCGTATGTTTTCTGAGGACAGAGGACAGCGTGAACAACAGGAGGCGGAGAAAGAAAAGGAACTGCAAAAGAAAATAACCACCTTAGAAAACCGCATAAGTCGGTCATTGGAGACAACCACAGTAATGACCCAGAGCGTAGAAGAGAGGGAGGCGAGGATGGAGGCCCAAATAAATCGACTAGAGACCAACCAAGTCACGTGTGGTCGAACAAATCACGGACGATTTGACAGGCAAGTCAAATGGGCACGCAAATGTGACTAAGCCCAACGTCAAGTACGTCCTACCGGAATGCAATGGCGAGGTCAACCCAATGAGGTACCTGCATCAATTAGAACAACACTGGCAGGTGGTGCGTGCTATAACATGTGACACGGACTTTCTGATCGAGAAATCATTGTCAGGACCACCCAATGATTGGTGGTTGATCGTGAAGCCCCACATAACTGATTTTCAAAGCTTCGTTGCCAAGTTCAAACTCAGGTACTGGAATGAACATACACAATATGAAGTTAAAAAGAAACTGAAATTCGGACAATTCTAGATTGGTAAAGACAAATCCAGGGCAGAGTACGCCACAAAAATGTTTGCAAATGTAAGCGAACTTGTACCTGCACCGGATCACAAAGAAATCATGATAAAATTAGCTCGTCATTCCAACGACGAAATAAAATACGCAATTGTTGGTCGTATCAGCAATTGTGAACAGCATATCGAAATTCTCGAAGAGTTTGATAAAAATGAAAATACCAATAGAGGTCATACAGAAAATCGTGAGTGGAAAAGTAAAAATAATCCACTACGAGAGAACCTAGCACCAAATAATGGCGCATGGAGAACAACTAACAACAACAATGGCTACAACCGTCAGCCAAACTCTGAAAACAACTGGAACTCACACGCCAACAATAATGCGAGTTATCGAACCAATGGAAATCCTGGATCGAAGCCCAGCATAGGTGCTGTGGGGCAACGTACGCAAAATGAAGGCGGTTCGTGGCGACAACAAACTGGCCAGCCTACATACAAAGTACAAAATGTCGAAATTGAGGACCAATAAACGATAGAAGATGAAGAATATCCTCCAGAGGACTCATTTCAAGAGGCGGGAAACGATCTGGAGCCACGTCGATAGAAATTGACCCAATAGAAATTGACATGGCGAACGAGACAGTTTACACCGCACACATGCTTACGAAAAAACGTGAAGACCTAACAGAAGAGTCAGGTGAAGCCATGAAGAAGAAACGTTCCAAATGTTACACGGAAGACATACAAATTACCGATATATTGACAAAAGCACTCACAGATACAGGTGCATAAATTACCTGTATCTCTGAGGAGTTTTTGAATGGGAAGAAGGAGCGACTTAGTCGCTATCCTTGTCTACCGTTGGCAGGTGTCGCAGTGGCCAGTCCCCTGGCGGGCAAGGCAGTGCGCATCAATCGGCAAATCTACGCCGACGTACATCTGCCAAATACCACCATCCAATTAGCGTTTCTAATTGTACCACGCCTCTCGAGGACATGTACAATCGGAATCGACGTATTGGATGAACACAAGACCAATATTGACCTAAACACAAAAACTCTTACCTTCCCCTACTTGCAAGGACAGCCCACCGTCCGAATCTTGCAAGATGATAACAAAAACATGCAAGATCCTCATCAGAAATGGGGGAAATACAGGCAAACGCCAATCAAGAGGAGGTGCCACTATTAAAATTAATAAAGAAAGGGACACCGTGGAAATGGGACCATGAAGCGTAGAACAGTTTTGAAAGGGTTAAAAAACTCTTTGGAAATTCAATCATGTTATATTTTCCAGATCCACGCAAAGGATTTTATCTTCAAACGAAGGCAAGCAATCACGCACTAGGGGCGGTGTTATATCAACTCAACGAACAAAAATAAAAATAAATAATTACTCTATCAAGTCGAACACTAAAAGGGCCGGAGTTAACTTATTTCACGACGGAAAAAGAATTACTGGCTATAGTATGAGCACTATAAAAATTTAGACCATACAACACCCACGAAAACCATTTGCAATTCTATTCTGCGGTATTTGGCGTTTTCAGATTCTCGCTGTCCATTTCAACCCCTAGAAAGGAGAATGATAGCGAGAAACCATCCATACAGTTGAGGATTTTGAAGAAATGGTTATCAGAATCGCTTTTACCACCCACGAAAACCCTTTACAATGTCGATTATTTAAACATGCTCAACTTCACCCCTTACTTCAACCCCTACAATAAGCAGTGCTGGAATTCTTACGCATTTTCCTTTAATCCACGTAACATGAACTTTATGTAAAAAAAAATTTGTTGAGTTATTACCATTCTTTCTCGTTATATTAGATTTTAAACCAGAAGAATGCAATTTGACCTATAGTGCGGTGCTGAGATTATAAATAGCACCAACCATCTCGCGCTCGCTTTTCTAAAGACGTGCAAATTTGTGAACGCCCGATTAACTAGATGGATACTTGCCATACAGGACTACAATATAAAAATAGAGCATCTGCCTGGCAAAGAAAATATAATGGCTGATGTACTCAGCCGAGTTCAAGATAATGAAACCTACAGGAAGAACAGAGAAATAACACGCGTCATAATAAACGTGTTAAACCACCCATTAACACCAGAAGTGAAGACACATCCACAACATCTCCCGACATCAGAAAGAAGACAAAAATATGCAACGAGTAATATGCGGTGTGAAAAAAAACACCGAAAATAAAATGCGCTTCAGAGTTATCGAAGAAACTCTATATCACTTCGACGGAGCGAATTATCGTGTTTATATCCCGCAAAGTTTAATTGAGAAACTCATATGGGAACTCGAATGGCAAAAGTAACACGGAGAACTCTGTCAACCTGCGACTCGTGCCATAGAAACAAATTATTAACGCAAGCATCGCAGGCACTCCCCGAGCTCGTATTGTCGAAAGAGACCCTCGAAATTCTATCCATAGATTTTTTTGGTCCATCAACCAAAACGAAATATGTATATGAGCATATTCTTGTTATGATCGATACCTTTACGAAATATACTAAGTTATATCCTTTACGTAAAGCAACCGGTGAAGCGGTGATCAAGAAGCTCGACGAATTTACGGGAAATATAGGAATACCGCAAAAAGTTCTCTCAGACAGGGGTACACAATTCACGAGCTACCGATGGAGACAGGCACCAGAAGAGCGTGGGATTAAAGTGGTAGTAACCTCGACTCACCACCCGCAAGCTACATGGTCGAGCGGGAAAATCGAGGACTTGCACGTTTATTCAGGACGCTTCTACCCCCGGACAAACATGGAGGCTGGTATTCGCAATTAGAAAACATTGAGACTATTATAAACGAGTATAATCATGAGACCACTGAATTGACCCCGTACGAGGCACTGTGGGATTGTAAACCAAAGAGGTGGTCGATGGACCTGCTACCATACGCCCCTCCCCACCCACACGAAAATCGAGAAGAACAATTAATGGTACTGCGCGAAAGAATCAAGAGAAAACGGGAGAAATTACTTGAACGCATCAATCGGAAGTAAAAGGGCATCACGTATAACGTGGGAAAATGGGTATTGGCCAAAGCCTGTAACGTGTCAAACGTAACAACAGATGCAATGGCAAAGTTTATATCACTCTATATAGGGCCGTACAAAATCAAGAAGCAGGTAGCAACCAATGTCTACATTTTGTGCAGCCCGGAAAAAGACCGAGAGAGAGGGCCGTACCATGCCAACGATCTTCAAAAATGTCCAAGAAAAGTCGGGAGTGGGGAGAAGCAAAGCGAAGCGACACAGTCCGACGCATGACCCAACCCACACCAGGTCTAGCCACGCGCAAGTAAAAAAAATGCAGCTAATCAGCAATGATACCAGCCACGCCGCCATATTGAAGAAAGTGAGCAGCAATTTCAAATAGGTGAAATGAACGAATGAAAGTTTTTTTAATTTTCTGAAGAATAAAAGTATATGCAAATACTATAATTTTAATTTAAAAGTTTATTTCATATGCGATTATAAGAAGCATATTCTTTATTAAGTTATAGAATACTAAAATTCTATTCATATTTAAACTTTGAATTACGTGAATAAGAAATGAAAGGTAGCATTGTAGAATTAGATATCCAACACTCTTACGAAAATGTGTTTATTGCATACAAAATTCTTTAAAAATCAAATACACATTGTATTAAAAGGATTTGTTTTCATCATCATCGATATTTCTTCAAATTATTATCCTTTATTTGATTTTTATCCTTTTTTGCAGGCGTTTTAGCCAAAAGCGCTAACAGTTGGCTGCCACTGTGCGGCAACGTCATAAGTTTTCTTGATTTTCTCAGAATAGAAAAATTCTTTTAGATCAAATATTTTTCCATGCTTCATCAGCATTCCCATATGGAGGAAGCAAGTTTTTATTTTTGTGAAAAATTGAAAATTTGATTTTTCATTGGCACCAAAGCGATTTGCAAGCCCACGGAAATTCCAACCTCAAAATTCTTTCGCGATTTACTAGAATTTCGTTAACTTTTACAGAACAAGAATTTTTTTCCGCGTATTGTTTTTTTCTCTCACAATTTTACGTGTAAAGAAAATCTCGAAAGCATTGTTGTTGCTTTTCCTCAATTTTATCATTACATTTGCAGTTAAAAGAATTAATTTTCAGCAAAATAGTTAAATTCTTAACCAAACTGATGAATCTTTGATAAAATAATAAATTAATTCTCAACCAAAATTGTAGTACGTAGTTGAGATTTCCACCAAAAAACGTTTTAATTTTCAATAAAAAACTGTTAAATTTAAAAAAAAAAGAATAATAATTGTCAACAAAAGAGTTACATTTTCAAACAAGAAAGATTTTTAAATCAATAACAAAAAAAATCTTATCCGAAATGTTGATTTTTTAAATCAAAAAGACGAATGTTTGAAAAATAAATTAAATTAACAAACGTTAAATATCGAATTTTCTACCAAAAGAATTGAATTTTCGAATGAAAAATACGAGTTTTCAACAAAGTAATTGAATTTTCAACTGGCAAAGAGCAATTTTCTAGCAAAAAAAAATTTGTTTGATTTTTAACCAATAAAATTGTCTTCAGATTTCTGGAAAAATTTGAAATCATTTTTTGTGTTGAAAAATTATGTGAAAAAGTTTTTTTTTTTATTTCAAAATATTTCCAAAATTGTAAAAAAAATCTGCAAACTTTTAAGTCAATTTCTTTAATTTTGCTGATTTTTTGAAAGAAAAAATTCCAATTATTTTAAAAGATGTTTAGAAGTTTTAAAATAAAAATTCTAATTTGAAAATATTTCACCAAATTTCAAACGAAATGTGGAATATTCAAGATTTTGAAGCTTTTTAAGGATGTGAAAAGTTTTAAATATAATGCAAAAATATTCTTAATATTCCTGGCAAAACTTGAAATTAATTTGTAGATAATTAATTTTCAAAGGAAATATAATAACATTTCAAAAGATTTATATAAACGTCGGAAAAAAATGTGGAAGATTTTAGGGCATTTATTTGATTTTGAAATTTTCATTTCAAAATTTTAGGAATAATTCGTGTCAGTTTAGAAAATAATTACAAATTTTTTTAAACTTTGAAACTTTTTAAGGATTTTGAAACATTTCAAGATAATAGCAAAATGTTCTTAAGATTCCTGAAAAAATTTGAAATGACTTTTTGTGTTAAATGTTGCGTGAAATGTTTTAGCCTGACTTTACTCTCATGTTCCTTTACACGTTGGCTCACCGCCCTCCCGGTTTCTCCAAAATATACTTTGCCGCAAGAACAAGGGATTTTATATTGAGAACCGCTCAGGTCGAATACTCCACCTGGTGATGAAATTTCGAAGTTGTCTCGATGGGTGATTTTCTACTAGTAAACATGATAGAGATACACGGATGAGACATATATTTAAAAATAATCAGATTTTTTTGCGTATTTCGCGTAATTCTAATGTGTTTCAAACTGAATATTGAAAGTGGAATGCTATTTGAATTAAGGGCTACTAAAAGTAAGGCTTTCTGCTGTATTTTTGGTTATAAAAGTATGGCCTGACGAAAACCTACTCTAAGATTTCACAACTTTCCTTCAGAAGGAGAAAATATTGTGGATATTTCTTGGAACATAGGAATTTTAGAGAAAGGGGATAGAGGAAAAGCTTGGGAAATATCCCTAAAAATCGAAAAGAAAGTCACTCCTCTTTTGTAAGTTTGTTCCTTGCATTTTCAAAAGGACGACTATATCTTTATGTGGTTCGTTCCATAGACATTTTGTGTCTGTGCAGGATAAGTTTTCAAAATCATTCCTGAAATGTAAAGAATTAGTTTTTTACATATTTTTAAAGTTAATTAGAAGACATGTATGTCCCCTACCGGTAAGAAGGCTTGCATTGAAAAGTATTAGAAAATTTTCGCCTTCATCTTACGCTTTCAGGATTGATTTCCACACAGATAGTTGTGGTGAACAATAATTCAAAAAAAAGTTCATCATGACTTTCTATTTTTGTAATTGATAAAATTTGAAAAAAGTGATATTTTTTAATACAATCCTACTATATTTTGAACATTTTAGGTCTTCGGAGCGCCTTCTAATGCTTCAAACAAAGATTGTAATTATAATTTATTTGATGTTACGTTTGGAAGCTCCCATCTGCTTTGAAAGGGATTAGAATTTTATTATTTTTCCTACCTAATCAAGAATTCAAGAACAAAGGACAGAAACGGCATTTTCATTTATTCAAAATTCTCAATGCTTTTTCATGCCAGCCTTTTTATCGGGTTGTTCATGAAAAAGCAATTTACAATATGCATGTGAGAAATCTTATCCCTTTACTTGACAACTAACCTCAAATTCTGAAAGATTTATTCACGATTTAATTTCAGCTCATTAGGTATATAACTTCTGATTAGCAATTAAATCTTATAATATATATTCTGAATACAAAAGAAATAATAATTCAAGATCATTTATATCATAATGTGTACGTAAGCCAACCCGCGTCGTATTGAAGTATAATGAACCCTACTAAAAAAAAGTCAGGAATCGTCACAAATGGTCAGAAGTTCTGACGATTCCTGAACATCCTGACCATTCCTGACGAGTCTATTTCTGAAGATATGCTAATTCACATCCTATCAGGTAGCTCATCCGCTAGAACCGCAGGTAGGCCAACCCAAAAGGATCAAAAATTGAAAATAATTTTTTTTTTTCAATGTTGTAAATACAGATTCAAAAGTTAGAAAATCAGAATCTACGGGTTTCGACGATTTCAGATACCTAAAAATTTTCCTAAAAAATTTAAAATTGGGATAAATATAATGTATCTTGTAAAGAGACAGAGCTACGTCAAAACGGACAAAATTTTCAGATTCACCTTCAGAGTAATTCAATGAATATATGAATATTAATAATTAAATATAAGTAAAAAGAAAATATGCATAAATAATAGTATATTATGCGCTAAGGTGCATGGAGACATGAATTGTTCACATTGGAGCACATACTATTTTATATGATGACGGTGCATTTACAAGTTTTGTTGCGACAGCGTAGAGTATCGTAATGTTGTACATTACGATACAGCAGAGTGTAATGTGAAGAGTGATCGTCCGCTGTACCGTAATGTACAGCATTACGATACTCTACGCTGTCGCATACAAACGCGTTTATGCACCGGAGTCACATAAAATAACTAATATGATTGCAGGTGGGTAGAGTGACGAAATACACATGTGTTAATTTTAAGAAATGAGATTTATTTAACATATAGCATTATGATATATAATTAAAACCTAAAGGTTAAAAACTACCGCAGGGTCCCACTGGGAGCAACTGCCATTTAAAAAATGACATCGGCTCCCAATACTTAGTATGATATTGGTTCTATTTTATTAGTGTCTTAAACTTAGTACAGGAAGTGTCGAATCAAATATTACAAATGTTTATTAAACACTTGAAAGGATTAAACTGAATCTTGAAGTATTAAAATCAGCTATTAAACATATTATTCAATAATATCAGCATCTCTTATTTCATTAATGATTGAAATGATCGCATGTACATTATTTCCATTTCCAGCTGCTTGTGATTGTAAAAGTAACCGCAATCGATCTACCAATATGTTTGGATCGTCCCAGTATTTTGACATTTTTGCTGTTTCTTCTGCTTCTACTTGATATTCAGAGGAAAAATCACTTTCGGAATCATAATCATTCTTATCTTCATCATCAGAATCGTCATCTTTGCTCTTCTTTTTTTCTCCTTCATCATCATTAGCATCATCTTTACTGCTGACTGTGACGGATGGAGGACTGGTCTTTTCATCAAATTCTTTTTTTACTATCTTCTGGTTTTTTACATACGGTTCTATTTCATGTTTAGCATTCTGAGGAATGGATAAGGAGGAGGAGGAGGAGGAGAAGGAAAATGTAGTTCAATCAAATGCTCGAGGTGTTGGTTTCAATGATTACAAGCTTAGACTATCAGATTGATTTCGAATTGAATTTGAGATAAACTTATTTCCTACTTGCTATGGTATTGGTTCTATTTTATTACTGTTTTTATAATAATTACAAAGATTTGTATAATGTTTCAGGAAATTATGATTACGTCGTCACTAAGGAATGTTGCTCAGATGACATTTTTTTAGAGTATTTTGCATAAAATATGATATTCAAGTGAATTCTCTTTTTTCTAATACATTGCCATTTTCATCAATTTCATCCAATGCTTCTAAAAAATCTTCATTTATATTGCATGATACAACGTTTTCAATTATCAAGGAATTGGTCACATATGTGAATCGACATCTTCTGCCACTTAGTGTTGTATCATTTCAACGTTCTAAGGAGATCTTAATTGAAAACAATTGTGGAAGGTGTTTGGTGTAATATACATCAGTGAATGCGAAAGTTTAAAATCATATATGAAAATGCATTCGAAAAACGAAAATTCACTTAGGATGTCAAATTTTATGCAAAATAATCTAAAAAAATGTTGCCTGAACAACATTTCTTAGTTATGACGTAATCATAATTTCCTGAACCATTATAAAAAATCTTTGTAATTAGTATAAAAACACTAATAAAACAGAACCAATACCATAGTAAGTAGGCAATAAGTTTATCTCAAATTCAATTCGAAATCAGTCTGATAGTCTAAGTTTGTAATCATTGAAACCAACACCTCGAGCATTTGATTGAACTACATTTTCGTTCTGATCCTCCTCCTCCATCTCCTCCTTCTTCTGCTCCACTTCCACATCATCCTCCTCCTCCCCATCTTCCTATTACCATATATAAACTTAGCTTTCCTGAATAAGCAATCAAGTTTCAACAGTAGTAACAAAATGACTTTCACTTGTCTTAATTGTCTCAAAACGTATTCACGACTTGATAATTTAACAAGCCATGAGAAATACTCTTGTGCAGCAAAAAATCTTATGTAGGATGAGAAATCCATCGATCAAAATGTAAAGATACGTGCGGCTATAAGGACAATTATGCAAGACAACAGCAGCAAGGCTGATGAGGCTAGTGAAGCAGTTCGACGGAACCATACCATTTTTAAACGTGATAGGGATGACGCTATTCAAGAAACATGTAAACTGCAATACTTACCATTGAAGAAAGTGGTAACCATTCCTCAAAATGCTGAACATGAAATTGAACCGTATGTAAAGAAGCAGAAGACAGTAGAAGAAGAATTTGATGAAAAGACCAGCTCTCCATCCGTCACAGTCAGCAGTAAAGATGATGCTAATGATGATGAAGGAGAAGAAAAGAAGAGCGAAGATGATGATGCTGATGATGACGATGATGATGATGATACTGATGATGAAGATAAGAATGATTATGATTCCGAGAGTGATTTTTCCTCTGGATATGAAGTAGAAGAAAAAGAAACATAAAAAATGTCAAAATAATGGGACGATCCAAACATATTGGTAGATCGATTGCGGTTTACAATCACAAGCAGCTGGAAATGGAAATAATCTACATGCGATCGTTTCAATCCTTAATGAAATAAGAAATGCTGGTATTATTGAATAATATGTTTAATAGCTGATTTTAATACTTCAAGATTTAGTTAAATCCTTTAAACTGTTTAATAAACATTTGTAATATTTGATTGGACACTTCCTGTAGTTAGTTTAAAACACTAATAAAATCAAACCAATATCATACTATGATAAGCAATAAGCTTGTCTGTTATTCAATATTATACAGTTCTTTATATATATCATAATGCTATATGTTAAATAAATCTCATTTCTTAAAATTAACACATGTGTATTTCTTCACTCCTCTCACCTGGAATCATATTAGTTATTTTAAATAATACAGGAGGCTCAACACATGATTTAAGATTAAAACAGTTCATTTAAGGTTTATAATCTTCTAATACCTCATCCTCGTCCTCTTTCTCCTTCTTCTTCTCCTCCTCCTCCACATCCTTATTGAAATTTATTTACTTAATTACTTGTACCTTATACAAACAGCAGATTTTGAGATCTTAAGTAACTTAGTCGGCATTATTGAATTAGATTGATTTAAAACTAAAATGTAACATATGTATGAAGAATTCATTTGGAAAGTTCTTATAGCTAATGATAGCATTTCCACATGCACAACTTTAAACTTATATTTAATTGTAGAGATCAAATTGATATCTAGTGATTTCATTTACATTTGTTTTGAGTTAATCTGGTATAAGACTTTCTAAATTTTGAATATTACCCACACCATCAATTTCAACCTTATCTTTATTCAAAAAATTGTTATCTGCAACTCACATCTGTTTTTTTATGTCGATAGTATTTCATATTACGTCTCGATATTAGAGGAAGATTAAAAATCAGTTTTTGTTAAACTTAAATAATTTTAACTAAAAGCATCTGAGAAGCATAATTCATAACCAGACATAAATTTCCTAATATTATTCGAATAACTGAAGAGCTGCTGAAAACAAATTTCCTAATTTGGTAAATAACCTTTAGCTAGTAATGCTAGGAAGGCATCTAGTGCAAGCAGCCTCTAGGTTTCGCCTCAACAATGTTTTAAAAATTTTCTTATCTTTATTTTTAATATGACATTCCAGACTGATGTTAATACTTAAGATTTAGCTTAATCCCTTCAACTGTTGAACAAACATTTGTAATATTTGATTGAACACTTCCTGTAGTTAGTTTAAAGACACTAATAAATTGGAACGAATATCATACTAAGTAAGCAAATGAGCTTGTCTGTTAATCAATATTATATAGTTCTTTATATAAATATATATTTATCATAATGATATATGTTAAATAAACCTCATTTATTAAAACTAACACATGTGTATTTCTTCACCCCACTCACCTGGAATCATGTCAGTTGTTTTAAATAATATACGAGGTTTAATACATGATGAAGATTCTAAAAGTTAATTTAAGGTTTGTAATCTGTCAATATGTCCTCATCCTACTTCTCCTCTTGCTCCTTCCACTTTTAAATCACAAGCGTAACTTAAATTTTACGTACTGGTAACTGAAAGTGTTCTTCATGCATTTGTAAATGAAAATGTATTTATGAAAAGCCACTTTATTCCATTTGTATATGTTAAAATAACGTTTTAGTTTACTTACATAAATAAATTGTGAAGTTTTTACAATATTATAATCCACAGATATCTCAAACTATAAATTCCACAGATTAATATAGATAGAATTCAAAATCTCGACCTAACCTATAAGTCACTTCATATGTATTTAATTTTAGATCTTTAAAAGGATTTCAGGATAAATAATAATTTACCTGCACAGTCAAAAAACTTGATCAAAGGGAAATCCTAGGTGAATTACACCATTTTTACAGCTGAAATTAATTATTAGTGTGGAAGCTAAAACGAGCATACTTTGAAATTATCGTCTTTGAATTTCAATGCACACTGTACACGCAATTTAATGTACGTGAGTGGAAAAAACTTTCAATAAATGTGCACTCAAGTTCAGTCAGATTTTTCTAGGTAATTGTCATAAGTGAGAACTTGTAAAAGTTATTGAAAAAGTACAAAAGACAGGGTGGCTGAAAATTTATCAATCTTTTTTCAAAATTTTATCCTGAGCAATAATATTAAGATTTTAAGAATCTCAAATTAAATTAAAATCGAATTCAAAATCCCATTTAACGTCCAACACTCAAGTCAATGTATAACTTCTTGAAAAGAAACCAAGAATCTTACGATAAAATTTGGACAAGCACCACAAAATGCTCCTATTGTAATTCCTGAAAACAAAATAAAAATTTGTTTCTTTGGACAAAAATAAAAAAGAGGAAGAGAGGGAGAGGGAGAGGGAGAGGGAGAGGGAGAGGGAGAGGGAGAGTTTCTAATTATTAAAAGAAAATTATTTAATGTGAAAATACTTCTTCATCTAATTGTGATAAAAATTTATGTCTCAAAATACTAAAGGCGTCAATATCTCGATTTGCTAAGGTGTTAAATCGAGATTGTAAACTGTAAGCACGAGAAACGAGACCTTTCTGTCGGTCGTTGAGAATTCTTCTGGCAGCCGTAAAGAGAATTCCGGGTGGCCGGTCGGCCACCTTCCGCATAAGTTTCTCCGATCGTATATCGGCAAGTACAACCTCGTTCGCTTGTATGGAGATGTTATGTCCCGTGTATAAAGCGCCAAATACATTCTCGTACGCGAAGCGTCGTACAATAGTCTATTGTAAACGACTTGAACTTTAAACGTATCGTTCAATTTAAAATTTAAAATATTCATTTTTTATTAGCCAGTTGCGCATTTCAATAACTTTTATTTTACTTTTTAGGCTATCCATCCAGCTAATATACGATACAAATTTCTTCGATAAAATATTGCTAATAATACCAAGTTTAGAACTTCGTTATATTTATTATTTTCCTTGATTAAGACGTTGAAAGTTCAGTGATGAAATTAAACCCCTTTTTAAAATGAAGACACTTACTTTCTGCTACAACCGCTATAAATCCAAATTTTTTCTCCTTCTCTAGCATCCTTCCTATTACTAAATTTATTAATAAAGGAAACGGAAGTCGACAGTTCAAACTGCCACAAAGATCAGAATTGTAAATGTGTTCTAAATTGTGATTTTCAAATGAAAATGTAAATGTAAAGAAACGGAATTTATTCGCACGCCTCTTTTCCAAAACAAAAACCAACCTTGATCAATTAACCTAAAGATTACCTACTCTCATTTTTGCTCAACTGGACCCCGCTCTACTGTTTTTCTACATCTATTTTACATCATACGTCGAAATTCTGAATTTTTTCACTTATTGTGTCTATTTTACTTTTTTTTTTACTTTATTTACCCCAACATTCATTTTAACCTTTTCCACACCAGAGCATTATGGGATTCACGCCATATGGAATTTTTTTAATTGTCGACATTTTTGGAGCCGATAATTAGTTTTTGATGAATCCTGGGGGTACTAGAAATGAAATTATACATTTTTCAAATGCAAATCTTTTTGATTGAAATTTCTTTATTTTGCCCAAAAAGAAATTAAAACAAAGTTTTTGATATATTTTTCCGTGAAATAACCACTTTATATTTTTTTTAGTAGGGATAAAAAAAAGCCTGATGAAATCGCGTCTCCTCTATAAAAAAATTCATAAAGGCTCTTCTGGTTCTCAAGCTTTTTTGTGGTTGATTCTGGATTAATCTATTCAAATTATTACATTTTTCAAATTTAAGTAATATTTAAACAAAAAATCGTTATTCTTCTATAAATTAAGGCAAACATTTATGCCTCTATTAAAAGAAATCTGGATAGAATAACCCGATATCATTTGTTAGTTTTAGAAACAAATTATGTAAACAAATTCCCAGCAGTGTGGACACTTAAAGTCAATAAAAACCAATTTTATTTCTTAATTATCCTTAAATCATACTGTCAGTAAAGTTTAGTGTTGAAAATATATTATTCGATATTATTTATTAATCAAATGATTACTGTAGACATTTACAGTCATAACATCATGTTACGGCTACCACTGGCAACATCATTTAAGGACAATTAAGATAAAACCTTATTTTTTGTTATCTTTGAATGTATTTGAATTAATTTATATCATTTATTTATACAATTGACAAATCATATCAGGAGACATATTTTTATGATGCTGGAACATCCTTTACAAATGAACAATCCGTAATGTAGAGCGTTTGTTTATAGAATTTGTTTTTAACAATTATTATTATTATTAGCATTATTAATAAAAGTATTATTAAGTTAAGTTAGTTAAGTATTCTAAAGTATTATTACAATTCAACCATGTTTTTCATTCCTCGCAACCCTAAGTATTAAGTCGATGCCACGCTGAGTATAGGAAAGTTTTTTTCAAGAAGATAATACGAAAGTTGCAGGTTTTATCCTTTTTGAGTGGCGACACTGACAGGGCTGCGCAGCGCACGCTCTTACTAAAATGACGATATCTAGAAAACCAGATGAGTTTCTCAGAATTTTTGTTTTCAAATTGAATATGATTTCAAAAGAAATCTTTTTATCTATACTAAAATAATTTAGAAGGTGTGTATTTCACGGAAAATTAAATCATACCTTTTTTAAACAAGTTTTATATTTGAAAAATATAGTCACTATAGAAAATCTGCGAGCTAAAAAAAAAGCGGAAATTGCTACAATATCGCTAGTTTTTTTATATTTACTTCTCGTCATTGGGATTTGAACCCGCGACATTGAGGCTATAGGACTTCAGTATTGAAATATCAGCTAAGCACATTCCCATTTGACCCATACTGTCTTCTGATGACTTATGCCTTACAAAATGATATACATTTAACTATTTTTATTTATATAAACTATTATAAGCATATCTCAGAACTGTTTAATTTTCTACAATTTTTTACACTAAATGCGATTAAATACTTGTTCATTACTGTCTGACATTTTAAAATAAAAATATAGTGCAAAGCATGGGTTTTAATGTTTTATAGAAGCAACATAACCAAATTTTTATGCAATTATACCAGTTTATTAAATAATATTATGGAAGATTAGATACTTGTATTGCTGGTATTTAATTATTCTTTATATTCCAAAATCATGGATTTTCCAAATCCATAAAATCTGAGGAATAACTTTTATACTAACGAAAATCCATCGAAGAAAAGCGAAATAAGTAAAATTACTGTTTTTCAGCATCCATTATCGTCGAATCGTTGCAGCCATTCAGAATACAGTTGAAGAAATTTGAAAATGTTAACCTCACAATTTATTTTTCAAACTCTATTAAATAAAAAACGTAATTTTCTTTTGTTTTTGATTAGCTTGTATTCTTTTCCAGCCTAGAGTTACACCCTAAATTTGAATCAGCCAAAAGTCACTGATTCGAAGACCTTTGAGTGATGTAAATAATGCGGATTCGACGACTGACAAATCAATCAAAAGTGATTCTCAAATCAGTCAATTTGACTCACTGATGAAATCAGGCATTTTAAATTAATCAATCTGTTAAATTTTCATCTTAAAAAGGTCAATTTACAATCAAAAAAGATAAATTTTAAACCCAAAAGATAAATTTTTTACCAAAAAAGACGATTTTTCAAAATAATATAAGAATTTTCAACCAAAAAACTGAATTCTCAACTAAAAAATATTATTTTTTACGTAAAAAAACGATTTTTCAACGAAGTAGTTAAATTTGTAACTAAACAGATGAATTTACAACTGAAAAGAGGAATCATTAGGCAAGATAATGAATTTTTATTTAAGTAGTTCAACTTTAAACTAAGCATATAGCAGAATAAAAAAAATAACTTTTCGCCAAGAAGATTAACTGTATACCAAAAAAGACGATATTTAAAAAAATAATATATATTTCAAACAAAAAGTTGAATCTTCAACTAAAATAAAGATACAAATAAAAGAAAACATTCTCTCAACTAAATAGTTCAATTTTCCATCTAACAGATTAATTTTTATCGAAAACGATGAATCATTAACCAAAAGAATGAATTTTGAACGGAGCAGTTCAACTTTCAACCAAGCAGTTGTATTTTCAACAAACAAACTAAATTAAAGCCAAAAAGATTAATTTTCTAGTGAAAAGTCGAATTTTTAACAAAATAAATCAATTATTATCTTCAACCAGAAAAAACATTTTTTTTTTAACCAAGCAGTTAAACTTTCAACCAAGTAATAAAATTTTCAACAAAAATGATGAATTCTCAACAAAAAATGTTTAGGTTAATAATTCAACCAAAAAAATATTTCAATTTTAAATAAAAAGCAGTTGAATTTAACAAAAAAGAAGATTTTTAAGCCAAAATAATTGATTTAATTTCAAGTAAAGACGAATTTTCAACAAAATATATGAAATTTCAAACAAATAGTTAAATTTTAAAATAAAAACCATAAATTTTTACCAAAAAATGGAAAAATCCAATTTCATGTTAAAAAGATTAATTTTCACCCTATAAAACAATGAATTTTCAACGAAATAGTTGAATTTTCAAATATAGAAATAAGTTTTCAACTAAAATGACCAATGTTTCAACATAAAAATGAATTTTGAACCAAGTAGTTTAACTTTTAACTAAGTAGTTGAATTTTCAATAAAAAAATATGCATTCTCAATAACAAAATTGATCTAATCTATAACTTTCAATATGCTAATCAGTCATTTATGGTTAATTTTAATCATTTATTAAAATATAGGTGTTCAATGAATAATTTCAACTAAACATAATTTTACTATTTTATTATAGCAAACCAATAAGTCACTTCTATTGCCAGAAGATCAGTAATTTCAAGTGACTATTATATTCACTCAGCAATATTGACTGATTTATCTGGCAAAACGACCGTTTTGTCAGTAGAAATGCAACATTTGTCAATCAACGCAAGCTTGATTAATTCAATCAGTCACATTTGGAATTATTTAGATTTAGAGTGTAAATTTGGTTCAACTTAATTTCCTGTTTTATTTTTAATTTAAAAAATGAGAACGACTAGGTGAAATGCAAATTGGAAAGCGAATAAAGAGTAGAGAGACCACTGTGGTATTTTTTCCAATGGGGAAGAAGGACATGCGCATGCAGATCACGTCGGTTGTAACCGGTGATAACATATCTGTGGGCGGCTCGTGCGTGTGGTCTTCTATGTTCCCAGATCTCTTTTCCACCTCCTTTTTCCGCAGATTTACCTCTTCCATATGGTCCAGAATCCCCTACCTAATTCAATTCTTCTTAGTCAACTTCCTCAAAGAACTTTACTGCCCCCCCGCCCCCTCACACCTTGCCCAATGAAAAGGAAAATAAAGATAGAAAGTTTTTTTTCTGTTAAAATGATTAGTTTTATGTGTAACTACCATTTTTTGTGCAGCTTCGGTTCGAAAATGTGGCTAATTTTTCTTCTACAAGTTATTCGTTGAAAAAAAATGTATACCTAAAAAAAATTTGTTTTGACAGGCATAAATTTGCAATTCTTTAGATTTTTTGGAAAACAAGCCAGTTCCTGTTTTTCCAGAAATAAGACCTAAAAATAATGCGTACCGGTTACCCGAAAGAGCATCATTTTTCTTGGTAAAAGCTATTAATGCCAATTTTTTTCGAAAAGAAATGTTTTTGTTCCTTGTATTACATTCCATCAAATCAAGATGTATTTATTCCAGTTTTGTTAAAATCTGTAATTCGGATTGTTGATTTACGAAATTTTGTTATACAAAATTTAGTATTAGTGATAATAATACTTTAAGAATGTAAAAATACTTTATCCGTCGCGACGCAGCCCCCATCCGAGTACAACCCTGCGGAACGCACCTTAACTTCAGTGAACGAACGAGAATCCTTAAACAATTTCAGGTATTCATATGGATACCACAAACAATATTTTAGGTTATTTAAAGAAAAAAAAGAACATAAAAACTGATGATTTTGACCTTATTATAAAAAGGAAAACTTTGAGTTTGGAAAAAAATGTTGTACATAGGGGAGAGTGGGGTATGGTGTCTCGCTTTGACTTAAATGCCCTATAAATTATTATTGAAATATGATTTTGATGTGTGTATTTTTTAAGGTGAAGCTTACATTACAAGGGAACATATGTTACTACTCTGAACCGCTTTTTAATTTCTTCATTATTTGATATTTAATCAATTGATAGATGTTGCATTTCAGTCAACGTACCCCATACATTGGGGTACGGAGACCGACTGAAATATATGGGCACGCCGCGGCGCAGCGTTATGCCCCATATGTGTGAAAAACTAATATGAATATCAAAAAATACGGACGTTATTTGTAATAGTCACCGTGCCCCGCACCGACACCATACCCCACTCAACCCTATATGAGAAACTTGTATTTTAGGATCTGTAAATTCATCAGCATCTTTCTACCATGTTCATAAAAAATATATTTTATTCAAAAACATAAACGTTCGAGAAAAAAATCGCTAGCCTCTTACCAAAAAGGTCATGCCTATAGTCATTAGGGTGATCCAACATTTTTGTTAGAATTCTAATGCATATCGCCCGAAAATTGGTTAGAAATCCACAAAAATATGCCTGCATTTTTGTAATGATATTTAAAATTTCCGCAAGCTCCATGAAGTTTAGCACGTATTTCCCATAAGGAAAAAAGAGGTTTATATATTTTTTAGTCAAAATCGTCAATATTAGGTGAATCGAGTAGAAAGTCAACATTTCTCTTCACAATAACTAGCCATAGAATACGAAACAGAACTTATTTTTCAAATATCAACCCATAAATCTGTTTTATAGGGTTAAAATTAACTAAATTAACTCAGAAAATTGCTTCTGGTACTCTCTTACCACTTGTAATAAATATTATTTCTGACTTTCGTCTAGTAAGAAGGAAGTTAAAGACAGGTATCAATTTTACAAATATCTGATTTATTTCAGAAAAAAATATATTCATAAAAAAGAAAGAGATGGTTTGAAAAAATGTTACAAAGTAGACAAAAAGTTTAAGATTTCAGAAAAAACCGTGACTATTTAGCATTGTTATAGGAGAAGATAGTTATGAAAAACAGTAATTTGTTCAAACAATTAGGTTTTTATATAGCATTATTGGACAAAATGTTGAATATTGAAAAAAACACAACTTTCTAGCACGATTCAAAGACAATTTTATTAAAAATGACTCTAAATTGTTTAAACAATTATTTTCATCAACTTTGATTAATTACATATCACTCTAATTGGAAAGTTCAAAATAAGTTGAAAAATTCGAGAAAAAAACGCGACTTTCTCACTATTCTGAGAGAACATTGCTAAAAACAATAATAAATTATTTTAAAAATGTATATAAACATCTAATTATCAGTAGAAAGTAGTACTTTATGTATTATAATCACTTTGTGTTAAAAAGCCGCGAAAAATCATAATTAGTGTTAAACTTCATGAGGCTTGTGGAACCCCTAAATATCTTCCTTTTTTTTCAAAAAACAAAAAAAAAAACATTTTTTGTCGATTCGAAGTATGAAAATTTAAAAAAAAAAAGTTCCAATGCATTTTTGGGACACCCTAATCTAACTTTTTATGAGGAATACCAAAAATCTAACTAACATGATGGAAATAAATAAACAATGAATGTAAAAATAGATGGAAATCAAGATTGAAAATGAGTAAACATTTAATATAAATAAATATTCTGAGGAATAAATATATATAAGTTAGGAAGAGTCCAATTACATTACTTTTTGTAAAGGATAAGTATTAAGTGGAAGTTTGAGTCTTGAAGAAGCTGGAAGATTGGTGCTTAATGGAATAAGTGGCATTACTGAAGTTGTATTGGCCAATCTTGAAGTCTTAAGTCACGCGATGGTACGCGTAAAACTGTAAAGTCACGTGAATGCTCGTAAAGTGCCGTAAAACCCTCATAAAGGCTCGTTGGGGTTGATGAAGTACTATACTTGAAATGTATCGTTTCATGGAATGTAAAGAATATATGACACATTTTCATATTTCATTACTAGAAGCACATTTGTTAATATTTTATCATTACCAAATAACAATTAAGAAATGTTTAACTATAATTTTTATTATTCTACTCATAAAGGAATGTCTTCAAATTTTGAAGGCTGAAGACCAAAAGATGCTGTTTAAGATAAACATTGTTTAAGTCTGTTAAACAAAGAAACGTGTAACCTTCATTCTGTGAAGGGAAAATTTAATCTCACATACAGAAGTAAATCTTATACCTCTCACCTCTTATCTGATTGAGTAGCATAATTTTGAACAGCTGCTACTAAACGAAAGACTCCGAGCACCCCTGAGGAATTTTCTGTATACTGGGCATAGTGGGCGTAACAAATTTAAAACAAGAAAGAGGTCAGGCAACTCACGATTATCGTATGCTGTCTCATTTAAGAATCATTTTTTATTTTTTTGAACTCTTCTTTATCTTTCCTTAATGATTATCACAATTTTACATTAAAAATGCAGAACTCTAAAATATTATAGAAAAATATATTCGATTTTTGCCTTTTAATTAAATACATTCAAAAATGTCATTAATATTAATCCTGGACATATTCTGGGAAGAATTTTCAGAAACTGAGGATTTACTTTGATTTCCGTGTGCATGGTTTTTATAAAAAAATAACAATAAACGTAAAGGGATAAGTATTGAAATAATGTTGTCACAAATATTGTCTGAAAATATTAATTAAGCCAATTTTTTTAATTGAGCCAATGTCATTTAAGGAGTAAAATCTAAAAATATTTGAAGATATTTAGTTTTTTAAATTCTGGAAAATTTTATAACAATATGCTATCTATTGATTTTGAAAATGTATATTTTTCAAAGATTATGAATTGGTTCATTCTTTTGTCAAGTTGAATCCGTTGCTGTATGTTAGACAAAAATTGTTTTAATTTTTTTTAAATGATCAAAATTCGATAAAATGAAGTTTCCGAATTGGACACATGATATGTTTTAATAGGGTGGTTCAAAAATAAAAACTTCTCGAAAATTTTCGAAATCAATACGACGCGAAAAATTAACGTATTGGGGTCCTAAATAACATAAATATTTTTGAATTACTTATTATGCAGCTTGGTTACCCGCGCTCGAAAAAATGTTTAAAGAATGTCTTGTTTGCAGAGCATTTAAATTTTTCGGGGATTGTAATCAACAATTTTTAAAGATATAATTCCTATTTAATTAGCCCCTGTTTTCATACAAAATTCTTTACACTCGTATAAATAACAGGAGATTTTTTTCCGGTACTTGAAAACTTTCCAGTCACAAAAATGCTTTAGGAAAAAACTCGTGTTTAATGAAAGTACCTTTATATCTTGTGGTTTTAAATTTTTCCGAAAATGTTGAGCCTTTTTTAGCATCATGTTAAACACCAAATTCCAAATTTATAAAATTTGATGTCCAATTTCAATTTGTGGGTCTTGTCGATTTTTTTCTAGGTTATTTCTATGCTAGAAAAATTACACATATTCAGAAAATTTTTTGAACTTCAAGCATATCTATCGATTCAAAATTCATTATACTTTTTTATGATCCCAATACGCTACTGTTTTGCATTTTTTCGATTTCAAATTCAAGAATTTTTTAGGCTGCGTCTAGTCGTCCCGAAAAATTAGGGGAGTTGGAAAAGGGGATGTACTAGTAATCCCGAAAATTCGGGACGACTAGCCAAGCTTATGAAAAACATTAGACTACTCATCCCGAGTTTCGGGACGAGACACGAGGCTCTAAAATAAAGTTTTTATTGTTATTATTTATAAATATATAGTAACAAATACAAAAATTTTTTAAAAATTTTGAATCATAAATAACCAATATTCGTGACGTATCAAAACAATTTTTTTCCTTGGAGTCTGTCAAAGTCTGAGTACGAACAAAAATTTAGAGTAAAATCGTTTATAAAAGAAATATACAAAATAATTTGATTATTCATACATGACTATATCATATTCATCATTTTTAACTACGTTTTTGAGTACACAATTCTTTTGAATTTTTACGACTTTTTATTCTAAACATAGACTGTCGCTGCAAACAGGGAAAAATTAATACAATTGGATCGTTGCATGATTAAAAACAATTGCATTTTCAATAGTAAATTACTTACGCTTTACATTGGTGAAAGAAAATGCGGTTTAAATACTTTATTTCTAAGAAAATTGAAAAATAAATTAGTCATATTTTAATTATTACAATAACCTTGAGTTGTTTAATTGCATCTATCAATCAGAGAAGAAAAGCTAAGGTTGATTTTAAAGGCCTTATTGGCCAACTTCCGAGTCTCAAAGAAAAAAAGACGAAACATTGACAGATTTCTTGGCGCGGCGCTTCTATCAAGCAGTGACTCTATTTGCATATTTAAAAATGTATATTATTTAAAATAAAATAAAAAATAGAAACTTCACTAAAATTTGTTTCTTTATTGTCAAAATGGTTATCTATTATTATATTTTAAGTTAAACTTGGAAAATAAATGAATTTTGTTTACAAAGACCCTTTTTTCAGATATTATAATCATTCTAGATGAACATAGCATATATTTTATGAAAATTTCTTTAAAAAATGTATCTTGATAGCGTTACGTAGAAAATCTCTCCAGGATCCCACTCCTCTACGTAACGCAACGCAGTATTTTTCCTCCACGCCTCCTCCACCTAATGTCGTTACGTATTTTTTTGACTGTCCCTTTTTTTTAAATTAATTTTATAAAGTTAATAAAAATACTTAAATTGAAAAATGAAATACAAGTAATCTTAAAATGATATTAACATCTGTGGAAGCTTTTTATCATTACAAAATTGATAACTACTTCCCAGCAACTGCTAGAAAATTATAATCCCATAATTTATAACACTATTTACCATTCTGTCCGCCCATAATCTCTTCTTCCAACAACACCTCAATTAGTTCGGAAATCAACTCTTGAAGAAAATTATCGTTCAGGAACTAAGGGCCACTTTCTTTTTTCCTCAGCGTATTCAAATTCGTTACTTACTCCCTACATATAAAATTACCGTTCTCGAACTGACCGATCACCATAGCTTCCGACGCGTCAACTACTTGACTAACATTTTTTTTCAACATTTTTTAATTTAAATAAATAAAACGGTTTTTAGACTGGATACATTTTGTTTAGATTTTACATAAAATCTTACATGTTTCCAGAGCGTTATAGAAAATTCGTCTTTTCGGCTTGAAGATTCAACAATTTAGTAGAAATTATTTTTCTATCTTGATTCAAAATTTGGCTTTTTTGTTTCAATATTCAAATTAATCTGATTTGGTTGAAGTTTCTACTATTTTGTTAAAAATTCAACTAATTTGATAGAAAGTTCAAATAGTTGGTTGAAAAATAACTTTTTGTTGAAAATCAACGTTTTTGATGAAAATGATTATTTTCGATATGAAAATTCAACTATTTGGTTTAAAATTCATGTATTCTGTTAAAATACTTGAAAGTTCAACTCTTGTCCAAAAGAGGTTTTTTTTTTTGTTTGAACATTAATTTCTTTCGGGAAAAAAATCATCTTTTGGTTAAAAATACAACTACTTGGTTGAAAAATGTGACTGATACTTTAAATTATTACCTGAATTTCAAAACGGAGTCTTTAAATCTAGACAAATTTTACTGAAATTAATCAAATCAATTTTATATTATAACAGTTATAAGCATTCTTCTCTACAGTCATGCAAATAGTATTTTCAACTATTTTATTACTCGGAAGTCGAAAGCTGAACAATCCGGAAAAAGAAAACTCGTCCAGAATCTGATACCGCACGATATTCTCAGTGGCACGACCATTGTTGTTCACTTGACGAAATATATTGTGTATTTTTTATTTACTTTAACGTTACTATAACTAGTTACTCAAAAGAAGTAACTTACTCTACACTGACTGCGACATTCTTCTTAACCCTTCCACTGAAGCTGAATTCTTAACTATGTGTGTAAATTTGGCAATATTCCTTTCTTCGAGATTTTCCTGGCACAAATATTTTTTAGAGAAGGATAATGAAAAAGAATTATTGACCGATAATTATTATTTCAATCGCGACATAAAAACCATTTAATTATAAAATATTTTGAAAATTAACAGAAACTCGAGTTTGATGATATCTGGTCAAAAGAACATTTTGACAAAAAAAGTTATTTTAAGAAATTAAACCTAAAAATAGACTATATCTCGTATACAAATTTCACTGAAAATGAGTTTTGTCAAACAAGATTGACAGAGCGTTCTATATTTTCTTATTCTGTCCAAAACCCCTACTGTTTTATTAAATTTTTTATTTTCTTCAGATCGCAATTTAACATTTTTCTTAAACTTTCCTAAACAAATATTTTTATAATTAATAAAAATCTTGATTTAATAAACGAACCGAGTAAAGGACAAGTTAAAAAATTTAACTTTTTATAAAACGTCTACGATCTTTTAAAAAAGGTCTAGTAGACTGATTTTCGTATCATTTTAAAAATGAACTTTTTCCTTTGCCCTGATGCATTCACGCTTTCATGCAGGTATTTTGCATAGAGAAAAGTAAATTGAGGGCAGGTGTAAAAAATGTGGACGGTAAAATGTCTTGAGATGACTTTATGAAACTATAAACGAGAGACGGTGTAGCATTCTATACGTAGAAGGTAAACGAATGGGTGCGTGTTTGGATGCGAGAACCTCAGGCGCAAAAGTCACCTTATCGGGCCCAATGATGGTCCAAAGGGGCCCCGGAGAACAAATCGTAACCCTAGACCCATCGGGGTATCATGTCCTCGCGCACCTGGCGGCCCCTTCTTTGTAACACGATCCTAGTTTTTCATTCCCCTTGGCCATACTCGTAAAACACGCCTCGAATATAGACAGAAGAGAAAGGGCCGTAATTAATTAGGCTTGAAAAGCTCCCTCAGAAAAAAGGGTCTACCTGTTAAGAGTCCCAATGACAGGGAAGTGGGACTACTGCCTTCATTGAACTGCATAATTTTATCTTTCCTCGCTCCAAAGTTGGTTTTCATAATTTTAGGGAGGGTTTAAAATCGTTTTTGATTAATAAGCATTTCCTGAAGTAGTGATATATATGTTTAATTTTTTTTCTGATTTGGCAGGGAAAACTATATTAATATTTTTAAATTGATCGAAAGAGAAATATTGCAATATTTTATAAATTAAAATTCATATGCCACGAAATTTTTTATTTTTCAAGATATGACGCATTCCATAGAAATGCCAATAAACGATAATTTTTGATGAAAAAATATTTTGGTTCCAACTTATGTTAATTAAATCAATTTACTTGTTGTTAAGACATTTTTTCTCTTTCGAATAAAATATAAACAATTTTATTTAATAACGAATGACACTTCATTTTTTAAGTTAAGCAATACTTAATTATGTGCTCAAAATTTCAACATTATTTCCTATTGAAATAAGAAGGAAATATAGATCCAATGATTCCTAAATTGGACATGCATTTCCTACGCAAAGTATGCGGGAAAACATTGATGGACAAAGTGAAAAACGAAATAATCCTCTAAGAATGTGGTGCGAAAGAGACAATAGTTTCCATATGGGAAAGAAATAAGTTAAGATGGTTCGGACATGTTGAAAGAATGAAAGATGAATGACTAACGAAACAAGTGTATACAGGTAAAGTAAATGGCAGTATGCTCAGAGACAGACCGCGGAAAGAATGATTAGAATGTTTGAATGAGACTTTAATCTGGAAAGACATAAGAAGCCATAGAAACACGAGAACTTGCAAGAAAAAATGCATGGACGTGAAGGAAGCTAGAGAAGTATGCAGGGACAGAAAAGTGTCGCGACAAATAGTTTCTAAAAAAAGGGTCAGTAGAGTGAATGACGCGTGAAACAAAAGACATTGGAGACTATTGGGCCCGAGTGGGGAACCTCACATAACAACCTTGTGTAAATAACACGAGAATTCTAGATCAATCTAAAAAATCTATACCCCCTACCTTACATTACTCCTTTCTTCGCCGAGCAAGTCACGCCTACCCCGAAGGGGAAATGGCTTAATGGTATAATATAATAATAAAGAAAGATTAAAATTACGAGTAGATTTCATCATTTTTGAGTTGATGATTTTAAAAGTCACTTCAAAGTCTGTCCCACAATTTTTTTTTCTTACGCTGCATTGCTATTTCTAAGCTACTTAGAAAGATTTTAGTATACTTAACAATCGATTTATCAACGTTGATTCGTTGATTCTAAATAACAATTAATAATGATCACTATATGTTTGCATAATATTTTATTTATTATTATATTTAATTTTATTTTATATATTATATTATATAATATATATATGTGAGTAGAGTGAATGAAGCCTGAAACAAAGACCTTGGATACTAATGGGCCCAAGTGGAGAACCACACATAACAACTTTGTGAGACTCTCCACGTGGGGTGATCGCTAGAGAGATTGATCAGCAGCCTGGGTCAAAGCAGTGTTGAGGAATGAACGTGTTATTTAAATAAGTAACACGAGAATTCTAGATCAATCTCAAATATCCATACCTTAAACCTATATACCTATATACACTTAACCTATATACCCATCCACACATCACTACTTTACAACCGAGCAATTCACGCCTACCCCGAAAAGGAAACGGCTTAATGATATATTAATAACAATAATAATAATTCAACTGAACATAATAATTTTAATAACATAAAATTTGTATAAAACGGCTTAATATATCAAATTTTTTAAATAAAATTGTATATAAAAAAAAAGTTTAGCTTAAAATCAATCTTATTTTTTTGTAATATTGATACAGTAATAAACATTTTTTTGCTTAATATTTGGAAAAAGTTAAGAAGCGTGAAAACCAATGGAAATAGCCTATATTTTTGGTTTTAGTAATTAACTGAACGTTGAGCACAATTGTATAAAATAAGGGCTGGTATAAGATTGGGGCAAATTGATACATAGTCGTATAATTGTGCCAATCAGGCAATTTAGCAAATAGTGTCTCAAGGAAACGCAAAGTCCAAACACAAGTCTTCACACATATATAATTATGCAACTCAATAATTATTAATAATTTGTAAAGTTTAAAAAGAGTTTAGCTGTATTTCACTCACGATTGGACCCACATAAAATTATGAGAAGGGGCTCAAATCTGTTATGCATTTGTTCACTAAAAAAGTTGGGAGAGTGATACATTTTCAAAACTTGGTTTAAATTATTTGTATATATAGATCACACTTATCAGCAAGTCTCTATATTTTTTGCCTAAATGTCCTCTAGTAGACGCTCAATAGGCAAAACAAGTTCAAAATTATTTTCCAAATTACACAACTAAACACAAGGAAAAATTATGCGGTCCAAAATACGTAAAGTATATTAATGAATATTGAGAAACAAAAATTACTTTATATATTTTTGTTTAAATTTTTTTCAATGACCTGTGAAATCTTTATCTTTTAACGCACATTTCGTCCGAAAAAAATCTTAATAAGATGGATTAAATATTTCTAACATACGGGATTTTATTTTCAAATTTCTAAAATCTACTCAGAAAAACATTTTTAAATAATGATCTTTTAGTATTTTCCTGAAATTTGTAAGAACAGATATTTCGAAAACCTCTTTTTGACGATCCATGAGAGGAATATAAATTTTATTTTTTGTTTGCTTGGCTTAAGATGCCTATCACTTGTTTTGAATGTTTTCCGACAGTTTCATTGAACCTTCCTTTGATTCTCCCTGAATCAAAAATTTGCGTTATAATTATAAATAATAATACGCATTTGTTTTGCATGAATTATGTATATGTAATATAAATAATTTTAAAATATGAAAAACGTGTCTTATTTTTCAAACATGAAAACATGTGTGTTGCCTGAAGGTCAATATCGGTGATATTAAACTAGTTTTACACATATTACAGATAATGATGAACCTACAGACAATGACGATAAAGCAGTTCTTTTCCATCGAACCGAATTAGTTCAACATTTCTTTTAAATTATGAAAAATGAATTCATATTGTTCATATTTATCTTTAGAATTGTAATCTATCCCAAATAAATAAATTTTTCTCTATAAATATTGTAATATTTAAAAGCCTTTAATTTTTTTAATTTAAATTTAAAGAACCAAATTATTCGACTGCTTTGAAGTTTCAAGATTAGGATAAGGTTAAGGTTGTTTAAGATTGGCGCGCTTATTTGAAATAATTGAATGTGAAAAGAAATTTTATATAACAAATAATGAGGGTAAAGTTATTGAAAATAATTCTTTTCTCCCAAGAAAGACTTGTAAAGTAAAATTTAAATTATTTATTAGATTTTCTTCTTAAAAATAAATGATCGATTTTAGTTTTAAAGAAAGGAATATCTTTTTTATCCCTAATGTGAATTTACAATAATTCCTAATATTCTTATGCACTTCAAATTTATTGTTTGTTGTGAACATTTGACCTGCACATTTATTCATTTTGAATAAACACGCCAACGGTAACTAATCAGGTTGGCCCTCCACGATGGGTCATCTGCTCTTCCGTAGATGGTCGAAATGAGTGCAAACAAGATTCAACAAGAAGTCCCTGATAGTGAGTCTAACCTTCTTATAACAATCAGACTGGCCATAAAATGAGAGTCTCTCTGACTATTACGAAAAAATTCTGGAAGGCTCTTCAGACCATCTCAAAGAAAGGACTGGCTGTTAAAATTTTGACCCTCGGAAATGACACTCGATTCAACTCGACTCGATTAGCTCGAATCGTTTTCAGGATTTCGCGCGGTAATGGAAGCCTCTTTAGAAGTTAATTTATTTTTCCAGGAAAGGGACAACCACCGATGCCTGCTTTATTATTCTGCATGTCATTTGCCTTCTCTGTTATGATGCATGTTAATATTTTCTCTAAAAAATACTTGCAGGAGGTTTTGTTTTAACCATAAAAAATGCTGTGGAAAAAATCCCCATTTCCAGCATGATGAGGAAAGATACGGTAAAAAGTCTGAAGAAAAGACTGTAGGTTTTCATTAAACGGTAGCTTATAGAAAATAAGTATAAACTTGACAATGTATGTCGAAAATCGAACGTGAAGCGCGAGTGCACGATGAGAATGTCTACCTTGAAGCTTACAGCGTTTTTGCCAATTTAATATTTAACTATACTTAATTATGTACAAAATTCAGAATATGAAGATACATAGGAAATAGGGATCTCAAAAATATGTTTTTGTTAAAGTTTCATTCATGAATTTCGTTTTCAAAAAATATATATCCGAGCCCGAAGAGCGAGATCTGACAGAACGCGCGTAGTACACATTGAAAATCTGCTTGCACAGCGCACACATTTTTTATTTACTTAAGATTACAAAATTTTGCCATTAGATATCCTTGATAATCTTTTCGCAATTTCTATAGTGATTGGTTCAACAGGATCAGCTACAGTTTCTATCCTTCGTTTAATGTTTATAATGGGTTGAATGTGTTTCTTTTTTGAAGTATATTTAAGGAGAATTCTCGCTACAATTGTCTTTATTTCCATCATAGAATATGTAAATCCTAAAAACAAAGAAAGATCATTTTTGATTTGTAGAATATAAGCCTGATCTAAAAAGTCATTTTGTGTCTTCAATGTTATATTTAATATTTACCATGCTCAAATTCTCGATTATTCAAATTTCCGAATTTGGAATGCCTCTATTCAAATAGTTTAATTTTGAAAGTTTGATTTTTTAAATTTAAAATAGGTTAGCTGAATAATATTAAATATTGGTTTTTTCTTGTTAAATGAGAAGAGCCTACAAACTTAATTTAGTAACCTGAGAACGTTTTTTCTAATAAGTTTAAATATTTGTTTAATCTTTAAAAAGTATTCTTCTTGGATACTTTGGGGGAAAAGGAGGTATTGCTGATTTGCTGGTATGCCGAAAGTAGTGTTTCGCTAATCAGAATTCTTAACAATCCAATCAGCATTGGTTGACCGTCTGTTTTACAAATGTGACATTTCAGAAGGTCACAGAATTATTTGCATATGGTTTTCGATACAAATAAGGGGTTATCCACAAATTACGTAAGATTTTTTTCTGAAATCTTTGAGCCCCCTCTCGTCCGATTACTAAAATTTTGTAAACTTATGAAATAAAATATTTTACTGAAAATAAATATTTAGCTTTACAAACGTAAAATTTAATAATTTCTTTGGGACAATTTGCAAATTTCTAACATAATATTTTTAAACTATGCAAAATGAGCTTCAATTTTTATTTAAACTATTATTCTTTACTCTATAAATGATCTAGATTTCTATTTATTAATCACAGGCTTCGCAGTCATCCCTTTTGGTTAAAAATTCAACTTTTTTGTAGAAAATTTGTATTTTTGGCTCAAAAATTGAATAATTTGGTAAAAATTCTACTCTTTCATCGAAAGTTGAACTAATTATTTTAAATTTTATTTTCTTAGTTACCGATTTGTCATTTTCATTAAAAATGCATTACTCCAGTTAAAAATGTAACCATTTTTTTGATAAGCCGTTCCTTTCTTAGTAAAAACTTAATTTGTTTGACTGATGATTTCTTTCCACTTTTCTTGAAAAGTTTAACTTTTTCGGTTGGAGATTCAATTACTTGATTTAACATTCATGTATTTTGTTAAAAATTCCACTTTTGCGGTAGAAAATTATTCCTCCTGATCGAAATTTAAGTATTTGGTTAAAAATTCGTGTACTTTTTTGCAATTTGTATTGTATTTATTATGTATTTTGTTAAAAATTCTAATTTTGTGTTGAAAATTGAGATGTACACATATTGCAGAAATTCGTCTTTCTGCTTTAAAATTCATCGCTTTGGTAGAAAATTCAAGTGTTTTGTAGGAAATTAATTTTTTTCATTGAAAATTCATTTTACAAATCTCTTTGTCCTTTAAATTCAAAAATTCATTTCTTTTCATAAAACTTTTTACGATTTGTTTGAAAATGCAATTTCATAATTGAAAATGAATTTTTTTTGTTTTGAATTTAACTATTTTGTTAAAAATGAAAAATTATTTAGTTCGCAGGAATTTTGGTTCAAAACTGATTACCTTGCCTGTACGTCAGGAGAGGATGCCAATACCAACATTAAATACTAAAGAGTAACTGACATAGTGTCATACGCCTATAATTTCACACAAAGTTTCCATGGTAATTATAAAATATTTTTTATATTATTTCATAAATTAGAAGTTTACTTAAGAAAAACTAAGTATAATTACCGCCGCTATCATTAAGTTTACTTCGTCACAAAGGTCTTGTTCAGAGAATTCCTCTTTATCTTTTAGGTCTAAGAGTATATCCAAAAATCCTTTTCTTTGATTCACAATTTTATCTGAGAATTCACTTATTAATTAACCATATATCGATGCATCTAATTACATACAGCTCCTGAAGCTATTCACATATACAGCGATGAAACGCGAAGTAGAGCTTTATGGAATAAGGGCCTCGATAAAATTATTTATGAAGCGTATATTTGTATTTATTTTCATAGGAAAATTATATTTTTACGCTTTTCAGCTTCGTCAAGTGTTTCCAATTTAATTTTTTCTTTGCAATTATCTAAAAAGGTGTTAAAACGTAATGTATTTCGATATGAAATTAGTTAAATTCAATTTAAAATTCACGTATACTATGTTCTGCATTGCTTACAGAATGTGATATACTGTGCATCCAGGTAATGCATTTGCAAACATCTTTGGACATTTTGGTTAGATTGCGCTATTACCAGTTCCCAGGTTCTGTTAACAATTCAATATAATAAAATAAAAGGCTCAAGAACGTGTAACACTTATCCAATTCTTACCTTAGGAGCCGTCTATAAACAATCAAAACAATTGTTGGCTATTTTGACCCCCTCCTCCTCCACGAATCTAGGGTAGCCGTTGCCGAAACAGGCATTTCACATTTAATGGTTTGTGGTACAGAACTAAATATCCAACAAAATCGGAATTTTTCAGGAGAGCGAAATAACATTCTTTAAAATCAAAATCACAATTTAAAACTAAAATAAGTTTGAGCTCGATGATGTATTCACCTCGCGCTTTACGCTCGGCTTCCCTAGATTTTTGCACTTCGTGTTTGACTGAGACGAAAAGAAAAAGTTTATTTGCAAATATTATAAAATTATCAAAACTTCTACATATAAAGTGATTATTAAATTTGTTTTCATTTCAGACTTCATCGCTGTGACATCCATCTGGTTAAATTGCTTCAGTTCTATATAAAAAAGAGATCTAAATTACTTAAGGTTCTATCGACCTTAAGGAACACATTCTCATCCAGAAACTCGCGCTTCGCGCTCGATGTTTGATTCAAAAATATGAAAATATTATAATATAATATCTATTCATTTTTTTCGTTATTTGTGTAGTTTGTCCAAAAATTTAAATTATTTTATTCTCAACTCAGTTTTTTACAAATGAAACAAAAACTACGCATCCCATCAAAAAGTGATTAAAAACAAATTTGTGGATGTTTTTCGAGAGCACAATGTTTGTCTTTTCATCTTCTTTCGTATCATGTCAGTTTAGACCGCAAAATGGAATTTATGACCTTGCATTATTTTTTCGTGTGATAAAAATGTGAATTTTCGATTTTTCAAGAAAATTAAATTAAAGCTTAGAACAATACTGTAGGGTGTTCAAGAAGAAACATTTTTTTTCTCTCGACTTTTTTACATATCGTACGTAGTTTGACATAAAATTGTCATCTGTAATAATGATAATAATAATAGCCGACTATAGAATTTTTAAATATTACAAAAAAAGTGTTCTCAACAATTTTCAAAATGTGCTCACTTTTTGAATTTTCATCCAAAATGGATGGCTACCGAAATTGACCTTTATTTTAGGACACATAAAGAGCATACCATACCCCAATCCAATAGGGTTATTCTTTTGAAAGTTATCGTGCTAACAAACTAAAAATCTACAGACAGACTAACAGACAGACACAAGTTTCGTAAAAGCTTGTTTTTTTGGTTCAGGGGGTCTCAAAACATAAACATTTGACAAAAACGGGGGGGGGGGTCAGATTTTACACAAATCTAATACCTTCTCATTATAGGATGAGAGCGTAAAAAAGATAACAGGCTAGGCAATTAAAATAAAAGAAAAAGATGGGAGACCAGTACAGAGAATCAGTTATCTGGTTTTGAATTATAAATCCTTTTATAACTGTATCAAAAATAAAATTTCTAACAAATCCTCTCAACAAAACACGTATTTAAGTTCTTAAGAATTTTTATGCAAAAAGTCCATTTTGGGGGAAAATGTTGGTTACTCAGTTCTGTACTGCAGCCCTTCATTTATTCTGCACGGAAAAAATTGTCTGTCTTTTAGAATTTTTGCTTAAATTACGGGAACCGTTTCTATGTGAAGGCATCATTAAACCAAAAAAACCTCCTTGTGCGAAACGGATATTTTATCAAAACTTTTTCTTTGCGTGAGCAATCTGAATTGATGCACTATTAAGGTAACTCTGCCAACTAATTTATCGAGATTGATGTTTCATACCAATCTTTTCTTAATTTGAAAAAAAATCGTAAATGTAAGAAAACGGAAGATCCATTTTTTTGTGTCGCATACTTTTCGCGAAAGATAGAATTAATTATTTTTGATCACATTTTTTACGATTTAAACAAAAACTATGCATGCTATCAAAAAATTGTTTTCAGAAAATGTATAGAACTTTTTTTGACTCACCTCTCCCACTGTTACCAATCGCACTTTTTCGCGCGATCGACTCCTGCTCCCTAACCTTATAATTAATTTATCATTTATCATTTATAATTTATAATTAATTAGAGTTTGAGAATTAAAAGCAGGTTGAATTAATTTACGATGAGCACGCCATATCGGAACTAATGGACACATAATAAAAATATTAGAATCTTTATTGTTAATTAATTTACTTAGGTACATTGATATTTTCCAAAAAAAATTTAACCTTAATTATATCTACAATAAAATAGTACAATTTTTTCAATATCATTTTCAAATGAATTTAAATTTCCGTCAAATGACGCCTAATTAAATGAGTTTTTGTGCATTTTTTATTTTCGATTTTGTTATATATTGACTCTCATAATCTCGGGGTAGCCGTCGATCAGAAAAACCCTGGAAATCAGGGAAAGTCAGACAGGGAATATTATATTATAACTGTCAAAGATAAGATATTTTAATTTAAATTTTTTTCCTTTAATAAAAGATTATGCTATGTTGAAAACGAGAGACTTTTGGTTTAAATTTCAACTGTTTTGTTCAAAATTCATATTTTGTGTTGGAAAATTTAACTATTTTGATAAAAAATCAAGTGTCTGTTGAAAAAAAATATTTTGCAATTGAAAATTCATCTCTTTTTTTTAATTCGTCTTTTTTGTTTAAAAAGTAGAAATTTCATCTTTATGGATATAAATGTAACTATTGGGTTGGAAATCAATCTTCTTTGGTTAAGGATTTGAATATTTTGTTGAAAATTTTTCTTTATTTTGTTGAAAGTTATTTTGTGGAATATTGATATTTTTTATTTTTAAATTCAACTCATTGGGTAAAAGTTGAACCACTTTGTGAAAAATGTATTTTTGGTTAAAAGTTCATCTTTTCGGTTGAAAATGAAGTTGTTTGGTTTAAAATTCCTTTTCTTTTTGTTTATAATTAATTTACTGAACTGAAAATATAGCTTTTCCATTTTTGTTTGAAATTATTCGAATTTAGTCGCAAATTCGTCTTTTTTGCTAGAAAACTAATCTCCTTGATTTGAAATTTTATCTTTTTAGTCAAAACTGCAAATGTTTGTTGAAAATTGATTTTTCTGTAGAAAATTCCTATTTCAGGTTGAAAAATCAACTATTTTGCTAATAATTTGTCTATTAGCTTGTAAGTTCAACAATCTGGTAAGATTTTTTGCTGTTGCTTGACTAAAAAATCTTTATTTGTTTAAAAATATGTCTCTTTGATTTAAAAATTGATTATTTCAGTTTAAAATTCATCCCTTCGGTAGAAAATTAGATTATTTTGTTGAAAATTGTTTTTTTTTTGTTTTTTTTTAAATAAATTTTTGTTAACAGAAAATTTCACTTTTCCCTTTTTTTTGAAAATTGACTTTTTTAGTCGCAAACTCGTTTATTTTGTTAGAAATCTGTAATATTTGGTAGAAAACTAATTTTATTGGTTGAAAATTTACAATATTATTATAGCATTATTTCTATTTGTCAATAACTATTGAATTTGTTGTTGAGCATGTATCTTTTAAGGGAAGAAAATTTAACCATTTGCTTGAAATTTCAACTATTTTGCTGAAAATTTAATTATTTCATTGTAAAGCGAACTCGTTGGTTGAATATTCAACTATTTTATTAAAAATTCATCTTCGTAGAATTGAAAATTAAACATTTTGATTAAAAATTCAACTACCTTGTTGAAAATTTAATTATTTGAAAAAACTTTAACTATTAAATGAAAAACTTATATTATAGGGTTGAAATTTCATCTCTTATGGATATTTTCCCTTGCTTTTCAATCTACCGTCAAATCTAAAAAATAAAATATAATGATTATAAAGTGTTAATGTATTTTTTAAATTTTGGACCTCAATTTTTATTAGCCATATGACAGAGACATTAAATTTGTTTTAAATATCAAGTATCAAAAATGTCGGTCGTTGTAGATATACGTATTTGTGTTTATTTATATTTACGGGAATTACCTGGAGCAATAAGCAATGAATTAGCGATCTCTCTGGCCTTGAGGAAAAAATTCTCATAATTCAACTAGACCTTGAAATTTTATTATTTTAAATAACTTTTTGTCAAAACGAAGCATGATACTGAAAATAAGCAAGAGAGACATTTTATTAAATTCTCATCTGCGCAAAATTTTTGTTCTCACATTTCCTTGGGATTAATCATCGTTTTTGAAGAAGAAGAATTTTTTGTTGTTGAAAATTTGGATAATATTGTAACTTTTTGTATTTTAGTCTAAATTTAGCAATAAAATTTGGATAATTTGTGAGTATTTCCGACATCACACAAAACTTTGGATGGACCTTGGATAGTTAGAAAGTCGTGGTTTTTTCAAAAATTGTCCACTTTTTGTCCAATTTTCAATTAGGATGAGATAATACCAAATTATTGTTAACCAACATAATTGCTTGAACAGTTTGTTATTATTATTGATAATATTTAGCTTGAATATTGGTAGAAAGTTGCCAAAACCTCGCAAAACCGATTGTTTCACTTATGGGTTTTTTTTGGGACCCTATAAAACAGACTTTAAGGGGTGATATTTAAAAGGTATTATCCTATCGCTTTTCTATGGCGGATTTTGAAGAGAAATATTGAGTTTCAACTCGATTACCTTACTATTGACGATTCTGAATAAAATTTTAAAAAAACGTCCCCTTCCTTGAGGGAAAT
This sequence comes from Andricus grossulariae, assembly GCA_011634705.1. Lineage (NCBI taxonomy): Eukaryota > Metazoa > Arthropoda > Insecta > Hymenoptera > Cynipidae > Andricus > Andricus grossulariae. Next base: position 208,517,833 of record JAABKJ010007545.1, read on the forward strand.
ACGTGTTAAACTTCATGGGGCTTTCGCCACCTCTAAATGTGATTTTTATTTTTCAAAACAAAAAAAATGGATTTATGTTATGTTATGTTGCCAGGGAGATTTAGTATTTAGCAAGGAAAATTTGTCATTTAGTGTTATTTTTTAATTTTATAAACATACTGTATCAGCCATTGTTGGCCGTGACATGATGTATGCCTGTAAATGTCTACAGTGATAATTTATTTACATAATTTATTTCTACATTCAATAAATATTATTTAATAGTATATTTTTAACACTATCTTTCAGTGTGCCTGTGCAATCTTGTATTTTGTGAAAGAAAAATTAATTATGGAACAATAAATGGTAATTACTCCTTTTACATTATAATCAAAGTTAACGAAGAGTTTAAAAATATGAATGATTTAAATATTTATTTGAATTCTTTTGATGAAAAATAAAATATGCTAAAATAATTATAATTTGTGATTGTAAGTGCGTTACGAACCTAGATAACATTTAGTACGTTTCCTGATGCTAAATTTGAACCAAGGTTTTGAATTTAGGGAAAGGTGAATCTGTAAAGGTACAGTTCAATAATAACTTAATAAGTTGTAAGATCACTTTCATATTTCAGATTTTACACTCTTTCCACTGTTTCTCTCTTTTACCATTCTTTAATGAATTCTCCTTTTTTCTCCCTGTTTCAAAAAACTTCCCCTTTCCCCCCTTTTTCTCGTCTTTTCACTTAAATGCGAGAGGAATTAATAAAAGCCAATAAGAAAATCCAAATATTTTTGGTTACAAAATTATACTGTTTGGTTGAAAATTTTATTGTTTTGTTGAAAATACGACTGTTTGGGGAAAAAATAACCTTTTTTAGTCAAAAATTTAACTCATCGGTTGAAATTTGAATTACTTTCTTATTTTTTTTTTCGGTTGAAGTTTTTTTCTAGTTGAAAATTTAACTATTTAGTTAAGGATTCAACTATTTTGTTATAAATTCGTCTTTTTTGTTTGAATTTAAATGTTTTTCATTGCAAATTAAAATCTTTCATGGTTTAAATGCCAACTATTTCATATTTCCTTGAGAATTCATCTTTTCCGGTTAAAAAATCAACTGCTCCGTTTAAATTTTTTTTTATGGTATGGTTTTCACCAGATCAAATTTATTGAATAAATTGATGTTAATTGTTTTTTATCTATTGGTCTTTTTTCTATATTTCTATATTATCAACAAATTGCTCTCAAGTTCCGTTGAGATCCGAACCCAGGCCTTTCAGATTGCCGATCTGATGCTCTTACCCAATAAGGTATGGAGAGATGAGCTCAATTTCTTGACAACCCTTAAAAGTTCAAAAAAAATATATCCAATAAGAGCATCCGACCGGTAATATGAAAGAACTGGGTTCGGATCCCAGCGAAACTTGAGAGCAATTTTTTCACAGTATGGACATGAAAATCAATATTAAAAAATATTGATTTTAGACCAGTAGATGAAAAACAATTAAAATCAAATTATTTAACTCGGTTTAAAGTCGAACTACTCAAAAAAAAATGTTTAAGATACTTTGTAGTTTAAATTCATATTTTTGTTTTCAACTACTTGTTTGAAAGTTGAACTTCTTTGTGAAAAAGCCTTTTTTTTAATCCGCCTCTTTGATTAAAAATTTAACTTTGTTGTTAAAAATTCGTTTTTTTTTGTTTGTTTCAAATTACTTTTTTCAAACTGAAAACTTAACTTTTCCGTTGTTTTTTCACATTTTTCGTTGATATTTTATATTTTTGTATTAGAATATTTGGTTTAAAATTCAACTTCTATGGTAGAATTAGAAAGTCATCTTTTTTGGTGCATATAAATTTAAAATTAAAAAATGTTTATCTGAAATTTTATTTTTTCATTCCATTTTTAAAAGACTTTACGTTAAAAATGTTGTTACGGGCCAACTAGTGTGGACCTAGTTTTCATGTGAGTTAGCAATATTTCATATTATATTAACTCAGACCCTCGGTACGAAAATAAGTGGCACACTCTGTAATGCTCGTAATCGGAGCGGAAAATTTTTTTTACTCATAGGGTAACCTCTTGATTTAAAATTGAAATCTACAAAAGTAAAAAAGTGAATTCCTCATTTTATTCATCACTGATAATTATTCCGATTTATTCATTTTTACTTTTACTTTCAATAATAGCTCTAATCATCCTAATGTATTTAATACGTATAGTGGAGGCAGCGTAGACTAAAAATTTATGTTATCTAACATCGGTCTGTAACAGCTCGCAGTTGAATAATTTTTTAAAAATAATAATTAATTATTAAACTTAATCAATAATGAGATATCTAATTAGGATTTGATTAATTACAAAATTGCAAAAAATAAAAAAATACCTGAAAGTTGAAAAAAAGAGTTGAACTTAATGGCTTGGTTTTTTTGCCTAAAAGTTAAAAATAATAGTTAATAATTAAAAACAATTAATAATTAGATATTCCATTAGGATTTTATCAATTGCAAAATTGATCAAATCTGAGGTTGAGGATCCGGAGTTGTCCCCCAAGTTCGAGGGCCGTGAGTGGTCCATATTTTACGAATATCTAAAAACTATTAATAATTTTTTAATATTTCACTAATTATTTTCCAATCATTCAATCATTCTTCTTATTATTATTGAAACACTATATTTACCTTCAACTACACTTCAAGCATTTCGGAATATCGCATGAGCTGGCAGATCTCGACATTACTGTCAGTAACCCCTGAGTGTTCCACACTTTTTCTAAATCTAAAAAAGGATTTATAATATGTAGTATAAATCAACAGCACAATTAACAAATGTTGAGTGTTATATTTTTCAGGACATTTGGTTATTATTAACAGATGTTGTTCATTCGCGCCTTTTTACAGCGAAGGTGGAGAAAAGTCTAATTTCTTCAAATTACTTACACTATGTCGCTGTTTATTCATGTTATTCATTTTACTTTGTCATGAATTACAGAAAATGATAATTTCTACAATTTTACGAGAGAAAAAGAGTTTAAACAAATTAATATTGTTTAAATAATTGCCAAATGTGTATTATCGTTTATATCTTATGTGGATATATATCATTTATGACGAAACAGAGTACACGTTTCATGATTTGCGAGAGCAAAAATATTGTTTAAACAAATTATAATTATTCAAATTGTCAACTTTTATTTTCAGCTTGCTGCTTGCACAATTTAGTACAGCTTGATGGGGACAAAAAAGTATTTGAAATTTTGTTTACAAATAAAAAATGTTGAACTCATACATTATTTTGTCTCACAGGTCCGTCTTTTTGTGGGGCACGCCGCAATTGCATAAGGGTTATTTCATGAGAGGTTCTTTTTTTAAGTGTTTTTATAATGGTGTAGCACAGCTCAGAATGGAGTCGAAAGTAATTTGTTGTTATTCTTTTTTAATAAACTGTACAAAACTTATTTAGGTTTCAAAATAGCGTATACACATTGTAGAGGAGGCAATTAGTTCCCTTAAAAAGGATTTTCTCGTGAACGGTTGATTTTTTTCAACAAATTCTTTTACGATTCAATAGAACCAAATAACACTTCGAGATCATTTTATGGTTTTTCTTTTAAATTAAAAAAAAAAGTTATGCAGTTTTTTATACGTCAACTCTGGCATTTTTTGGGACCCTTCGTTCCTTTGATAAGGATTTTCTCAGAGGTGGTTACTTTTTTTCAGGCGATCTTTTTGCGAATCAATAGGAGAAAACAATCGCTCGAAACGATTTTTTAGTCTAAATAAAAAATTCAAATTTGCAAAAGTTATGCAGATTTTCCAGTGTCAAGCGCGACGTTTTTTGGGAAACGTCGCTACTTTTACAACGATTTTCTCTGAAACGGTTGCTTTTTTTTATACTTTTTTCTTATCCAATTATACAAAAAATTAGTCATGCTCTCGAAAAACCAATTCCCTAACATTTTCTAGGTGTTCCAGGTGAGTAGTAGACACTTTGATCATTATATACATGCACCTCCAAAAAAAACGGTTCAGCAGTCTTTTTCTGTTCAGCAGATAACAAATTTGAAAACAATTTTTTTTTTCAAAGATATAAAAATTCCAGGATCATGAGCAAAATTCAAGGACTTTTCCAGGTTTTTTTCAGGTGGAGAAAAATTCAAGGATTTTTCCAGGTTTTCAAGGATTTTCAGGGCGCTAGACACCCTGAAAATCAGACTCAAGAATCATATCATAAGCTCTCTTTTTAATTAATAAAAAGCAAGCGGTGATTTCTCGAGGTTTTTTCACGGTAAAATTGTGCATTAAATGATAGTTGCACATGAACAAATAAGTTTATTAATATTAAGTATATCTAAGTATACTCATAATTTCTTCTTGCAAAATTCTTTGAATGCATGAGAACAACTACTAATTAATGTCAACAAAAATTAATACTCTTGAACAATAATAAATTATAATTTCATTAGAGTAAACTGAGATAATCTGAAAAATCTAAGATCCATAAACCGTAAATACCCGGGTTTTTAATAACATTCTCGGGTTTTTTTTTTCCGGTCAAGTCGCCACCCTGATGATTAGTGATTAGAGTCGGGAAAACGAAAAACATTGTTATTTTGAGGGAACCGCATCATATTAGCGGGCGCGCATTGCACTCGATGTTGTGGTTTTTATGCTTGATGCTAACTATTTTTAGACATATGTTTTGTCGCTCGGCGCCTTTCCTTTTTGTCGCGAGGCCGTTTGATATCGCTCGCGTGGCATCTTCTTTTCTAAATCGCGGGGGCTCGACGCAATGTGCATTCTTCGCGTTCATATATTCGTCACACAAAAAGCTCAGAAATTTCATCTCTTGCTGTGATTTCTCAAATTTTAAACTACCAGATTCCAATTTCAATTTTTGCATCATATTCCTAGAGATTATCCATAAACTACGTTACCAATTTTGGGATAACGCCCACCCCCTCCCACTCGTTGATAAACGTAGATTTTCAACAAAATAATTAAATTTTTAACAAAATAGTTGAATTTTTAGCCAAGTATTCTTAAACAATATAGATGAATTTTCAATGAAAGATTTAATCATTCTTATTTCATGAATAAATGTATAAATTTTCAATCCAAAAGGACGAATTTTCAACAAAACAGTTACATTTTCGACTAACGAAAGATAACTCAACAAAATAGTTGAATTTTAAGCCTACAAAGATACATTTTCACCAAGAATTAATCCTTTTAATTTTCTGTTCAAAAAGATTAATTTTCAACAAGATACATGAATTTTCCACAAAACAGTTGAATTGTTCACCGGACACTATTAATTTTCAACAAAAAAGTGAATTTTATACCAAGTAGTTAATTTTTCAAATAAATAGTTAAATTTTTAACCAAATAGTTGAGTTTTCTACCAAAATAGTTGAAATTTCACACAAATAGTTTCAATTTAAAACAAATCAACCAAAACTGGAATAGTTACATTTTAAGTTTAAAAAATTAATTTTCAAAAACAAAAATTTTTCTACCAGTATCATTGAACAAAAAAGACGAATTTGTAATAAAATAGTTGAATCCACAGCCTAAAAGATGAATTTTTAAAAAAGAAGATTATTTTTCTACCCAAAAAGACGAATTTTCAACAAAGTACCTAAATATTCCACTAAACAATTGAATTTTCCACCCAAAACCAAATAGTTGAATTTTCAACCAAATACTTAAATTTTCAAAGAAAAAAGTTTTAAACCAAAAATAGAAAAGTTACATTTCAAGTGCAAGAAATTAATTTTCAACAAAAAAGAAACGAATTGTCTACCAGTTAAATTAAATCAAAAAGACGAATTTTTAACGAAATATTTAAATCCACAGACAATAAGATCAATTTTCAAAAAAGAAGATTAATTTTCTACCCAAAAAGACGAATTTTCAAAAAAAATACATATATTTTCTACAAAACAGTTGTATTTTCTATATAACAGCAAATAATTTCATTTATTACCAAAATAGTTGAATTTTCAACCAAAAATGGAAGTTATTTTTTCAGTTTAAAAAATTGATTTCCAAAAGACGAATTTTTAACAAAATAGTTGAAACCACAGCCAATAAATGAATTTTCAAAAAAGATTAATTTTCTACCAAAAAAAAAAACAACAAATTTGTAACAAAATACATGAATTTTACACACAAAAAAACTGTATTTTCTACTAAAAAAAAGTTAATATTCTACCAAGTATTTAATTTTTTAAATAGTTTAATTTTTAACAAAATAGGTGAATTTTCTATTGAAAAAATAAAAGTTTTTAAATAAAAAAGATAAGGTTTCAAGCAAAAATAAAACAGTTACATTTTCAGTTAAAAAAATTAATTTTCAACAAAAAAATAAGTTTTCTTTCAGTTAAATTGAACCAAAAAGAAGCCAAAACGATGAATTAAAAAAAATAAGATGAATTTTCTACCCAAAAAGACGAATTTTCAACCAAATAGTTGAATTTTCAATTTAAAATAGAAAATTTCAAACAATAATGGAATAGTTATATTTTCAATTAAAAGCTGGTTAAATATTCCACTCTAAGATGAATTTCCAACTAAAATGATGAATCTTCACCAAAAAATTAATTTTTAACAAACTAGTTCAACTTTCAACCAGCTAGTTGAATTTTCAAACAAAAAAGATGAATTCACAAAAAATTTAATTGATGATATTTTAACCAAAAAAGATTTTTATTTAAATCAAAAGCAGTTGAACGTAATAAAAAAATACGAATATTCAATAAAATAAAAGTCTAAACCAAAGAGATGCATTTTCAACGGAAAAGATTAATTTTTAACTAGTAAGATTAATTCTGTACTAAAAAACACGAATTTTCAACTAAAAAATATAAATTTGGACCAAATAGTTGCATTTTTAACTAAAAACGATTAATTTACAACTTCAAATGCAATAGTTAAATTTTCAGTTGAAAAAAGTTAATTTTTAGCAAAAAAGAAACGAATTTTCAACGAAATAGTTCAATTTTCCACCAAAGAGATGAATCGTCAATCAAAAAGATAACATTTTAACAAATTAATACAAATTTCAACCAAGTTGTTGAATTTTGGACCAAAAAAGCAGAGTTCTTTGCGAAATAGTTTCATTATCAACAAAATAATTAAATTTTCAATCAAATAGAATTTTTAACCAAAACAAAAATTTGAACGAAAAATCGAGAAAGGGGGAATATTTCGCAAGTCACAAACTTTCTTAAAATTTACCATCAAGAAACGTACATACGAAAAGTTATCAAGTTCGTAAAGTTTCTTCCACTGGAGCCCCCTCCACCCCCCAACCTGTTTCCAGTATTCTCCCTATTTCCAGAAAAAAAAAAAAAAATTATGTCAATAAAAAAAGTTAATAATCACTTGTAATTAACTTAAAAACCTTCTTGTATCTGTCGCATCTGGATTCGTGTTTCAGAGCTCAGTTGCTACAAAGTAAGAATGTAAGCCGGTCATAAAAAAAAGCTACCACGATCGCATCGCACTTTGCAGTTGAAGAGTGGGAGGAAAACGGAGCGATGTTGCCACGTGGGTCTCCAGATTGAGTGGGTACCTATTTTCATTCCAAAATCCAAGTGTGCAATTCGATGAACCTGCAGCTAATACTATGTATAGCATTCTGCATATCTTATCCACAAAAACAAAACAAAACTTAAAAAAAAAAACGGTTAATTTACTCAATTTTCACCTACAATTGGAGACTAATTACTAATCCTAATTTTCTACTTGCCAATAATTTATTCATTCATTATTTAAAATTATTCTCTCGGTCTCTATACTACACATGAGTAAAATTTGACCCTGACTAGCCTCATTCAAGAAGGTTAAGACGGGTATTTCATTCATGGCTAAGCGACCTAGACCACTGTCACTAAACAATTTTTAGAAAAGTATTTTTGGATCAGAGCAAATATTTCGACAAAAGATAAAAGACCGTAATTTCTTTCACATTCTAAATATAAAATCATGTTTAGCGTTAAATTTGCATTGTTGATTACATTTTTTAGATTTTGCTTTTAACTTGGAACGTGCAGCACGCGATATTTTCACAATTAGTCGACTTGCCATTTCTGCGTCTTTTAAAGTATCTGCCTGAGTCGCTGTTTACGCGGGAGAATAAAACGCGTCGTTGATCGAGAGGAGGTAGGGGGCAAGAAAAAGAGGGGAGGGGTTTCGCGTATGAAAACACGATAAAATACGTTGTTGTCGGCATCCGCGGCGATAGCGAGCGCAAAGAGACTTTGTATAACGATTCACGATTAATTATTCGAATCTCGGTATCGTTCGCTCTGTTGTTTTATATGTATTGAGAAAAAGCCATGATAGAAAAGAAGGTCGTCAACGGTCGAGTGGAAGGCCACCCGAACATGTGATTCAGGATCTGCAACGAGTGTGACTTTGAAATTATTTATCAAGTCAGAATTTATCTGCACTCATTAATCTTGCAATTATGCCCTGATTAGGATCTTCTTAAGACGAGCATATGTCCAAAAATAAAATGACATTGCAACTTAATCAAGAGAAGTTTTTATCAGATGAGTTTTCATTGAAATTCTCCTAAAATATCGGTTTTGCAAATACATTTGATTGAGGATGATTAGCGTTAATCGCAATGAGGAGAATGAAAGATAGATATGTTAATCGGAAAGGGGTATGTGTGCATGTGAGAGCCGATAAAATGACGGGGACAGAAGGAAGGGGGACTCAGAAACAAGTTATTCGGTGCGACTTCAAGGATATTTTAAAATCGCTCATATGCAACACGAGTAAACAACCAAATAAACGCAGTATCCACAGCGAAATTGAAACTAGAGAATTCAATGAATTCGCGGGATAACTCGAGGCTATTTTTAGAGAAACTACATTTCTCTTTACTATAGTATTCAGAATAAAAAAAGAATCAGGCTGAATCATCAAGAGTATTTAAAAACCTTTGCCAAGTAAATAATTAAGAGACATTCTGAATTTTACTTTAAAGTTTGCTGAAGTGAAGAAAGCGTAATATGATGGAAGAGAAAATTAATTGCTGCGAATGAAGAATGCAATATAGATGCGATAACGTTACAATAATGATTAATTAGCTTTGTCCCGTGCATTGTAGGTGATATGGGACATTGTTATCGGCCATTCGCTGTATTGAAAGGTTATCAATTGGTTGACAAACACTGCACCTGTGTTATTTTGGCATTCAGTTTCCTTAACGTGGATTTTATTGGCTCATATCATAAAACACGAAGAAAGGATCATTTATCAGTTCTTCAAAACGATCCCAGAATTTCATTGCAGATTTTCTTTGTATTCCATAGAGTACAATTGTCGTGTTATGATAGCCCTCGTCAGGTTTGTTTAGCATTGATTAGAGATGCATAACGATCAAAATAGCGATAACTTCCAATATACGAGAAAGATCAGCGGCTGCCGGTCTTTTTCCAATTTTTCGCATTTCTTTTTCGCAATCGTTCGATGTCATTTTCATACTGTTGCCACTAACCTGTCATTTCACACCTAACGAGAAATGGTTCGATTTTTGAGACGAAATGAAATGAAAAAGACAAATTAATATAAGAGAAGATGATCGAAGCTCACGCGACTTCAAACCCGGTTGGGTCAACGAACTCGGATGGAGGGTTGCAAGCTGATTTGAACCCTCAATTCCATTCATCGCGGAGCAGACTATAGGGAATCTACGCCTCCCAAGAAGGGGCAAAAGAAAAAGTTTTGTCTTCCTATAGACAAGTAGGAGAAAACTCTTACTTGTATGTAGAAAATGTATTTATTTCCCTGTAGTTGTGTAATTTATTACACTTCCGCATAAGTGTCCTATCAAGAAATGTTTGTGGTGGTAAAAAGAGTGAAAATGAAAGTTGAACTACACACAGCATGTCAGGGACATTTGTCTTTCGAGACGTGAAACTCCTGGTCTGCATAACTACTCGATTTTCGGCATTTCATCTGAAGGCTTTTCGACTTTCTTTTTTCAGATAGTGAGATTGAATGTTATCTCAATAGGAACGTAAGTTCTGTTATTTCGGTCTTACGATCAAATTGAATAAAAAAGACTAGGATTATTCCGAGTCAAACACTTTAATCACAAAAAGTTACGTTCTTGCAACGCTTCGACCTCAATCTGTCGGTCATCCTCAGGCAAATTATACCTCAAAAAAGGAATTTTTGATTGAGACAACCTCAAAAAACAAAAGAGGCTCCCAATAACTAAAAGGTTACATTTTAAAAATTTAAGAGCGAACCGCAATATTCAAACGACGGACCAAGTAATTAATCATTCTACCAGAAAATCGCGGGAGTTTCCTTCGTTTCAATGAACCTGAAATTATTATTGATCAGAAAGTCATTAGCACTCTCATTGCTTCTCATTTAGCTGAGCAAGAGTCAAGACTCAAGATCGTAGTATCCGGATATCCCAATGCTTTCTTCGCTGCTTCAGTTTTATCGCCCCGAGTCATTTCGTTTTTACCGCTACAACTAGAAGTATAACTCGAGTCTGAGACGTATCTTCAAAGTTCCAAGAGCAGAGTAACAGTAGAAAAGAGACTGAAAGTTTGGATTACCAGGTAACGGTGTCAGGGACACGTAGCAATGCACATTGTGCTGAATGAAACATGGGATCGCCTAGTTACAGCACGTTTCCTCGATAATTGAGGCTAAATAACAGCCGTTATGCAAGAGAGAAAACTGTTGATCGGAACGCTTAATATAGATTTCCATTTCACGAAACTTACGCGCTCTCCTTTACCGCAGCACCTCGTAAGAACAAAACCTATAATTTAACTCAACGTGGCTCATAAATAGACACCGTTTACAATCTATTCTGTAATCATAAAGACTTCTTTAATCGGGGAAAAATACAACTAGCTATTTACAGTAGAGGGTTATTAAACCATTTCTACCTATCAATTTGCTTCTTACTCCCTCTTCAGGAATGGGTGCAACAAGTTGTTAACTACATCAAATACAGCTTATGAGCTTCCCCATATTCTCCTACCTTTTCTTTCAGAGGTGGAATTTTTCCTCATTAGGAGCCATAAACAACAACAGTATTGTTTCTTATCATATGTGACATGATTTTAAAGCATTTCTTAACGAAGCTTGATTTTGATAAAGTTCTTGTCTAGCGTTAACGGTTGCCCAATCAGGATAAGTGACCTACATTTCGTTAAGAAACAGGTTTTCGAGATTCTTTGGCTGCAGCACCGCGCGAATGCAACTTGACTGACAGGAACCTGTGCCCCTTTTTGGTAGTTCAATGTTAACAATTAAAAATTCTAATTATCAAATTTCTACTTAAGAAATTTAATAAAGTGCTTTCAGACTGTCTGCAAACAGTTTGTAAGCTGCAAGAATTAAACTTTACGGTCAAGTAAATATTTTACGTGACGCATTTCGTTGCCATGATTAAGATAAAAATAGCTTGCAAAAATCAGCGGTTGTCTTATATTCCAAGGTTAATTTTGTTCTCATCAAGTACCTCTTCTCTAAAATATTTTACAAAGTTTTATATAATTTTCAAACAGGGGAACTAGGATGCATTAAAAGCATTTTTTCGCAAGGAGAAATAAATCGTAAAGTGAAATTTCGAGGCGACACATGGGAACCCCGCCTTTTTATAAGCATGGTTACTTGAAAAAAGTTATTTTCAGTCTCCCTGACAGTTGCAGTGAACACTTTCACCGAAGGCTAAATTTGATCATTGACTCTATAGCCTTGCATTCAACTTTGACTTTTTCGACTTGCGACTGTACATTCGAATTAAAAACAGGTGTACGTGAAATAATTGAAGATTTCAGATTGTTGCTGATTTGAAAGTTATGAAATCTACTAGAAAATAGTAATTTACTTTTCAAATTCCCTCAGACCTTTAAGAACACTGAACAATGGAAAAGTCAATATTTTTCAGCCTAGTAAATGTCAGTTTCTTCATCAAATACCGTGACATTTTTAAGCAATATGTCAATGCGGGGATAATTCGGAGCATTCCGAGTTTGTTTCAATTAATACCTTCACTTATTCGAAAAGTTCTTTTAACAATTAATAATGTTTCAGATGTAACTAAGTTTCTATTGCAGAAAAAAATAAGAAATTTTTTAAATACAAATTGTATAAGGGTGAAAAAAAAATCGAAGAAAACTTTTAGCACACGAGATACGCTTCAAAATTCCTTATTTAAATTTCAAACAGATGTTGCTAAAGTAGATGCACATTTTTTAAATGTTTAATAATTCTAACTGTCTACCTTTGCGTTCAGTAGGGTGGTCCAAAAAAATTATTTCTTTGATTTCTTTATTGTCTCACTCATTTTGTATAATTTGAAGAAAAATTTTTTCTAAGGTTTGGAGATTTAAAAATAAAAGTTGAGAGGTATAGAACATGACCCTTAAAGTACCCCAAAGCATTAAAAATTCAATAAATTCTTGAATATTAAAAAGAATCGTAAAAGCTTTACAGCGGTGATGCAAAAATATCGTGTGAACAGTTCGAAGGATAAAAATTTTATTTTGATAATAAATTCACACCCAACTTTGCCAAAACTCACCTCTGAAGACACTATAACGCAATTTTAAAGTGTTTTCTGAATTTCATGAATTTGAGATGAAAGTTTTATGTATAAATTACATAAGAATTTGTATACAAATATGGAAAATACTATTCTTAAAATAAACGTTTTTGATATCATTTATAGTCCATAGATTTTAATATTCGACATGGAAAAATGTGAAATTTGGTAAATAGGTAGTAAAAAGAATATACGTTTACATGACTTTTTCAAATGTTTTTCATCAATTGATTGTACAGTTTTATTCTGTCAATAGAAACTTGAAATATACTTTATATTGTCTTTAGGAGTGAATTTTTGGCGAACTCGAGTAAGTTGATTTATAAAATTAAAAATATTTAGCCTTCGTGTTCTTCACACGATATTTTTACGATTCTTTTTAAAATTCGAGGATTTATTGAATTTTTAACGCTTTGAGATACATAAGAGCCGTGACCTACCCCCAAACATTATCATTTCAATAAATTTGGAAATTTTGGTCAACAAATTACACAAAATGAGGGGGTGCGACTTTTGAAGAAATCAAAAAATAATTTTTTCGGATCACCTCAGAGCTCGGAACTGCTCAAGCTTAAAAAAATAGTAACCATACTTCTCTCAAAAAAGGTAATCGAAAAGTAACAATAATGCGGCAAAAAGTAACCAAAAAGAACGATTTTTTACTAAAAAATACGAAGTTTCCACAAAAATTATGAATCTTCAACAAAATGTATGTTTAAGAAAGTAAATCAACTTAGAATTCATTCAAACAAGACGATTTTGCAATGAAATAGGTTATTTTTCAACCAAATTGTTGAGTTTTCAAGCCAAAAAGACCAATTTTGACAAAATAGTTGAATTTTGTATTTTTAAACAAAAGGGTGATTTTCAATCAAGAAGATTAATTTTCTACCAAAGAATACGAATTTTCAACTAAAATGATGAATTTTCAACAAAAAATAAAGTTTTAACAAAAATTGTTCAACTTTTAAGCAAATTTCAACCTAAAGAAGATAAATTCTCATCGAAGAACATAATACATAGTTCGATATTTCAACAAAAAAGATTTACATTTTAAATTAAAAACTAGCAATTTTAGCTAAATTGCTATTTTTATCAGGATTCATAACAATTCAATTGAAAGCCTTTTTTATATATTTTAAATACGAACTAATTATTACTTTATTGTTATTCCCTATTTTTCCCGACTCTAAAGTGCCAAATTTACAGAAAAAATTTAAATTTTTACATTTTTCACAAGTTTTTAAATAATACGATTAGTGAATTAATTCAATTCGTTATTTTTGGCAAAAATGTAATAAAAAGTAACCTTTTCATAAAATACGTGCCTTTTTAGTAACCGCGGATCAAAAAAGTAACTAAGTTACTAAAAAGTAACCCGTTCCGAACCCTGGATCACCCTAGTGTCCAGGAACACAATTTGTTCAATTTTTCAATTAAAAAAGTAGTTTTCCCTTTTTAAATCGTATAAAAAATTAATATTAACTTGAATGTTGAAATGTACTTGAGTGAAAAACTGTCAAAAATGTAAATAAAATTTGCAATTCATAAATTTTGCTAAAATACAAAAACCGTAATTTTTGCAATGTCATCGTATCCCACGTTATTTCTGATAGGTACTTTTCACAATGTAAGTTTAGCCTGAAAATATTTTCCATAAAAACTGATTCGTTCCTGTAAATTCAGATTTTAATGAAAAATAAAAAAAATCACAAATTTCAAAAATTACTGATATTTAAAAAGATAATTTGTACAATATTTAAATAAAAGTATATTTCTGTCGACAGATTGAGGTAAACATTTTTTTTTGAATTGAAAGAACTCTCAAAAATGTTCATAAGCAAACCTCCAGATTGCAACAAATCTTGGATTTAGAGTCTCTATTTAAAAATTCATTCAAGATTAAAAATTAGATACAATTACATAAATAATGCATAATTAAAAATTATATTTAAGTATTAAAAATAATTTAAATAAAACTTTCAGATACATAATCTAATTATAGAAACAAGATTTTCTTTTTCATATTTAATAAAAATGTAAAAATTTAATATAAAAAAAATATAAATATACCTATTAAAAAAGAATTTATTTTCATCGTGTTGAGGAAAATATAATTTATTATTGAATATAAGTAATAACAAATAAAAAATAATTATGGATATATTTCTTGGCTCTCTACTATTTTCGTAATATTTTAGACACACACCAACAAACAAAAAATGCTTTGACCAATTTTGAAGTCTATTGACGATTTTTTTATATTCACCCATAAACTAATCTTGAAACAGTTTGAAACTAAGAAATATTTCCGAGGTTTACCAGCCGAGATTAAACTAATTTAGGTCAGTCATTAAACTCCAAAATTCATTAAGAAAAAATGTTACTCTGATTTCTAAGAAATGTCATCCTCGAATTCGAATAAATTCAGAGTAGAATAGTCTTTGAATAAAATTGCCATGCGTGAAAAATGTTTTTGTCCCCAAGGAATGTTTTTGTCCCCAAGCAACATTTTGGCGCAGATGGCGGGACTCGAAGGCCACTTGACGAATAAAAATCTGATCTCAAATTCCCGAAAATGACACGAATCAAATAATTCTCCACCTAAACTTGATTTTTGACCGGTCCCTCACTCCCAAGCCTCAGAATTCTCTGGCAAGCCCCGACTCGAAAAATCCACCCTCTTGCTCCGAAAAACGGGACAGAAATCAGAAAAGTGGAGTAGTGGAGCGTATGACAGAAGAGTCAGATGCGCGGCGAACGACGTGCGCTGAAACGAGTATGACATGGCGCGTGGCATTGTTTGTTGGGGTTTAAAAAAAAATACAAAAAAGACAGTATGCCACCGAAAATGCCGCAAAATTACGCCACAATCACTTTATGCAGTCATTCCTTGGAGTAAAAAAAAAAGCCCTGCCATGTCCTGTCAAGTTGATGAATTTCGGCTCGCGAGTCCCGACTGTCAACCACGAGAGTGTAACGCACGAACCGGGGGCACGCCATGATGCATGCGCCTGATGCAAACAAACAAATTCGCCAGACAGAACACGTATGCAGACACGCGGGAATTAGCGACAAGGACTCTTCTCCTCTAATCAGGACGAGCTTCTGAAATCCGAAAAAATGCTGCTTTTGTCATTTACTTTCGTGAAATGTCAGTCACGGCGTAAGCAATGCCGTGTCACGGAAAAATGCCTCGAGTCGCGGGCCGCGCGGTGAAAGTTTTTAATATTTTGCTCGCACTTGACATGAATCAGGATATTAGGAGGATTCCGAATCACCTTTCTGCTGTCAATCCTGTCAATTAATGATACAGCCACGATGATACACAATGATACAGCAGCCTGCTGTACAACTTGCCAACTTGTGAACAAATTTTCCCGAGTAGCGTGAATTAAACCCGGGTGACAATACGTCCGATTACGAAGGGACCACTAAACTATCTTTTGTTTAAGGTTTCGGCAAAGTTTATCACGGAATATACGATAAAAAATGAGATTTTAGAGACAGATGATTTGCTTACCTTTTTCAATACAGTTGACGGCCAGGTTTGAGAGTTTCTGCGCAAGATTTCTTGCGCATGCATCTTAGTCAAGCGAGCGACTAATAATCATTTCGGCGCAACTGAATATTGTGCAATTATTTCACTATGGGGGTTTCTTCCTTTCGGGGAATTTGATCTTTGCCGATTTCGATTATTGTCGACAAATTATAGAGAGTTGTCGAGAAGGCAGAGGAAAGAAGACAGAGGGTGAATCGGTTAGGAATGAAAACGACAGATCCGGTACTTCCGTTGGCGGTAGAGAAACTTTCCGAATATTCTTTCGAGAAGGAGAATTTTTGGGAATTTTCGCAGTTCAATGATTGGCCATTTTCACCATTTTCACCGAAACGTATGTAAGCAGATGGTAAGCGTCTTTAGAAAAGTATTTAAATGAAAATTCTATCTTAATTCATCAGAAACCAGATTTCGCTCGATTTCCAATGAATTAAGTTGCATTATAACCTAAAGTCCCAAACTGACTTCAAATTCAGTAAATCCGTTAAATCCCAGCTTCCGAGATCTTTCTCGGAAATATTCCCCGATTTAAAATTCTCGAGAATTTTTAAAATACTTTAGAATAAATGAATATTCTGGCTGTATTAAAAATGAATCCTTGATTTTTTTCAAGAGACCTTTTTTATTTTGGTCAGTATTATCTTTCCCAAGTGGAGAGTTTTTTTGGAAAATATATAAAAATCGGAGAACTAGTCGCCATCTGTCGTCGCATTTGACAAGGATTTGAAGAGACGAGCCGGTGTTTTCTCACCTTAATTTCTCATCATCTGTCCTTCCATGATGTATGTGGAAACAGCTGATCACTTTTGACGTTCCATTCCGAACAGTTTTGAACTATTCGTTTTTTGCAGCTGAGGAATTATAATTCTGTAATTTATGTGGATATTTTGGGCAAATTTGATTTGAGACTTGAAATATGGCCAGTTCCACGAGCAACAACAGGAATGGTTTATATGATTTTAAAGTCGTTTTGCTCGGTGAAGGATGTGTTGGGAAAACCTCAGTAGCTTTGCGATATGTGGAAGATAAATTCAATGACAAACATATTACCACGGTTCCCACTATTCAGGTGAGCCGATTTACTGTTTGCAATTTTTTCTAGTCATTTTGTTGATATTTTTCTATTGCGCAATAAGAATCTTTCTTGACAGATAACGTTTGATACCAGGCCTCGCTGACTCACCTCTCGTTATTGACAATAATCTCAAATAATTGTTTGACACTTTTTGTGAGCGATGACACTAGTTTTTTATTATTTCAAAAAAAAATTACACTGACAACATTTTTTCAATTAAAAAAGATGAATTTTCAATGAAAAAAGACGAATTCTCAAGAAAAAATGTAATATTTTATACTTCTACAGAGAAAAGATTTTCAGTTTACAAGAAAAAGAGTTGAGTTGAACCAACAAGGACGAAATTGCAATAAAAAAGTTGAATCCTCAACCAAAACATATTAATTTTGAACCACACAGTTGCATTTTCAATCAAAAATATGATTTTGCAACAAAAAAGTTGAATTTTCAAGCAAGTAGTTAAACTTTCAACCAAAAAGATGAATTTTCAATGAAGACAGATGAATTCTCAACGAAAAATGTAATATTTGATATACTTTCACAAGATTTTAATTTCAAATAAAAAATACTTGAATTGAACCAAAAAGAACGAAATCCTAATAAAATAGTTGAATCCTCAACCAAAAAATATTAATTTTCAACCAAACAGTTGCATTTTCAACCAAAAATATGATTTGAAAATAAGCTTACAAATAAAAAAAGTGTCGGTAAGGTAGGAAGCCGGTCACGTGACCCACTCGTCACATGGCCTTTTAATTTGTTTGTTTGTTTGAAACTTAGTTTTTTACTGAAAATTTAGCTATTCCAGTTGAAAAATCATCATTTTAGTTTAAAATTCATCTCTGGCTGAAAATTAATTTTTTTTTGCTGGAAATTTTACTTTCCCATTTTTTGTTGAAAATTGATCTTTTTAGTAAAAAAGTCAAGTATTTGTTTACAAATTCATGTATTTTTGATAGAAATTCTTCTTTTCACGTAGAAAGATAATCTTCTTGGATGAGAATTAGAATTTTTGGTTTGCAAATTTTTCTGTTTTGGTTGAAGTATGAACATTTTAGGTTGAAAATTCAACTGTTTGGTTAAAAATAGGCCAATTTATTCAAAATTTAATTATTTTGTTGAAAACTCAACTATTTGATTGAAAATTTAACTATTTTGTTGAAAATTCATTTTTTTGTTTGTTGAAATATCAACTATTACATTCTTTGTTGGAAATTTCATTATTTTGTTGAAAATTTAATTACGTTGTTAAAAAAATCATCTTTTTGATTGAAAATTAAACTGTTTTGTTGCAAATTCGTCCTCTTGGATTGAACATTCCTATTTTATGGCAAAAAAGTAATCTTTTTTGGTTGAATTAAATAAATTTCCTCTTTTTTTTTACAAACAGACAGGTGAAGAGAGAGACATAACACACATGCAATACTGTGGTTGGCCAGATCACGGGGTACCAAACGACTGGAGACAATTCACGACGTTCACTGAACGTGTGCGAGCAGCTCGAACAGGAATAGTGGAACCAGCGGTTGTCCACTGTTCTGCAGGAATAGGACGAACCGGAGTTCTTGTACTGATGGAGACTGCTTTATGTCTGATCGAAGCCAATCAACCTGTATATCCCTTAGATATTGTTCGATCTATGAGGGATCAACGAGCAATGATGATTCAGAATGCTGTAAGTAATTTCAATATTCTCCAATATGAAAAAAGTCTTTGCATGTTCTTCTATTTTTCAGTAAAGATTAAAAAGATGTCAGAAATATTTCAAAGATTTTAAAGGTTTCAACAGATTACAAAATATTTCATAAAGACCGAGATCACAGCGGTTCAGCGGTTCAATTTTAGATAAAAAAAAAGATTTTTTCCGGAAAGAGGGAGTTTTCACTTATTATTAAAGACTTTTTGTATCTTTTTTTTTTGGAAATTTAACTATTTTCGTAGACAATTTTAATATTTGGTTGAAAATCAACTTTTTTTTAGTTAACAATTGGTTTATTTCGGTTTAAGAGTTAAACTGGTTGATTGAAAATTGGTCTTTCTGAAAAATTCATTAATTTGGTTGAAATTTTCTCTTTCTTTATTGAAATATCTTTTTTTGGCTGAAAACTCAATTACTGTGTTG
Source organism: Andricus grossulariae (assembly GCA_011634705.1). NCBI lineage: Eukaryota > Metazoa > Arthropoda > Insecta > Hymenoptera > Cynipidae > Andricus > Andricus grossulariae. The sequence continues at coordinate 208,537,169 of JAABKJ010007545.1, forward strand.
AAAATTCGCCTTTTTTAGTTTAAAAACTCATCTCTCTCAGTAGAAATTTCATCATTTTTTTGTTGAAAATGCAACTATTAAAAATTCAGCTTTTTTAGGCGATAAATAAATTATTTTGTTAAAAATTCGTTTTTTTAATGAATTAACAACTTTTTTTTTAATTTAAAAAAGAAAATCTTCTTTAGTAGAAATATCGTGAATTAATTTTTGGGTTGAAAATTCAACTTCTCGGCTAAAAGTTGAACTACTTTGTTGAAATTTTTTTTTTTTTTCTAGTTGAAGATTTATCATTTTAGTTGAAAAATCGACTATTATAGTAGAAAATAAACTTTTTTTTTAACTGTAACTTTTTGTTGAAAATTCTACAATTTATTGAAAAATCTTACTTTTATGAATTAAACTATTTTTCAGGTTGATTTTTTTTCTTTTTTTATTGAAATATCTTTTTTCGGATTAATATTCGTTTTTTTTTGGTTTGAAAATTTAACATTTTAGTTGAAAATTTATCATTTTAGTTGAAATTTTATCTTTTTTGGTAGAAAATTCAAATATTTAGTTGAAAATTAGCTTTTTTGTTCGAAATTCACATTTTCGGGTTGAAAATTGAACAATTTGCTTGCACTTTTTCTATCTTTACTGAAATATCTTTTTTGGGATAAAATTCGTTTTTTTTTTATTGAAAATTTATCATTTTAGTTGAAAATTCAACTTTGTGGTTAAATTTTTTTCTCTCTTTACTGAAATATCTTTTTTGGTTAAAAATTCAACTATTTTGCTGAAAGTTCATCTCTTTTAGATGAATTCTACTGTTTTTAATTTGAAAAAGAACATATTTCTTGTTTGAAATGTCACTATTACATTTATCGATAAGAATTTATCTTTTTGGATTGAAATATCAAGTATTCTATTTATTGTTAAGAATTAATTTCTTTATTGAAAATTTAACTAATCGACTAAAAGTTGACTAATTTGTTAAAAATGGATTTTTTGGTTGAAGATTCATTATTTTAAGTGAAAATTCAACTATTTTGGTAGAAAATATACGTATTTTGTTGAAAATTCAACTGTTTCGTTAAAAATTCATCTACTTGGTTGAAAATGCAATATATTTGACATGAAATATTTGGAATTTGAAGTATTTTAATTTAAATTTATTATAAAAAATAATGTAAAATATTAAAAATTAATATCACAAAAGGAATCTCTTTCAAAGCACCTTGTTTTCTAATGTCTTGAATTTCTGTTTATGATTCTCAATGAAGAAATCTAAACCTTGTAAAAAAGGGGGAAATTGTGACAAAATTCTCAATTTTAGGTTTTTTTTTTCAAATTTAAGGTTAAAAAGGTGGATTAGGTAAAGAAAGGAGACGTATCCCTGCAAAGATTTTAGGTATATTTCAAAATTTCACAAAGATTTCAAAAAAAATTTTAATATATTTTTAAAGATTTTGAAGATTTCAAAAGGTTTCAAACGATTTCGAAAGATTTAGCAAAATTTTCAGAATGATTTAAAAGATTTCACAAAGGCTTGTATACCATATTTCAAGGGTGATCAACCCCTCGTATTTCAAAGGATCGCAAAAAATGGCAGGGGTTATAAGGAACCTTACTTTATTTAATTAAGGTGATTTTTGAATTTCAGAGTCAATATAGATTCGTGTGTGAAGCAGTCCATAAAGCGTACACAGAAGGCATCGCAAAGCCACTTCCAGAATTCAGTAGGTGAGATTCGTACCACAGCATCTCAATGGATGTACGTATTTCTATCGAAATCACTATTTATAGAGAAAAAAACGTGCCCAACACATTTTATACGCTGACAATAACGCTCATCAAGCCTGCTAGGAGAGAAAATATTTATTGTGCAGAAAGTAGAGTTCTAAAATTTATATCTATTAGTCTATCTATATATTTTCTTTTAGTGTAGTCAAATATTGCTTAAAACAGTGCATTAATAACGCGTATCAAATATGTTAACGTTTATTAACCTACGACTATGTCCTAGTAACCTAACACGAGAAAAGACCATACAAAAATAAGCTGATGTCGTATAGTATTCATTTTGAAGTGATCTTTAGCAACGTTAAAGTGATTTAATATTACATAGTTGCTACCGTTAAACGTGAGTGAAATGTTGTGATTTCTACTGAACAAAAAAAATGCATACAAAAGTTCAGGAAACAAAAGATATTATAAATAAATGTTTTCATCTGCAATCTTACATTTATGAATTAAAAAAAAAAAAAAAAAAACCGAGTCAAACAGTAGGTACAATATTAGTATTTGTAATTATAATTCAAGTGGTCTCTTTTTTAATTTCAAATTATTCTATTGTTTCTTCGATTTGTAAATGTAACATTGCAGAATAAAATGTAATCAAAAGGCGGGTTTCTTTTTAGCGTTTTTTAAACGAAGTGAGCAAATTTTAATTAGTTTTAAAAATAGCAGTTGTGTCTGAAAATGTAATATAATGAACCTTTGTAATAGAAGGTTTCTTTTATAGTCCAGCTGCTGATATTTATTTCTCTCTTCTATTAAGTGTCTTTCATAAAACGTAAGATGCCGTTTAAAGGTAGCAATTATTCTTAGTGGGTTATGTGTTCTATTAAGTGTGAAATGAACAGATTTTTACAAATGTTCGAGTGAAAATTGTAATACGCCATTCTTGCTGTAATTCGTGAACCAATGGCGCTTACGTAACTATACTAAGTAGCGCAAATAGCCCGATGAAATTGTGGTATAGTTATGTATTCTAATCAAAGTTAGCTATAGAATTTAAGAATTTGAATTATCACAATCAAATGGTGTAAACTTAACGTAAATTTATATGAAATTATCTTTGAAAATTGAAGGAGAACCACAGTAATGTCTTACTATATTTTTACTATGCGAAAAATCAGATAAAAAATGTACAGCACTTTAATATATAAGTCGCTGAGAAAGACCAAGCAAATGAAAGTGACCTTTCGTTGTACCACTTCTTCTATTATTACTACTTGCGTCTGAGAGTATTCAATATTCCTGTAATGTTTCAAATGAATTTGTAAACTATTTGCTTCTTGCCTGGTCTGTTAATCCTCGTATCACATATATTTTGTATTTTCCTCTTGAATGTATATACAATTCAAACAAATTCAAGTCCAACAACATAAGATATTCTTATAAAAATTTACTCAAGGTCTATATTATTCACAATTTTGCCATCCATTTTTGATAAATAATTTATTTTTGTCCTTTATTATAAAATTTTTGACAAAAAACTTATATAGCGAACTCAGAAAAAGACCAGGTTCTTTACAAAACTTGGGATTAAATTATTATTGTAAATACAATTCCAAAAAAGTGAAAATTGCAGAGTTTGAAATACTATCCATGTGATAAAATCACTCCTGTGTCGAAGGCCCAACACCCGTGCCTTTGTATATAAAAAAGCTTGAGAGAATTTAATTCTTTAATTGCCACGACGATTAAACCTTCATCAGCTTTCTTTGCAGCTTTTCCAAGGCAGACAGCCAATTTGTATATTTTTGTACTTTTATTTTTGAGCGTACCTTTATAATGAATGTTTCGACATTTATGTAAATAGACTTAAGAAGCAGAGCGAACTTTACATCAGATTTAATTGAACTCTTTCACAAATAATTAATTACAGAAATTTCGGGTAGCTTTGTATCATTGTATTTTAGCAATTGCGTAACCACTGTTTATTTTAGCTCAAGTATCAAAACGTTTTATGATAATCCTCCGAGCAAAGCTATTTTCGGATATAAATTTACAGAGAAGCCTCGAGTTTGATTAGTTGGATAAAATCAATTCTATACAGTATTCGTTATGTAAATCGTGATTTTGTGAAAAAGATTTAGTACAAAGTATCATCGAAAATGTTTTATGCCATTTGTCATTTTATATCCTAGTTGAAGACTAATCAGGTTTGGAACAGATGTCAAGTAATATTCGATAATGCTGTGTAGTTAAGATGAATCTTATTTGGTAAAAACAGTCGGTAGCTGTCTAGTCTCGTTATAAATTTGTACTTTTGAAATATCGAATAAAAGCATTTTACAAAATACAATATTTTTTATTAATCGAATTTTGTTGCATTCTACAGGGTGGCCGTTGGACCGGAAAATTGGAAAATGACCGAGAATTGATTTTTTAACGAGGAATTTTATAAATTTTTAGAAGAAAAATCTATCCAATTACTTGAAATATCACAAATTTCATATTACATGATGTAATGAAATTTAAAATAAGTTGAATTTCAGCTCTTTTTTCAATGCGAAGTTCAATTGTTAATTTTTTAAATTATGAAATCAGTCATTTTTAAGCATATGTTTTCAATTTAAAGAATTTGAAAATTCAGATTTGAGGACTTAAACAATTCAAAATTAAAAGCGTTTGAATTTGAAAATTCATAATCTGTTTAAAAATGAAGAATTTACAGGCTTTAACGTTGAAAATTGAACTGTTTCAATTCGAATGCCTTAGAAGTTAAAAAAATTTAAACATCTGATTGAAACCTTATAAAATAAACTATTTTCACTTTAAAATAATTTCAAACTAATACATTAATAACTAAACGCTTTTATTCAATTTCCAAGCCTGTTAAAATATTGTTTGAGTCAATAATATTTCATTTTTAATCTATTCAATTAAAAAATTTTGAATTAAAGAAAGAACAATTTTTTAATATTTAGCAATATTTGACTGTACATTTTATATATTATAAATTTTGATTATAAATAATAATTAAACAATTATTCACTTGGAAATACTTACAATTAAAATAATTCAACTTGAAAGTATTTATGTATAAAAAAAGGTTTGAATGTCACCATTCTAATATTAAAAGAAAGGGAAGAAATTATGGTACCTATTTTTTTTCCAAATTCCAAGAGGAACTTTTTTGCTTTTTACATTTGAATTGAGTTGAAGGTGGGCAAGTTTTGTATTTTTAATATTTTTATTGAGTTGGAAGGGAGGAAATTTTAGTTTTCATTTTTTTTATGAATTGGAAGGGACAATTTTTAAGATTTTTATTGTGTTGAAAAGAAGGAAATTTTAGTTTTATTTTTCTGGATTAGAAGATAAACATTTTTTTATTTTCGATATTTTTATCGAGTTTGAAAGGGAGGAAATTTTTCTGTTTTTCTAAACTTTTGTTTTGGACATTTTTATTGAGTTGGAAGGGACGAAATTTTGGTTATTTATTTTATGAATTGGAGGAAGCCATTTTTTCCTTTTAGCCTTTTTATTGAGTTGAAGGGGGGAACTTTTTATTTCCTACCTTTTTTCTGAAAGGGAGTAAATTTCGATTAATTTTTTTTTTGTAATTGGAGGAAAATTTTTTATTTTTAGATTTTCGTCGAGTTGGAAGGGGCACATTTATGTTTTAATTTCTTCTGGATTGGAAGAACATTTTTGTATTTGCAACATTTTTTATCGAGTTGGAAGGGAGGAAATTTTTTTTTTTTGCAAGTTTTTTCGAACCGGAAGAGGGACATATTTTGTTCTGAACAGCTTTGTTGTGTTGGAAGGTGAGGAATTTTGGTTACTAATAGTTTTTCTGAATTTGAAGAGGCCAATTTTTGTTAAAACATTTTTATTGATACAAGTTGAAAGAGAGCCATAGTTTTAATTTAGAGAATTTAAAATGAGAGCGTGGATTTATATTTTTAAACCAGAAATCTTTGAACTGTTCAGTTTAAGTACGAAATTAAAAATTTTGCCGATTAATGGCATTAAATTTAAAGTTGTTCAATTGAAAAGTGTTAAAACCGTGTAAAATACCGAGCGTCTAAATTACCAATTTGGAAATTAAAAATGGTTTAAACTTCAAATTTAAAAGTGTTCCACTTTGAATGTTTTAATTTGCAGTTAAGAATTTTTTTCCTTGATTAAAACGGTCACCCTGATTCTACTCTAGCTGACACTCGGTTCAACGGGACAGAAAAGAGAGGATTGGAAAAATATTTGGAGTCTTGCTTCAATCGAATTTTAAAATAAATTGCTTTCAACAATTTTAACTTTTTTATATCTAATATATACAGTCTTTTTTGAAATGTACATACTTGATGAGAAAATGACAATGATATCTTAAAATGAAATTGCCTAATTTGGCATTTAAGTTTCTTGAAAGTGATTGATCACTTTCAAGAAACTTAAAATCCACATATTCTCTGTAATATCAACGCCTTGATTTAATATGAGTCTATGAGCAGATAGACTCATATTGAATGGATGCGTCGATATGTACTTCAAATTCTTAACTTTAATTCCAGGTACTTTTTATGAGCTCTCCTCAATATAGTCATATCGGACTGTGACAGTTTTCCATTCTCTTCGAAAAATAGGAGTAGAGGTTCAGATTCTTCCAGAGCTTCATCTACTTCCACGTTTGGGCTGGAATTATCTGTCGGAAACCAAATATTAGCATGGAAAGCAGAAAAATTAGATCTTAATACATTTTTTTAATGTTATCAACGCAAGTTTCGAAATTTTAACTTCAAGTATTTTACAGATGTAAATTTTTCTATTACACTGTGCTAAAACTAATTATGTTAATTACGTAAATTATTTTTAAAAGTTAATTTTTTTACCTCATCATCTCAGTCTGCCAGTGTTCTTCGTGGGGGCAATTTAAAATAGACTTCCGTCTCTTCGTCAATAATTTGTCATGGAAACAAATTAGCTTTTCATATTATTTCGACTTTTATTTCACTTTCGATGCTTTCGCATTTTACTATTTCCAAGTTAAGTTCTTCCTCAGCCTTCTCATCAGTAGAAACTTTCTCGTCCGATACGGTTAGAAGGCGAACACCATATCTTCCCTTCCATCGACTCAACCACCCTTCGCTTGCACAGAATTTTTCACTTCCTCCTATTTCTCCATATAATTCAAGCGCCTTTTCTAAAAAGATCAAAAGAAAGCATAGATATTAGGGTTGCTGCAAAATCTCAATTTCGAAATTCTCTGATTTTTTCCCTGAGCAATTTTTCATTTTCTCTGACCGTTATCAATTTTGATTTCAGATTTAAAAACACCTTTACGGCTTTACACCTAGATAAATAATGTTAACAGGGTCTCTTGCGAAATTTCATTGTCAAATTCCCGGTATGTGTTTCAATTTCGCACCTTTATTATTAGTTGAAACATTACTAAAACATACAAGAAAAGTTGACAAAACTAATATTCTTTTATCAGGATCGGTATGATTTTACCGAGAGGACCGCTTTAGGATATTTTTTAAAGAAAATTTATTGAAATAAAAAGTTAAAACATCATAAATAAGTTTTAAACATTCCAAAATTTCTTGTATTTGAACAATGGATTTTAAAGGATTTTATTGAAATACCTTTTTTCGCTGAAAATTTAATTACTTGTTGAAAATTCGTCTTTTTGGTGTAAAAACTCATCTCTCTTAGTAGAAATTTCATCTTTTTTTGATAAAAATGCAACAAAAATGTAATAAAGGTGTAAACCATTTTAAATTGAAGTCCTCCCGCATCGATAATAGTTTAATGATTCCCATTTAAAATTACTTCATTTTGCAAAAGTTTTTTTAAAAATAATAATAAAAACATCGATTACATTCGATGAAATGTAAGCCCAAGAAAATTTTATTATTTACCATTTTTTTCAATATTTGTGAAAGGCTGGTAAAAAATATTTCAACCTAGTATCATATATTAGACGTAGAAACGTTATATCTTTTACCCTACTTTGAGACAAAAATGTAATTTATTATATTATCAAGAATTAAATCAAGAATAAAATCTTCTGATTCAGTATTTCTCAGAACAAATAAATACGGTGATGTTCACAAAAACATGAAAACAATTTATTGCAAAAATTCATTTTTTCGACCTTCTTGAATTTTTTACCCTAAAACTAATAATTTTAAAACATGATAGGACGAGAAAATGAGAGTAAATTAACTTTTAGACCGCGAATTTTACAAATTTTTAGAATAAACATTTCTTTAATCATTTGAAAGATCGTAAATTTCATATCACATAATATAAATTCATTTTTAAATAACTACGATTTCAACTTGTATCTAATGTTAAGTTCAATTGTTAACTTTTTCAAGTAAGAAAACATTCAGTTTACAATGCATAATTCTAAAATTTTTAAGGTTCAAAATTTGGCATTTTAGATCTTCTGCATCTATTTAAAATTAAGCAATTTACCGATTTTAATGTTAAAAATGCAACTGTTTCGGTTGAAAGCCATAGTAGTTAAACAAATATAAACATCAAAATTAAATATTGGTTCAGTCTAAATAATTCCCTTTTGAATCCATTGCCGATTGAAATTTTTTAATTAAAAACGAAATTTTTTCAATATTTAACTGTTTATTTAAAGTCAGCAATTATAAATCAAATATTCGAAATTAAACAATTTAAAACTGATTTATTTAAAGTAGAAAGCCTTGAACCGTTCAAATTTCACAGTGCTAAATTTAAACTTTATAGGTTAGAATTTAAATTGTTTAATTTTGTTGAATTTTCAATTTGCAAGTGAAAATTTTGAATTTTTATGTATAAATAACAATTGAATAATTATTGATTTCAAACGACTTAAAATAAAAATAATTTAACTTCTAATTTGAAGTGTTTAATTTTCAACGATCAATTTATAAATGTTCATTTTTTAATGTTTCTATCTTAAAATGGCTTCAAAATAATATAATTTTCAACATTAATTTTTTTTATTCATTCTTCAATTTAGAGCATTGAAAACGATAACGTGGATTTATATTTTTTAAACAGAAATGTTTCAACTGTTGAATTTATTTAGGTTTAAAATGTCAAATTTTATAATTTAACGTCATTTAATTTTAAATTGTTTAATTGAATAAGAAAAAAGGTTTTCCCAAATGTCGTGTTTATATAAAACAAACTTATTGACAAAAAAAGCTGAAATAAGACAGAAGAAAACAGGGCAAGAAATGTCTCTGATTTTGACTTTTAAGCTGGCACTTGTAGACAAATTTATTGCCTGCGCCATGTTTTGGTTAGTAAATTTCAAAGATTTTACAACTTCTGATTGGCTGGTAATAAATCGACGACATTCTACTCGTCACACGCTTTCATCATTGAATCGTAAAATTTAATAATAATAATTTTACGCACAAAATAAAAATTTCTATGTAAATGTATGACCACAGCAAAAAATTGCCGGATATCCCGGGTCGCTAGACACTCTGTGTTAATGCAAAAAAAGGTTTGTTTCTAAATTTAAACACTTTTAATGATAGCAGTCATAGACAATTTTATAAACTTCAATTTTAGTTTATCGAACATTCCCTGACTCTTTCAGGTTTTCCCTGACGTTCCCTAATTTTCCCTGACCAGTTTCAATTCCCTGACTTTCTAGAATTCTCTGACCAGTATCAACCCTGGATATAAAAAGAGAAAAATCATTTCAACGCTTTTGGTAGACAGTTCATACTTTTTAAAATAGGTCCCGAAATTGGCAATCCACTTGCTCTCATATATTGAAACCACATGTATAAGGCTTCATTCATCTTTTCGTTTGGATTTTCTCGAAGTCGTTTTGTTTTACCACCTTTCTCGTTGCATTTTTCAATAATTGGACGTTTTTTTATCCACTTTCGAACGGTACTCGGATCAATGCCGTATTGTGAGCTTATTTCCGATGTGGAAATTCCTTGATCTAATTTCTTTAGAACTTCTAATTTCTTTTCTGCTTCAAGATTAGGGCATTTTCTATTTGTGGTGTTTCGAGAACATTTTTTAGTCTTAGATTTATTTGTAGTTTTGGAAAGATTCTTATCCGCAGATACTTTAATCTCAGGAAGATTGTTTTTAGCAGAATCTTCGATTTTAGAAGCATTTGTTTCCTCAGCAGGATTTTTGGATACGTAAGGATTTATGGTTTCGAAAGTAGTAGTTTCAGGCTGATTTTCATTATCTAGAAGAAATAAAAAGTAATTTAATTATTGCCAATATAAACGCCAATTATTTTTATATAGTCTAATAATTTTCTCTTTTTCTCTTTCAGTAACATATGAAACTCGTACAGTTTGTTTTTAATTCATACTATAATACTTTAGAACTTCCTCAATACAATTTTAGTCAAAAATAATTTTTCTGAACAAATGAAACGAAAACATACATTCCAATTTTTAATTAATTTTACAGAAAATAAAAAACTGAATGATTATATTTATGAATTTTAATTGTTAATGCTACGGAATACTCAAACTAACACATTCTCTATGTAAAACTGAATTTAAAAAGACCTGCATGTAATGATTTTCATTCGCGCAGTTCAAGGCAGGTAAATATTTATTACATTAATCTTTTGTTTTTTTCTCGAAAAAATTGTTGGTTAAGCCTACTCTAATATGGAACGACTTCATAAAACTATACCTACGGGAAAAATTTCACTTCATTATAAATTTGACGAACAGAAAAAATTAAAATTCGAAGTTTCTAATATTGTTTATAACCTTTTAAAACTACATGTCCCAACTCCTTACATTAACCACATTCTATAGCATTAATTTAGATATTTTCAAATATTTAAATTTTAATTTGATTATTCCGGAAATTTGAGCGTCGTAAAGTTTTTTTTTTAATTTAAGATTCAAAATTTGTCGGCTCAAAAAATTGAAGCTTATTGATTTAAAAAGACTTCAAATGTTAACTTTCAAACTTGAAAGTTGCCTTTAAAATTTTAACAGTCAGTCTAATGGTTTCAAATTTTAAAGCGTTTTAATTTGGGTTTTCCAACAACTTGAAATTTTTAGAGTAATATAACTAAAGATTTTCGTTAAAAATTCGTTTACAACTTAAAACGTCTAAATTTTGAAATGAAAAACATTGAAAACCATAGAATTAAAAAATATAATTCATTTAACAATTAAAAATTAATTAACAAACACATAACATCTTGTAATTTATTCATTCATGAGGATCTATAAAAAAATGGAGAAACGTAATAATTGAGGACAATTTCCTCAAAATAATTATTGCACTTGCTTCGAGTAGTTTTTGGTGCACCATAAAGGTGTAAACAATTTTAAATTGAAGTCCGCCTGCATCGATAATAGTTTCAAATTAAAACATTAAAAATGCCAGGAAAATTTCACTATTAAATCTTTCAAAATTGCAAAATTTCATATTGAAAGCCTTAATAGTCAGTTTTAAATTTAATAATTTTAGACTTAAATATTCTTAATTGATTGGTATCAATCATAAAAGTACAAAATTGTATGGGTTTTTAAATTCTTCGAAATCGTAGATTTTTAGTTTAAAGGATTTGCAACTAAACAGTTTAAAAAAATAACAATGAGACGATTTTAGAACTAGGCATTAAAAATTGAATTATTCTTTTTCAAAATTTTCAAAAATATTGAACATTTCAAACTCAACTTAAAAAAAATTTCGAATTGGAAGGCTTAACATTGCGCAATCTCAAAAATTAAAATCATAGCGATCTTCTCTTGTATTATTTTATTTTTATTTTCAATGTAATATCCACGGTAATATCTTAAAACTGTCCGATGTTTAGTTGAAGATTTTGAAAAACGAATCAAAATAGATAAAAATTGAACTATCTGAAATGAAATATTTTCTGTAATTTTGAACGTTTACAATTAAAATTTTTTTTAACTTCGTGTTGAACGCTGAATTTATCATTTCTCCCCTTCGTAAGTTTTGATTTTGCAATTAAAATTAAAATTTTTTAATTCTGAAAAGTACGTTTAACAATTCGAAAATTTGAAAATTTTAAACAATTTAAATTTACTTAAAATAATTAAAATTTAGAGGGGTTGAGTATAACAAAATTATACTGTCACAAATCTTGGTATTTAAAATTTTTTCATTTTTAAATGAAGTTCAGGTTCATTTAATGTTCAACCGTCCATAGTAGACATTTTTCAATTATTAATGTTACCCATTTAAAATTACTTCATTTTGCAAGTTTAAAAAAAATAATAATTCAATTTCAAAGGGCTCTAATGGAAAATTTTTGCATTTTGAACGATAAAAATAACGGTGAATTTATTTTTTTATCATATAAAAATTTGTCTAATGAATTTTAATGTTGATTATAATTTTTTACGTAATCACAATTCACAATTCTAAAATTTTAGAAGCTTTGACAAATTTTAATCGCTTCGAATTGAAAATTATGCAAATTCAAAAGTTAAAAATTTTAAATTATTTAATTTTGAATGATTTCAATTAGAAATAAAACTATTTCAATTCCTTTGATTTTATATTATCACATCTTCAAAATTATAATATGAAATTATTCAATTTTAAACGTTCTGAAATTATTCTATTTTCGAAATTTTAATCTAAAGTCACGCAATTTCGAGATTCTTGAATTTAAAAAAATGGTTTAATTTTCAAATTGTTAATTTGTAAAATTAAATTGTCCAATTTTCAACATTTGTATCTAAAATTTCTCAATTTTGAGAGCTTTCAATTTATGATAGAATTTACCATTCCCTGTCATTGCATTGGAATATGCATATGGTTTTGCGAGTTTATAATATATATATATATATCACACATCACTACTTTCCAACCGAGCAATTCACGCCTACCCCGAAAGGGAAACGGCTTAATGATATAATAATAATGACAATAATATTAATAATTTACATATTTTAAGGTTAAAGTGAGTAATTTTGCATTGCTAGACGTATTTTTATTGTCTTCTTTTTATAATTGAAAAAAAGTGCGCATTATATAAAAAAATGTCGTTATTATACAGTTTATTGCACCTTGTGTCGTTTCTCCATATATTTCATTTGTTTATTTTCAACGTTATTTTTACGATTTAAACTGAAAATACGCATCCTAGTGTAAAGTGGTTCAAAGAAAATTTGTAGTTATAATTTAGGCGAAAAATTTTTTGAAATAAAAAGTTATTGTAGCTGGTTTCATTTTTCTAAAAAGTTAATTTTTTATTTTTAATGTATTTTCATAACAAGAGCTTATAAAAAATTTGTAGATCTTTATTCCTTAGTCCACTTTTTTTTTCTCTTTGTTTTTCGTCTCTTGTGTCGTTTTTCCTAAAATTTTATTTTTTTACTTTTATTCTGGTTCTTTACGATTGGAAGAAAATCTACTCGTCCTTTCTAAAAATTATATATAACGAATTTGTAGATTCTTTTTGAGTGCACAAGTTTTGTCTATAATTTTTTTCTTTTCTTGTGTCGTTTTTCGAAAAAAAATGTCTTTATTTTTAATGATATTTTTTAGGATTAAAACAAAAACTACGCTTTCTATCAAAAAATTACTAATGACAAATTTGTGGCTCTTTTTTGGATGAGCAACTTCTTATCAAGAACTGATGAGTAACAAATTCGTATCTCTTTTTTTTGGTAAACAACTTTTGTCCAATTTTTTCCGTAGCTTGTATCGTTTGTACAAAAATTTATTTTATTTTATTTTTATATCGTTTTTTACGAATAAAAGAAAAACTACGCGTCCTATCAAAAAGTGATTCATAACAAATTTTTAGATATTCTTTGGGTACACAACTTTTGTTCCTTCATCTGTTTTTTATCCTGCATAGTTTGACCGAAAAATGGAACTTTTATTTTTCATTATTTTTTGTGCGATCGAAATTTAAGTTTTTGATTTTTAAACACAATACGAAAACTTGTTATGATAATCTTCTAGGGCTTTTGAAAATAAACTTTTTTCTTTCTATAATTTTTTACATATAATGCGTTGTTTGGATAAATTGTTCGTCTTTTTGAGTACTATAACGGTCAGAACATAGAATGTTTTAATCTTGAAAAAAATGGTCTCAAAAATTCTGAAAATGCTCTTTTTGAATTTTCATGAAAAATAACTGGTTAACGAACACGTTCTCCTCTTTTAAGCCTTAACAATGTTTGCCAATGCGCAATCCAATCTGATGAATCTTGCGAAAGTTATCGTGTCTACAGGATACAGACAAACAGGCAGACAGACTTACAGAAATACAGACATACAGACATACAGACATACACACAGACAAATAGACACCTCCGTAAAAATCGTTTTGTCTGACTCAGGGGGTCCCAAATCGTTTAGATTTGATGAAAACCGACAAAGTCGAATTTTACAGCAAACTAATACCTTCTCATTAAAATGAGAATGTAAAAATATTTAGGTGAAAATGGACATTAAAACCCTGAAGTGAAAAGTTCAAAGTTCAATTATTTTTTAAGAATCCCTTTTATTAGAATATTTATATAATAATGATATTTATATAAAATTTATTGTTCAAATTTTTAATAAATTGAATATTTGTAATTATTAACTAAAATTTATTTGTAAAATTCAAAAAAGATTGAAACTTGAGAACATTTAAAAAATTCGAACAGAAGAAATTTTTTGAACATTGTATTCGATCGCGGGGAATCAAGCTGTTCATCTATCTAGTCGAAATAATTTATATATTTTTAGTATCTTAATACGCTCCTTTTTCACATGGTGACGGTTTCGAAATACAGAATTTTTTATTTTTGACCCACCCTAATATACACAAGTGATTCTAAAAGAAGTATACACAACTTTAAAACTTGTATCAATTTTTCAGATTGGAATGGACATTGACGATTATCATCATACAATACGAATTCAGACTGTGACAACGGTTGAACCCTATATTCTGCGCGTGAAAGTAGATTAAAAAGACAGATTTTGCATATCTATGGATTATCACTACATTCAAATAGCAAACAACGAAAAGCTCAATCTCTGAAGAATTCTTTAAAGAATTTTAAAGAACCAGAAAATGATAAGTTGCAAACTAAATAACAAATTTTGTAACAAATTCGATCTAAAACAATCTCAATAAAATTTATTTAAAAAATTGAATAATTTCATCCTTTAAATTAAAAATTACCCCACTGCTATCGAAATCTTGTTTTTAATTAAAATATTCATTAAAACAAATCAGGATCTATGTGTAATATAAACTCTCAAAATAAACTGATTTCATCAATTGAACTATGACTATTCAATCAGTAGTCTCGGGGTCGGGCTCGATTCTTCCATATGAGTCAATTAGTATTTTTTTCTTTAACTGAATCAGTACTTTTTTACTAATCATCAGCAACTGCAATTTAGCTATGGCACTTCGTAAATTTTAACTAATAATCAGTTATATTTAAGTAATGTTGTACCAATTAATTTTAGTGATACAAATTTAGAGGGAAGCTTTCAGGTAGTATTAACTGTTTCAATAAAAAGCGACTTTCCAAAACACACGTGCAAGCTCGCAAGAAATTTTAATCAACATATTTTATGCAATCAAGGCATACACGTTGAATTATAATAACAGAATTGGAATTAGAGTCGGCATCAGCACTCAGCAGTATTCAGTTAACGAGAGAAAAGTGCAAAGTTCATTTCACTTGACGCGGAATTCAAGGAGGATCAAATTGAGATAAAAGATTTCATGACCATAACAGTAAACGTGCTTATCATGCCTGCAGTATTCATAACCGTTTACCAGACACTTAAAACTAATACCAAGGTAGCAGGTCGTGGAAACGCGTTGAAACTGGGTTAAATATAGTTAAGTAGCTTCTGAATCCTCGCAGATAGATTTCATGCGCCGTGAGTACATATAGCATGAATTGACTAGATTTTTAAAAAGTTTTTTTCCACTGCGGGACCAAACTAACGAGTCTCCGCAATTAAGTTCGCAATTCATTAATAAATGTCGCGCGAGGTGTCATTTCTCTCTCGGCATTAATTATGGAACTCCAATTTGTTTTGAACGCCCGCTAAAACGTAATCTCTTGTGGACGATGCGCAATAAAGTTCTTTACCGCAATACGTAATTAAATTACAGTTAGCCCATTCGTACCTGAAATATGACATCAGAGTAAGTTAGCTAAGCTTAACGAACGACGTACCTAATGCGCTTTGCTCTCAGCCGGAAACATCGCCACAGAATTTTGGATGGAAATCTGCACACCCCTATTTCAATGTTAAGCTTGCACCAAACAGTCAGCTATTAAACGTTATGATCCTAAGTAATCGATACCCCTTTATGAAATCAAGTAGGAACTTCGCGCTCTAAGTAGGTTTAATTTTTAGAAACTCAGCCAAGATATGCTTCAACTTCTGAATAATTTGATCGGTTTTATGCGATCTCTAAAGCACAAGATATAGCTAATGGGATCGTTAAATTTCTTCATGTTTTTACCAAGATATAAAACAATTGAAAAAAAAATGAAAATATTTTAATTAATTATATTTTTAATATCAGTCATAACTTCCTCCAGGACATGATACAAAGTAGTAAATTATTATTGAATACGAAAATATAGTTTCGAAAGAAGCATTATAGGCCATGCATAAATTACGTAGAGGCTTCTGGGTGTTAAGGCGAAAGGACGTAGGTCAAAGATTTTCCTATGATGTTTTACATGGAGGGGGCAGGCGATGCGTGGTCAAAACCAGTTCTGATGTACAATATTTTCATGTCTGCGAATACAAAAAAATAAAAATTTTACTTTTGTACCTAGTGTTTTAAATGTAAAAAAATTATGCTTCTCTATTGAAAATCGTAACAGTATCAATTGTAATTACCGTGATAATAGTAGTGTCTAGTAATGTTGGTGTTAATATTAATTGCAATAATAAATAATTCATAGAATAATAATAAATGAATACACAAACATAGGGTTGTCTAAAAATAAGCTTGAACATTTATTTAAGCTATAATTCATCAGTGTGTAAGACATCAAAATTCATACCTATTCAACAACCATAATTTTTAGATGAAAATTAAATTCATGTATTTTGGTTCACAAATCGACTTTTTTGCTAGAAAATTAATCCTGTTGATTAAAAATTAACTCTTTGGTTCCAAATTCATGCATTTTATTATAAATTCTTAATTTTTGGTTAAATTGAACTGTTTTTGTTTAAAATGAGAATCTTGTTTGGCTGAAATATTAACTATTACATTTTTTGTTGACAATTCACCTTCTTAATTTGAATATTCGACTTATTGGTTAAAAGTTGAACTACTTTGTCGAATATTCGTTTTTTGGTTTAAAACTAATTTTTGTAACTGAAAATTTACCTATATCATTAAATATTCAAGGGATTGGTTGAAAAAAAACTTTTTCTGTTGCAAAATTAAATGTTTCAAAAAAATTGGTCTTTTTGGCTTCAAAATTCAACAATTTGGTAAAAAATTCATTCTCAAGAGCAATTCACCTATAATATTTTGGGTTCAAAATGGATAAATTTTAGATTAAAAATTGAATTTTAATCAAGAGAAAATTTTGATTTTGAAATTAAAAAAAACTACGTGAGGGAAGTATACGCAATTGGTTTTTGATTTTTATAATTAAAATATTGACAAAAAATTCTAGATATACACGAAATGAGATAACAATACTATATCTAGAAAAGACTTGCTAAGTTTAATAATATCGACAAAAATAAAACGCCCAAAAGACGTATTATCAGCTTTTTTATTATGACTCTAAATTGGAGGAAATATTGTTTTCTACCATTCTACCGTATTCGACTTCAGATATTATTTATGCTTCTGCTATAATACACAAGCTGTTAATTACAACACTGCAGAATAAAAGCTTTTCAAGATTTATCATTATTAGCATTATGAAATATGACCTTTATTTAGGAGAAACAAAAGAATCACCGACATGAGGTGGTGGCTCTCTTATAAACTATAAAAAGCACTGAGAAACGAAGGATCGTTTATCGTTTCGCCTTCTAAGAAAAGTTCCATTCGCAATGAGAAAAAGAAAGTTTGAAAAAGAAGGGTAGCAACTTTGCGAGTTATTGGTCGAAAAGCAAAAGAAACTCCAAAGTATGCTGTGTCAACGTGAAAGTCCCCAGTTTCTGTATTTGATTCAGCAACTCACACTTCTTACGTTAATACTTCTAACCACTTGTTTCATTCTTGAGTATACTTTCAAACTGCAATTTTAATCTCCCAAGTAAGCTTTCAAGTGTCACTTCCAAACACTTAACGCACTTTCACTTCTACAAATGGAAAAGTTTGTTGAATGAAAAAATAAAAGTAGGGGAGACCACCTTACAGTAAATAATGATTAATTCAACCCTTTAATAGCACTCTGCATCTGGATGACCCTGCAAAGAAATTGTGACGCAATATCTTCCCTTCAAAGCCCTAAATCGTAGCGCGTGGCGCTATATAATAGGGAAAACGTAATTCCATTTTTTTTTTCAAAAAAATACACCTTTGGTCGCTCCAATAAATACCTTTTTTGAAGTTTTTTAAAGTCAAAAAATAATCTAATTTTATGTAAAAAACGGCATATATGCCGTTTGACTTGCTCTACCGATTTCAAAATTTGAACTATTTTAGTTTGTATCTATTCCGAAACCATTTGATCTTATGTTTAAGGAGTTCAAAAATATACATGAATTTTTGCAATTTGACACCCCAATAAAATGCATTTCCTGGTTGCACTAAAGCACTCGAAGTGGTGATGGGTCCATCTCGACCAGTGAAAATATTATATATGGTATATATTAGTGCTTTTTACCGAAAATTATAAATTCTAAATAAAAAAATTTACCATAAAATCATAAAGTTTCTAAGAAGACTTACTATTTTCCAAAAATGTAGGTTGTGATAGATTTTTTCTCAGGAAATTGGTATTTCTAAAAAAATTCATTAAAAAAAAATTATCAACAAGGTTTCCTATTTTCAACAATTTTAGGTTATGTTTTTAAGTATTTTATACCAGAAAATATCGTTTTCTGCTGTGTGTATTTTATTTTGAATTTGTATTTTTAAATAATAATCTAACGCTTTCTGTTAGAAATAATGAAATTTAAAATCACAAACAATTTCGAATTGTCAAAATGTTTTTCATAAAAAATGTACATTTTTATTAAAAAGTCATTATGTTGTAAGGAATATTCACAATTTTTAAGTAATTTTGGATTAATTTTCTGATCCTTCGAAATCCCTTGAAATTATCTATATCTAATGAAAATTCCTTGAAATATTTTAAAATATCCTAAGATATATTATTACTTTGAAATCTTTTACAATCTCTTAGTATTTTTCAAAGCTTTTAAAAATTCATGGTATCTTTATAAATATCCTCGAATTTTTTGAAATCTTAAGAAAATTTCTTCGAATGGTTTGAAATAATTTAAAATATTTCAGATACCTTGCAATTTCTCATTCTCTTAAAAAATCCTTGGAATCTTTAAAAATACTCCAAAAACTTTGTAATCCTTCAAAATCCCTTTAATTTTGTACATCTATTGAAAATTTCTTTCATATTTTAAAATATCCTAAAATATATTGTCACTTCGAAATCTTTTGCAATTTCTTAGAATTTTTTAAAGCTTTTGAAAATTTATGGAATTCTTATAAATATCCTCGAAGCCTTTGAAATCTGAAGAAAATCCCTTCAAATGGTTTAAAATAATCTACAATATTTCAGACACCTTGCAATTTCTTATCCTCTTAAAAAATCCTTTGAATCTTTAAAAATACCCCAAAAATTTTGTATTCCTTTGAAATCCCTCTAAGTTATGTACGTCTATTCAAAATTCCTTGAGATATTTTAAAATATCCTAAAATATATTATTACTTCGAAATCTTTTGCAATCTTATGGAATTTTTCAAAGCTTTTAAAAATTTATGGAATCTTTATAAATATCCTCAAAACCTTTGAAATCTAAAGAAAATTCCTGCGAATCGTTTAAAATAATCTAAAATATTTCAGATACCTTGCAATTTCTTATTCTCTTAAAAAACCCTTGGAATCTTTAGAAATACCCCAAAAATTGTGTCATCCTTTAAAATTCCTTTAAGTTATGTATGTATATTTAAAATTCCTTGAGATATTTTAAAAGATCCTAAAATATATTATTACTTCGAAATCTTTTGAATCTTCTAATCTTTTGAAATCCCGCAACATTTTCTAAAGTTCTTGAAATTTCCTTGGAATCAATAAAAGTAGCCTCAAACATTTCAAATCCCTTGAAATCTTTTGAAAGAAGAGTCGCAATTTCTTAAAAATGTTAAGCCATGGTAATATTTTTCACTGAAAATCGGATATTTAAAATAAAATTGTTAAATTTCAAGGAAGATTTAAAATGCGTAAAAATTTATTGTTATTTTATGTTGAAGTTTTTCACCGGAAATTGGTATACATTTCAAAGACGATTCACAATTTTACGTAGGTTTTGTCAAAAAAAATTTACCGGAAATCGATGATTTTTAACAAAAACTCATTAGGTTTTGAAGAAGACCTACCATTATAACTCTTCGATGGCACACTTCACGACACGTAACATAGCTGGCACATTGGGGTCTTTTTGACCCCATGAGAAAAAGGCTTCCCACAGAGAGCCAATTGGTTAATTTGAGTAGCTGAATGTTTTACACACTCTTGGATAGTTACTTCAAAGAATGCTGTAGGTTATTTAGTTGAAAATTTATTTTAAATATGAAAAAAAGAGTAAAGAAGTTAGAGCATAGCGAAAAATGACATTTCTTATGTTTTAAACAAAAATAATTAGACTGAAAAGAAAAAGTTGACATTTTAAAATTATTTTAATGCGAGTTTAAGATATCAATTTTCATCATTTGTAAAAATACATGAATGAGTATGTTGTAATTGTAATTAGTTACAGAAAGTATTGATACATACTCTGGTCGATATAGTGTACCACATATACCATAAAACTTATAACTATAGTTCGGTAATGGAGTCAAATTAAGTTTAGTTTATTTAATTTAAAAGTTTATTCAAGCCCTAAGGCAGTATCCCCTGGGGGAAAAAATTATGTACGATTCTGAGAATACATTAGGTACATACTATATGTACAGGAAATTACAATCAAAGTTAGGATGCATATTGTATAATATAGTACGACGGCTCTCTTCTGATTAAAACCCAGCTAAGCACTGCTTAATATTATTGATCAAATTAGATTCTTTTAACAAGTCAATGTGTCTATTTAGACCAAATCAAGCAAATAAATTATAATTAAAAACAATATAAATCAAATCTCAGGAAGATTTATACTAGTTTTAAAGCAATTTGTCAACTTAAGCGACATTTTTTAAACAAGAACCACTCCAATTAAATGATCGATCGTTCCGAGTTCATTTATTAAATTACATTGAAAATATTGTAATCTCAGATCAGATTTTATAAAATAATCGTGATATTTTTCTGTTGGACAACATTATATTTTCAAGATTTCTGCAAACATTTACAGAATTTCCTGGTGAAGAAAATAGTACATAATTAATTGCAATATACATTTTTTGAATCTGTGGAAAACTATAGTTATACGTTAAACATCTACTCATTCAGTGATTCCTGAACAGCACAACTCATAAAATCTCAATTGTTGAGGCGAAACAAAAAAACACTCTGAAAAATCAGATTTTGAATTTAAAATAAAAAGATACTCCTGAGATATCAGAGAGCTAGATTAAACTATTAAAATAATTTCTACATTTCTAGTTTTTTAGTTTTGTAGCTCTGAGCCAATTAAGTGATTTTTCATGTTCATATAATATAAATAGTATTATTAATGAGTGCATTACGTAAAATATGAAAAATATTACTGTAGTTCACTACAGTGCGGCATTATTCAAGAATCCGACGCTTTCCGCAATTTTTGGTTGGCTTCAATGCTCTAGGATAATGAAAAACTTGTTTGATCTGTAATCTTGATTAATATCTTTAAGTGTTCCAGAAGGGTACATCTAGAAATATGAAAGCGCCCGTATAGCTTCTTGGTAGTTCATTAGTGATTCTTTTTAAAAGAATTTAAAGATTATTTTTTCTAATTTGAAGCTTTGGACTAACGCAATAATATTTTTGAACTGTAATATTCAAGAATACAAATTATGTAATGACACATTTCACATGTGAATCTAGTATAATTTTGTTAAAGTTTTTTAAAAAGAGGAGGGCCAATAAGGGCGTTATTTGGGCCAAGGGCGTAGCACTTTTCTATTTTTCTATTTTCAAAGTTGAGGTTGAAAGATTTCTGAAACACCCCAGGAAAATCAGTACAGTTAATTATGATTAATTAATTTATTATTCACAATTTTATTGTTTATACAATAGTAGAAGATTTTAAAATGGTTTTCGATATTTATTGAGTGGCTTTTGTCTTTAATTTAATTTCAAGAAATACAGTCAACTTTCTTTTATTCTACAGTTATACGGACTGTACGGCCACGCCTGCATCAGTGGGTGACCTATTAAAAAAACAGGCCCGAAGAGCGGGAAGCCTTGAATTGAGTATTTTGATATGCCGTCATGGGAATGCAGAAAACTGTTTCGAGAAAATATCCTGAACGAAATAGTCATAAATGTACAAATAGTAATATTTCTCAAGTGTAGAATGGATTTTCTCAACCAGATTCCATTCTTTTGTCGATTCACGACCTTTCAGATTCATGAAATAAAATAAAATCAAAATGTCAGGTTAGTGGTACTCTAACCTCAAATTTCGGATAGTGGCTTGTATTTCGTGAAACTGAAAAGTCTTCAACCGATAAAAGGATGAAGAAACAGAATTGCGCAAATGCATTCTACAATTGAGAAGATTACTATGCAGACCTTTATAACTTACTTTCACGTTTCGGAGATTTTCTCCAAAAAGTCGCATGCAGTTGCAGTACCATGTACTAACCTTCCTGACGGCTGGCATTTCCACCTATCGACGTTATGTCACAAAACCCACTATTCCGCAAAGTACTTGCGTCGTTTTTTGATTCTATAATATTGATTTTTAGTTGGAAAATTGTCGTACGCCAACAAGAACACTTAATAGACACTTAAAAAAAAAAAAAAACAAAGAATGCATGGAGACTAACGGACCGCGACTTTTTCAACTGCGCAATAAGCCGAGGCCGCCTAAACCGTTTTCACTTGGAATGCATCATTTTGTGCAATATATGCGAATGACTAATCGCGCACTCGGTCCTTCGGAGGCGAGAGTCGCAACCGTCTCTCGCCCTACGCGCTGAGAAACTGTACCCCTCTAGCCCTAGAATACCCGAACGTACATGTCTCAAGGCCAGTAGAATAAAAGAAAGTTGACTGTATATAAACATAAAAAGACATAATAAATTATTTTCATTATTGTTCTTAGCAAATTGTGCAAATAAATTGGCAGCTCAGATAATTTTTGAAAGTTTCGGGTACTCCTTTTGAAAAACGCTTCACTTAGCTTGGTAGTGATAATTCAGTAAAGTAACTTTTATTTAATCACAAATATAATTGTTATAAACAAAATGGCATGAATCAATACGAAGTACGAAATTGTAACTTTTAATTTCAAATGGCAAGTTCCAAAAAAAGTATCTTAAATTCTTGAAAATTGCTCAAATTGCGAATTTTTTCAAGCAATCTGTTTATGAAAATCAAATTTAACATGAAGTAACAATGTCCTTCGCTGCATTAACACTAGCAAACCAAACAAATTACTTTTGAAGAAAGAAACCTGAAACTCCTAATAATACAATTACGAATAATTTGTAATAAAAAATTATTCATTTATAATTAACTATATGTATTCGTGTTGTGTATTACTAAAACCTAGAAGGCCAGCATGTATTTATGCCACACTGTCCTGTCCAGGCATACCTCATTAGATTCCTTTACGTCCATACATTTTCTCATGCAAGCTCTTATGTTTCCATGACTTTATATACCTTTTCGACTTAGGGCCTCCTTCCCACATTTCCAACATTCTTTCCTTGGTCTGCCTCTGGGTACGCAGCCCTTTACATATATACATATACTTAAGGTATATTCCTTGCAATATTACTTAAAAAACGTAAAATTATTAAAAATTATTAAGAACACACTTTCAAGAAATTATCTGTTCATAATTTTGTTGTATTATATCATGACAAAACATTTTGAAATAATGTTACACTATTAAACTTAGATGATTGAATATTTTAATTTGCTGCATCCGAATCGGTCTAGATTTGTTTGCTGTACGTTAGCTTAGAACAAAAAAGTCATTTTTCCCCACTGTGTGGGGAAGGGATGGGAACGAAGGGTGGAGGGGAGAAGAGGAGAACAGAAGTTATGTATGGAATGGGGAAACGCGGATATGGAAAGTAGGGTCGATGGGGAAGTAAGGGGCTAGGAGAGGATGATCACATAGGATTTAATAGAATAGGATCAAAAAGGACAGGAAGGGATATGTTAGGTTAGAAATACATAGTGCCTACTTGGACAATTTTTTCTGAATATTCTTAAGTGCACCTGAAAAAATAATAGAAGTATCTGAATTACTGATAAATAGCCTTTCTATGAAGCATTTGATATTCCAACTTAATTACTTAAGCCAAGCGCGCTCATTCCCTTACTTACATTCTTGGTTACTTACTGGGTTAATTACTCAAGCAACTGGGAAACCGTTCCGAATCAAACCACCCTGCATGACAGATATCTAATCGCCTTGAGAGAGTATCTTCTCCACGGTGTGAATACAGATTCACATTGCTACCTTCGTTTATCCGCAAGTATAGTTATCTTCGTCAGTCATTCAGGTATTTTCTCACAACACTGCTTTTTACTACTTGCTTTTACGGATGAGTTACCTTCTTGAATGCGAGTCTTTTATCAAGCGATTTCTCGTCTACACGGCTCGTTTGTTAGGCGCGTCGAACAAACTGCTATCGTCGTTCATTTGACCATTATTCATTCGGAAGCAGCTGTGGTTGAGAAGAAGAGAAAATATCAGTGAGAGAGTGAATAACATAGAGTGCTCAAAAGAGGAAACAAAGATAAAAAAGCATTCAAATTTAGAATTCCTTGCTTACTCAAGGTAAGGTAGAGAGGAGACCCTTAAATTACGAGTGTATTCATGGGTGAAGATGCAAAAAACATCGAAATTATTTTGTGGCTCGTTTTATAGAAATAAATTGTCATTGTTACTGTAGGTTCATGCCTAACCTTGACTTGCTACTCTAGTTTTTCTACCCTTTCTTATCATCACATCTTTCTTCACCTATAATTTGTGCATTTTATTACTTCTTAATACTGTTTCCTTATTTTCAACGCGGCAATAGTAATGCAGACGCGAGTATGCTACATTTAGTATGGCGTTTTTAACTTATAAGTTTAATGAACAGCTTTTTGAAAATCAAAACATTTAGATTGCATGAAAACAACAAACTGAAATAGAAAACTTAAAATGGTGACTCCATTTTTTACCTTAGATTCAGAAGTGAATTTAAATTAGGCCAAATTTTATCTAGACTATTTCTAAAAATCAGATATTTACGTCTTAAATTGCGAGAATATTTTTGCTGAATTCATGTTCGTCTCTGAACTTCAGGTCAGAAAAAATTAAAAATCCACAAACTTTGAGTATTCTTTCTTTTTTTACTGTGCATCGGATTATTGCAGATAGTGACAGTATACGTTCATCTATCGAAAAGAATCTGAATTTTTGCCAGCTTAGGTTCAATAAAATTAGATCACAACAGTTCTCACTACACAATTAGTTCCCTAGACGCTGGAATAGTAAACAAGGGTTAAATGAAGGGTGCTAGCAGAGCAGCATAAAAGCCTGCGTGAATTTAAATAATAATTTAATCAATAATTTGAATCTGTTTTCAGATTCCACGAAAAAATAATAGCGCGCATTTTTGGACGAAAACTAATATTTAGAGGTTCCGCAAGCCTCATGAAGTTGATCACGTCTTTCCCAGAAGAAAAAATACGTTTTTGTGAATTTTATTTAGAAATTTCAAAGTTCGGTGTATAGACTTGACCTTGAAAATCTCTCCCACAATTAGCCATAAAGTGCGAATAAAAAATTGCATTTTGAGTTTCACTACCATAGGTCTGTTTTATATATATTGGGGATCGCGAGCTTCTTGCGCTAATTATTATATTTTGCAGTTCCGTTTAGTACAAATTCTTTTACATAAATAAAAAAATATTACTTTCTACCGATAATGAGAAGTTTAAATATTCATTTTTTTTCAAATACGAATTTTTTTGTTACGTATCCAAACAAATTTGGTGGTTCGAGGAGGAGGGGGGGCATAAGCATGAAAATTCGAAGCAAAACAAATGTGGACAATCCTATCGCGTAGCGTATAATAAAGCCAATTTTACGCAAAACTTTGTTCTTGGTTACGCTGACTGATGCGTAGTCTGCATCCCCTATCACTGTTTGTAATCTTATCCGTTTTATTTACTACCTTAATAGCTCTCTAGATAAATAGAAATAGCCCTCTAAGGACCCTTAGAGGGCTATCAAGCCCTTGAGACTTTAATGCAATAAATATAACAAATACAATCTACAACCACCTACAATGATAATTCAAAAATGATTTTCCATTTTCATTATTTCACCAGTCTGATTAGCAGTTTTCATTGCAGGATTTTCACAAGGGCTGTAATATGTATGTATGTATATGTAAATATACACATATATATGACCAACCATCTCACGGTTGTGAGACGTGGCCATGAATGGGATTTACTGCGGTCCTACTGGGAGCCGATGTCATTTTTTAGATGTAATAATATAATAATATAATATATAATATATAATATATAATATAAAAAATATATCGTGCAAATATGAATAATTTTGAGATCTGAGATTAACAATCGTCCTCATTCTATTTGATTTATTTTGAGGAACAAATAAGGAACTTTTATCGAATAAAAGTGATTTTGTTCTTGAAAAAATATTTAAA
The DNA here is from genome assembly GCA_011634705.1 of Andricus grossulariae. NCBI lineage: Eukaryota > Metazoa > Arthropoda > Insecta > Hymenoptera > Cynipidae > Andricus > Andricus grossulariae. The sequence goes on from JAABKJ010007545.1 coordinate 208,563,900, forward strand.
TAATTACACAATTTCAAGCTACTAGTATGTGTGTTATATTTCGCATAAAGGTTACATATACATTGAATGCATAATTCTTTTATATCCTTGTTTACATTTTTATACATGACATAGAAAGCTGAAAAATAAAGAAAATGATGTCATTTTTTTTATTGCCTCTATCATGCAATCTCAGACACTTATTGTAATAATTAATAATTTCGAAAATTCTGTGGGTAATAAATCTAGAATATGTGGAAAATTTTGAGGTATGAGATTAACAATCTTCCTACTTCCAGACTTTGGTAATACAATAATCTCAAAAGGTGAGAATAAATAAACCGTTTTTGTCGAATAGTTGTCATAAATGATAGTTTATATGAAACAGTCATTTATCGTGACGTTCATACAAAATTAAAAAAAATAGATTTTGCCTTTCTATAATTGTGTCTAATCAGAAAAAATGCAATTTTTCGCAGAAATTCTACTCCTGGCTTTTGTGGTTTTTCTGAATTTTGGAGGTAAGTCCCTACAAAATTATCAAAAACTTTTGAATTTCATTGTAAAATCAAAAATTCGAATTTTGATTGCACAAAAAATAATACAAAATAAAAAATTCCATTTTGCGGTCAAACTATGCAAGGTACGGAAGAAAATGAATGATCAAAAATTGTTAACACAAAAAGGAGCTACAAATTTATTATTAATCGTTTTTTAATAGGATGCAGATTTTTCAAAATTATTTTCCCCTTTTCTATTAGTTCATTACTATTTTTTTTTCTTTGTATTTTTTACATTTTTTGTTTCCAACAACCACTTTTCTTGTGCAGTAACTCAAACGATTCACCAAATATTTCCATCAATGTTGACGAAACTCGAAAAAGTGTTTTACAGAAAACGTTGTAAAATATATACACTACTTCTGGAATATTTTTTTTTCAATAAACAAGGGTTATTTATTTCGTTTTCTATTGTAAAAAAAATCAAAAAAAGAAAACAATTTCAGTAGGATTTTAATATGAAAGGGAAAGTTTGCCCAAGAAGAAATTATGAATGTGGCCCACAATTTTTTTGAGTTTTAAAGAGATTTCTGTGTTTGGATTTTTCATGACAAATTTGTTCAATTCTTCATTTTACAATAATTTTCAGGGAGTTTGAATAATTAAAAATAATTATACTCGTTATAAACCAATTAATGAATAAAAGTTATTTTTTTTGGGATTGGCAATGTTGAGATCATTCAAAGCCAGAATTATGGTATAAAATGTAAGAATAATTTATATTTTATTGCAATTATTTGAAAGTAGATGCTATTGTGAAATGGTTTAAACAATTGTTATTAATAAATCCAGAGTTTTGGTTTTTAACGAATAGACCTAATTTGTTTACGAAATCATCTTAAAATGTCTTTCCAATGGCTTTTTGCTGTGATAATTCGGAAATTCGCAAGATTTTCAATTATTTAAACAATTTTCATCAATAAAATAAGAGTTTAGCTATTTTTCAGTGAATAGGCTTTTCGCTATTTTTCAACGAATGAGTTAATTTATTTTTAACGAAATTAACTAAAAAATATCTTCCCGATAACTGTTTTCTACGATGCTTTGCAATTTTTCAAGAATTATGAATTATTCAAACAATTTTGATGAATAAATTTAAAGCTAAGCCATTTTTCAACGAATAGACTTTTGGCTATTTTTGAGCGAACATACTTTTGGCTATTTTTTAACGTTAATTTCTTTGCAACGAAATTAACTAAGCATATCTTTCAGATAATTTTTTTTATGATACTTTTCACTTTTCCAAGAAGTATTAACTATTTAAACAATGTTGATAAATAAATTTAAAGTTTGGCCATTTTTTAACGAATAGACTTTTGGCTATTTTTCAGTGAATATACTTTTCGCTATTTTTAAGCGAATAGGATTTTGCCTATTTTCAGCGAATGATGTTTTGCAATTTTCCAAGGATTAATAATTTTTTAAACAATTTTTATGAATACATTGATCTAAGCCGGGTTTTTGTATGGTATGTGTACCCGACCTAATCACGGGGGATGATTGGTGATGGTGTGACGTGCAGGGATCTAGTAAGGCGCTGGATAGGTACTAGACGGGCACGACTGTGGTGTTGGTGACGTCATACACGGCTCTTACGACTGACACTGTTGTTTTGTGGGCCACCGTTCAGCCCCAAGGCGGACGAGCACCACGTGTTGAATCTGGAGAGAAAAGGAGAGAAAGAAAGAGTGCGTATGGAGCCAGGAAGGCTGACCATACGAAGAGAGTGCAGGGTCACGAAGACAAACCGCGAAAAGAAAAAAAAACGGAGGAGGGTAGATGAGGAGTGAGGATGGAAGAAGAGAGAAGGTTGCAGTGAAGAGCTGCGAATTAATTTGAAGGTTTATTGGCGAATGCTAAAAAGTCCCGTGGATCTGACTAGTTTGATCGCGGAGCTCAATCAAGCATCGTTCAACCAAATAGTCAGGGAAGAGCGCAGAAGGCAAGTGTCGAGAACAGCTCGTGCACCGGCTTTTATGGTCGAGTGGGGCGAGAGCTCGAGCGAAGAAGGGAGCGGCTGCCGGCCCTCTCATTGGCCGAGACTCTCGAAACTGGGGTCGCAACGGAGCGGTGGGGACACCGTACTCCGTGCTGCCTTCCGTCGAGCTCGCGCGCCTTGCGCCACTTACACGTTATTTACAAAGTTTTAATTACAATTGAAAAATACTTATAATTAATATTTATGCTTAATATTTTAGGAAAACAATCCCATCGATCTATAATTCAATTCTATGTTGAAGAATTTTGTGAGTATATAAAAGTAAGACAGATCAGAAATGACCGGTTAAGTAATATTTTAAGAAAATGAATGGAAAATTATCACTCGAAACCTAAACTAAATATTTGATCAAGATTTCTGCCACAGGAATGTTTATTTCAATTAATACTTTAGGTCGAGAATACGAAATGTTTTAAATGGGAATGTTTGGTGTTGAGAACCCTGTGTAGGAGAGAGAGAGAGAGACAGAAGGAAGCGTTACTGGCGTACGTGACTAAGGGAACCTTCTCTCGCTTGATCATGGCATGGGCACGTGCTGGGGAAGAACCGCCGTGTTGTGGAGAGAGAGAGAGAGAGAGAGAGAGAGAGAGAGAGAGAGAGATGGGGGTGGAAGGAAGCGTCACTGGCGTACGTGAATGAACAGGCCTTCTCTCGTTTGCCCAAGGCGTTAGCACATGCTAGGAAAATCCCGCCGGCCAGCTGTCAGGCGGACGCGTCAGCTTTCAAGCTACGTGACAAATAGTATGGACCGCTATTGGTCAATTTGTCAGGATCTTCTATCATATTGCAATGACTCACTCAAATGGGAGAAAAGTAAGCTCGTTTTGATAAACACGGATGTGAACGATTAAGGCGAAAAATTTTCGACTTGAGTTTTGCTTTGAAATTCAAACCGGGGAACTACGTGCCTAAATGGCTTAGTCAGTGGTTATCAATTTTAGGCCCAGTGGCCTATAACAAAATTCAGAGTTCAGCTATTTTTCGGAGAATATGCTCAATTTGTTAACGAAATTTACTAAGAATGTCTTCCCGAAGAATGTCTTCCGTAATATTTCCACAAAATTATTGAATTTTGAAACCAATAAGACGAATTGTCCAAAAACAGTTGAATTTTGAACCCGAAAAAATGAGTTTTCAACGAAAAACGTTTTTTGCTACAAAATAGTTAGATTTTTGAATAAGTAGTTTAATTTTCAACCAAAAAAGACGAACTTTCTACCAATATAGTGAAATTTTTAATCGAAACAGATTCACTTTCAAGCAAACCTGTGAAATTTTAAACAAAACAAAAAAATAAAATTTCTACCAAAATAGATGATTTTCATAACAAAAAAAAAATTAATTTTTGACGGAAAGTATGAATTTTAATGCAAAATTATGAATATTTTGCAAAACAGTTAAATTTTCAATTCGGAAAACTAATAAAGTAGATTTTTAACATATTAGTTCTAACTTTAACCAAGTTGTTGAATTTTTAATAAACGGAATTAATTTTCTAGCCAAAAAAGATAAATTCATAACAAAACACAATAATAAAATAAATCCATTTTTCGTTTGGAAAATACATTATATTTAGAGGTGATGCAAGCCCCATCCATGATTTCATTGGTCAAACACTACATTACTAGTTTCATTAATGAAATTTCCACTTATTCAGACATTAGGAATTAAAAATTCATTCATTCCTATTTGTTCTTCCAGATATAAGTTCACAGGGCAACAGTGTAGGTGGAGAGAAATCTTCTGATTGCGGCGAAGGTTTTAATAGCGGCAGATCCTCTCGTCCAGGCAGATCATCTCATCCAGGCAGATCATCTCGTCAAGCTCAACCTCCACCACATACATATAACAACCCTACTCATGGTAAAATCATAAAACCAGTTATCATATTTGTGAAAGGAAAATGTGACTGACAGGCCCCCCTAATACCTTTTTTCAAAAAATCGAAAACAGTCCCCTGATATTACGAATATACTAAGTTCATGTGAATTTTTTTTACAACTAGGTGAAAGCATGAGTAGATATCCAGATTGGACTCCAAACTACATTCTGGTAACAAGCGAGAATGGCATTCCTCTTCGTGGACCTATCCGGGAAGACGACGCGTTGGTACCATCCTGGCTGCGGGATGATGAAAGGCTTCCAAATTTCTTTTTGGTTCATATACGAATATCAAATTCCATTAGATATATGTCGGAACTTATTGCACCGAATTGGGTTGATGGTCATGATGATGTCCCAAAGAGCGCTCGGATGTACATACATTTTAGTAACTTTCTAGGTCATTTCACAGCTGATGATTTCCAAGTGTGCGATGTTGAAAATCTTCATTATAAAGAAGGATATATGAATCTTATAAAAGCCAATTTACCACCTCCGATGCATATATATCTAGTCATTCCAGGAGACAATGTTTATGTTGCACAATTAAAACATGCACGAGTAGAAGATCAATCCTATGGCAAGCAAAAGCAGCCAGCGCAGGGTACAACATACCATCAAATGCAGGAAGGATCTTCTAGCGATAGGAAAGGCAAGCGGCCAATGGTGTAGTGGCAGGCAGAAATATAGAGTTACTATTGCAACAATTACTATTATGGATACTAAATTGTGAATTCAGTTATAACTGCAATAAATGCTGATGATATAATTTCACTTGTCTTACAAGTTTTTTCCTGTTTTATTGATTTCCAAAAAGCCTTTTTCTGAATCAACTATGATCTGCTCTGGCGCAAACTTGTGATCTTAGGTGTCAACACCCTGAAGGACAGGGGTCTTTTAGAATAAGCTTCTTAGCTTGGTTATCTTCATCGTAACAATCGGCGATTTGGAAAGCTTTTTGCTGAGTCGTGATCTGTGGGGAATTTCAGTTGATCACTGGATCAAAGTTGTTCTTTTGTCATATGCTGATGACATGGTTGCAATATGTCTTTAGCATTAGTTATGTTGTATCAGTTATGTTGATTAATGCTACTGTTGAATATTGTATGTAGAACTATCTCGAAGTCAATACATCCAAGAACAAGACAATTGTTTTTTATTGTAGACCATTGTCGATATCAAATTTCACGTTCAAGGGCATTCAATTGCCGGTTCTGGTTCCTTTTCTTTGAACTTCATCAGAAGAGTTACTGCTGCTGAGATAGCCGTGGGTTCATCTTTGCAAGTCCTTCAGGCTTCAAGTCGAAATCTTGGCACTCTAAACTGATCCTATTTCATTCCTATCCTATCCAATTCTGTCCTATCTCATCATATCCTCTCGTACTATATCCAGTACTATTCTATCCTATTCATTCCCATCCTACCTCATGCTATCCTATCATATTCTATCTTATGTTATCCTTTTGTATCTTATCATATCTTATCTTATCTTCTCCCACCCTATCTCATCCTATCCTATCCTATCACATCCTATCCTCTCCTACGATCTCATATCCTATCATATCGTATCCTAACATATCCTATCCTATAGTAACTTATCCAATCCCATTCTATCCCATTCTATCTTATGCATTCATATCCTATCTAATGCTGTCCCATCTTATTCTATTTGATATTATTCTATCCTATCTCATTATATCTTATAATATCTTATCTACCATATCCCGCCTTATCCTATCACATCCTATCCTATCATATCCATTCCCATCCGATCTAATGATGTCCTATCTTATTCTATTTGATCTCATCCTATTGTATCTTATCATATCTTATCTTCCCCTACCCTATCTCATCATATCCCATCCTCTCCTATCCTATCACATCCTATTCTCCCTTATCGTCTAATGTCCTATCATATATGCTATCCTATCGTAACATATCCAATCCCGTTCTATCCTCTTCTATACTATGCATTCATATTCCTATCTAATGCTATCCTATCTCACCCTATTTCATATTATCCTATCCTATCTCATTATATATCATACTATCTCATTCTACTCTGTCCCATCCTATCCTATCACATCCTCTCTTATCCCATCCCATTCTATCCTATTCATTCCCATCCTATGTGATGCTATCCTATCTTATTCTATCTTATATTATCCTATTATGTCTAATATCTTATCTTATCCTACCCTATCTCGTCCTATCCTATCCTATCCTATCATATCATATCCTATCCTCTCTTATCGTCTCGTATACCATCATATTATATCCTATCCTATCATATTCTATCCTATCCCATTCTATCATATTCTACCGTACCCTATCCTATCATATCATATTCTATCCTATCGTAACATATCGAGTCTCATTCCATCCTATTCTATCCTATGCATTCACATCCTATGTAATGCTATCCTATCTTATCCTATTTTATATTGTCCTATTCTATCTCAGTACATCTTATACTATCTTATTCTACCCTATTCCATCCTATCCTATCACTTCCTATCTTATCCTACCCTATCCTATCCTATCCTATCCTATATTATCCTACCCTACCCTACCCTATCCTATCCTGTCCTATCCCATCCTATCCTACCCTATCCTATCCTATCCCACCCTATCATTTTCTGTCCTATCCTATCAAATCCTACTCTATCTCATCCTATCCTATCTCTTCTTATTTTCGTTACGCTATACTTTTTTAAACCGAAAGTTTAACTATTCCAGTTTTAGCTAAAAGTTTTTATCGCAATGAAAATTAAACTGTTTGATTGAAAGTGGAAATACTGTGTTCAAAATTAATGTTCTCAATGAAAGATTCATCTTTTTTGGTTGATAATACAACTACTTTTTAAGAATTAATTTTTTCATTGAAGTATAATATTTTTTTTTAATTTTTTATTTATTTTCCTTTTTAAATTTTTTTTTTTTAGAAACTCTTGGTTGAAAATTCATTTTGTTCATAAAGGAAAGTCAAATTTTTTTAATTGAACAAGTATCTTTTTTGGCTGAAAATTTAATTTATGGCTCAAAGTTTAACTAGTTTGATAAAATTTAAACTACGATCTTGAAAATTATTTATTTTTGTCACACATTAATCTTGTTGACTGAAAATTTAACTATTCCATGTTTGTTTGAAAATTTACCTTTTTTTAGATGAACATTCACCTATTTGCTTAAAAGTTGAACTACTTTGTCAAAAATTAATGTTTCTGGTTGAGATTATTTTTTTTTTGTTGATAATTCAACTAATTCTTTAAGAATTAATTTTGTTATTGAAGATTCATTACTTTTATTAAAAATGCATTTCTGTGTTTGCAAAAAGTCACTATTTCTTTGAAAATGTTGGTAAAGTTCTATAATATTAAAAAACAATGATCTTGAAATCTATTAAAATCTTTGAAAAACTTCAAAGTTTTATTTCCAATGATAATAAATCTACATTTTGTTTTAATTTTTTATTATAGGCGAGATTTCCATAACTTCGGAATATCTTTTGGAATTATTTAAATTTTTCTACAATTTTGAATAAATTCTTCAAAATTAAAAAAAATGACATTTAAATCTTCCAGATTCTTTTTTTTATAATTTTGGAAATCTTTTTGAATTTATCAAATTTTTAAAAAATATTCTCTTAAAATAAATGACGCGAAATAGAAAATCATTTCAGATTTTTCAAGAAATCTTACAAAATTTGTTCGTTCCTTGAAACCTTTCGAAATTGTTAAAAATCTTGCAAATATTGTGTTCAAAATGTTTAAAAATCTACATTTTTTTTTTAATGAAATATTTTTTTCAAATATTCTAAGTTTTTGCCCATAATTTCTTTTTCTTCTTCTCTTTAAGTGTGTGAAAAAGTTTTAAAAATTATATTCTGATAGCAAAATGTTATGAACAGAATCATTTACTAACATTAGAAAAAATTAAAAAATTGTATAATTGCATTTTCAGCTTCTGCAAATATAGAAAAGTTTTTTGGTAGGATAGAATATAAGATAGAATAGGACAGGATAAGATAGGATAAGATAATACATCATAAGATAGGATGGGCATGAATGAGATAGAACGATCGGATATGAGACAAAATGACAGGTTCGGATAGGATAGGATTAGATAGGGTAGGAGAGGATGTGATGGGATAGGATAGGATAGGATGAGATAAGATAGGATAGGATATGATAGGATAGGATAGGATAGGATAGGAGGGCATGGAATAGGGTAGGATAGGATGGGATAGGAGAGCATATAATAGGATAGGATAGGATATGATATGATATGATATGATATGGTATGGTATGGTATGGTATGGTATGGTATGGTATGGTATGGAATGGTATGGTATGGTATAGTATGGTATAATATGGTATGACATGACGTGACGTGACGTGACGGGACGTGACGTGACGTGACGTGACGAGACATGACAGGACATCATGATAGAATGGTATTGGATACAGTACGATCAGATAAGATATGATAGGATATGATAAGATAGGATTTGATATGACAGGATAGGATAGAATATGATACGATAGGATAGGATAGGGTAAGATAGGATATGAGGTGATAGGTTAGGATATGATAGAATATGGTAGGATATGTCAGAGTATGAAGGGAAAGGATAGGATATGAAGGGAGAGGATAGGAAATGAAGGAAAAGGATAGGATGTGATGAGATAGGATAGAACAATACAAGATAGGATAGGATAGCATAGGATGCTGTAAGATAATATAGAATGGGATATGATAGTATACAATAGTATACGATAAGAAAGGGTATAATAGGATAGGATATGAAAGGATAGGATAGGCGGGATATAATAGGATAGGAAAGGGTAGGGTAGGAAATGATAGGATAGGATTGGACACGATGGTTCGGGAGGTGATGGGATAGGATATGATATGATAAGATAAGATAGGATATGACAGGATATGAGAAAAGGGATAGGATTGCGTAGGATAGGCTAGGATGTGATAGGGACTGATAGGATTGGATATGGTAGACAATAATAGGATAGAATGTGACGGGGTCGGATAGGAGCGGGTAGGATAGGAAAGGAGTAGATATGGTAGGGTAATATTGGACAGGATAATATAGGACAGGGTATGATAGCATACTTTAGGATATGCCCGGACATGAGAGAAAAGAATATGATAGAATAGAATAGAGTAGAGTAGGTTAAAATAGAATAAGATAGAATAGAATAGAACATGATATGATATAATAGGATGAGGTAAGATATGATAGAACAGGATAGGATTCATTTGGATAGGATAGGATTAAATGTGCTATAATGGGAGGGAATAAAATGTGATAGGATAGGATAGTATTTTATAGGATAGGACGTGATAGGATAAGGTAGTATATGAGGTGATAGGATAAAATGAGACAGGATATGAAATGAGGGGATAACATGGGATAAAATAGGATGTGAGGTGAGAGGATAGGATAGGATATGATAGGATGGTGTATCATAGGATAGGATACGATATAATAAGATAGGATTTGATAAGATAGGATAGCATGTGATACGATAGGATAGGATGGGGTAAGATAGAATAGAGTAAGATAGGATATGACGTGATAGGTTAGGCTATGATAGCATATGGTAGGCGAGGCCAAGATATGCAGAAAAAGGATAGAATAATAAGGAAAAGGATATGAAATGAAGGGGAAGGATATGCTAGGATAGAATGTGATGGGATAGGATAATATAGGATAATATAGGATAGGATATGAGAGGATAGGATAAAGTGAGATAATATAGAATAGGATAGGACAGGATAGGATATGATAGAATAATATATGATAGGAGAGGAGAAGATAGGGATGGATAGGAAATTTTAGTTAAGGAGGTGATAGGATAGGATAGAATATGATGAGACAAGATAGAATATAACCGGATATGAGAGGAAAGAATAGGATTAGGAAGGATTGGGTAGGATGTGAAAGAATAGGATAGGAGGGTATGTGATCGGATAGGATGATGAAGGATAGGATAGGATGGGATAGGATAATATAAAATAGGATAAGATATGATAACATCGACAGTGTGGGTATGCATAAGATAGAATGGGATATGACAGGATATGAGAGGAAAGGATGTGATGAGATAGGATAGGATAGGATGGGAAAGGATAGAACAGGATAGACTAGGCTAGGCTAGGCTAGGCTAGGATAGGATAGGACGGGATAGGATAGGATAGGATAGGATAGGATAGGATAGGATAGGATGAGGTAGGATAGGATATGATTGAATAATATAGGATAGGATAATATAAGATAGGATAAGATATAATAACATTTGATAGTATGAGAATGCATAAGGTAGAATGTAATATGCTAGGAAAGGATAGGATAGTATAGGATAGGATAGGATACGATAAGATAGGATAGGATAAGATAGGATAGGATAGGATAGGATAGGGTGGGAGAGGGTAGGATAATATAAGATGTGATACGATAGAATGAGCTTGACAGGATAGGATAGCATAACAATGGATGAGAATAAATAGGATAGGATGAGAATGAATAGGATATAATTGGATAGAATGGTGCTGGAAACGGAACGATAGGATAGGATATTATGAGATATATTAGGGTAGCATCAGATAGGGTGGAATTGAATAAGATAGAAAAGGATAGGATGGTATTAGATGCAGTAGGATAGGATAGGATAGGATATGATAGAAGGTGATAGAATACGAGAGAATAAGAGAGGAGAGAAGAGAATGGTGATGCATTTGACAGAGTTTTTAGATATATTATTGATTTTACAGTTAACGTTGAAATAATGAAGATTAAGCAGGCCTAACTGAAACTTTTCCAAAACATTGAAAACATTTCAGTTTTTAAATCGATTTTCTAGTATTTTCCTCCGCGAACTATAAACTTTTGTCCGTGCATGGTTTCTATTCTGATGCTGCACTACGCCGTTTACCCTACTATTCAAATTTATTATGATGTGTCCTAAGGCAGACGTGAACTGAGTCCGAATAAGCCCTAAAGTGGTTAATTAAAGCTTTCTCCCTAGGGCGGAATCACTGTCTGGTAGGCTTAGAGCAGTAAAGTCGACGTTAAATTTAAAATTAATTTTCATGAGGTCCCTGAGAAGCAGGGGTGATACTGACCGTAGTTTCGCAGGAGGTACATATGTAGGTACTTCTGACCGAAACCCCTAAATAAAAGCATGAATCTGTATGCAGTGAGCGTTGTTGCTACTGTCGCTCGCGCTGATTGCTGTGTCCTCTATGAGTCGGAAAAGGGGTCGAGACTGGGGGACTTTTGTGTGCTTGTGGGCCGCTTGGGGGTGGCTTGCAAACAAACCGAGTTCTGTTATTTCATTCTGTCCATCTAGCGATATTCTACAGTCTCTCCCTACCTATTGCTCAATGCTCAATAGAGTGGTCCAAAAATGCACGGTAATTTTTTTTCTTGATTTGTATGAATGACGCGCGGAAATTTGTTCGAATCCACATAAACATATATATTTTTTTTTGTGAAAATTATATTTAGAGATAGGATAGGATAGGATAGGACAGGATAGGAACGAACAAGATAGGATAGTATAGGATAGAATCTGATCGGATAGGATGGGATAGGATAATATTAGATAGAATAAGACATGATAACATTTGATAGTATGAGAATGCATAAGACAGAATAGGATATGATAGGATAGGATAGGGTACGATAGGATATTGTAGGGTATGACAGGATATATGAGGAAAGGATGTGAAAAGATAAGATGGGATAGTATAGGATACTATTGGATAGTATGGGATACTACAGAATAGTATAGGATACTATATGATAGTATAGGATACTATAGGATAGCATAGTATAAGATAGGATAGGATAGGATAGGATAGGATAGGATAGGATAGGGTAGGGTGGGATGAGATAGGATAGGATAGGGAAGAGTGGCATATGATAGGATAGGATGATATAGGAAAGGAAACGGTTTGATAGTATATGATATAATAGGATATTGTAGGGTATGACAGGATATGAGAGGATATAGTAGGGTATGACAGGACATGAGAGGAAAGGATGTGATAAGATAGGATAGGATAATATAGGATAATATAGGATAGTATAGGATACTATAGGACAGTATAGGATACTATAGGATAGTATATGATACTATAGGATAGTATATGATACTATAGGATAGTATGAGATACTATAGGATAGTATAGTTTAAGATAGGATAGGATAGTACCAGATAGGATAGGATAGGGTAGGGTAGGGTAGGATAGTATGGATAGGATAGGGTAGGATAGGGTAGGATAGGTTAGGATAGGGTAGGATAGGGTAGGATAGGATAGGATAGGAAACGGTACGATAGGATAGGATATTGTAGGATATGACAGGATATAAGAGGAAAGGATGTGATAAGATAGTATGAGATAGGATAGGATAGGATAGGATATGATAGGATAGGATAGGATAGGATATGATATGATAGGATAGGATAGGATAAAATCAGGTAGGATAATATAAGATGGAGTAAGATATGATTACATTTGATAGTATGAGAAAGATAGAATAGGATATGATAGGATAGGATAGGATATGATACCATATTGTAGGCTATGGCAGGATATGAGAGGATATTGTAAGCTATGACAGGATATGTGGGGAAAGGATGTGATAAAATAGGATAGGATAGTATAGGATAGTATAGGATAATATAAGATAGGATAAGACAGGATAGGATAGGACATGACAGAAAAGGACAGGACAGGATATGGTATGCTGTGATAGGATTGGATAGGATAGGATAGGATATGATAGGATAGGGTAGGGTAGGGTAAGATAGGATATGATATGATAGGATAGGATAGGATAGGATAGGATAGGATAGGAAACGGTACGATAGAATAGGATATTGTAGGGTATGACAGGATATAAGAGGAAAGGATGTGATAAGATAGGATGAGATAGGATAGGATAGGACAGGATAGGATAGTATAGGATAGGATAGAATCGGGTAGGATAATATAAGATGGAGTAAGATATGATAACATTTGATAGTATGAGAAAGATAGAATAGGATAGGATAGGATATGATACCATATTGTAGGCTATGACAGGATATAAGAGGATATTGTAAGCTATGACAGGATATGAGGGGAAAGGATGTGATAAAATAGGATGGGATAGTATAGGATAGTACAGGATAATATAAGATAGGATAGGAGAGGATGGAACAGGACAGGATAGGATAGGATAGGATAGGATAGGATAGGGTAGGGTAATGGTAGGAAAGGATAGGATAGGATAAGATAGGTAGGCTAGGGTATGGTAGGATATGATATGATAGGATAGGATAGGATAGGATATGATAGGATAGGATAGGGTAGGATAGGATAGGAAACCATCCTCAGCGGAACCATATTCACAAAAACAATATAAAAAGGTTAATAATAACAATATTATGATTGCTCAAGTTGGGTCAGACACGTCATGCTTAAGCACAACTATAGTCCATGTGCAATCTATAAATAAGAATCTTTAGCAACCGAGAAACGAAAATAGGAAGACAGTGAACAACAGAATGTTGTATCAACACTGTCGTTCAAGTTTATTCGAATATTCAAATTCTAACATTTCGGCAATACATCATTTCTATCAGGGAAACCATATTTACGAGAAAAAACTAAACAAGGGTAATAATTACAATCTTATTTTTGCTCAACTTAGTTCAGAGATCTCACGTTTGAGCATAATTCAAGTCGCTGTACAATCAACCTATAAGAATATTTATTGTCAGAAAAAACAAAATAGGAAGAAAACGCAAAACAAACTGTTTTATCAACACTGTCGGACAAGCTTATGAAAATATTGAGATACCAACGTTTCGGAAATACACCATTTCCATCATCAGGGGAACCATATTCACACAAAAAAAACTGCATAGGGGTAATAATAATCATCTTATTTTAGCTTAAGTTGGTTCAGGAACGCCATGCTTAAGCATAAACCTAGTCCATGTGCAATAAGTATATATACGAATGTTTAACGTCGGAGAAACCAAAATTGGAAGCAAATGAATAGAAAAATGTTCTTCAAGATCTGCCCGACAAGCTTATTAGAATATTCAAATCCCAACTTTTTGGAAGTACGCCATTTCCGTTATTAGAGGAGCCATACTTACAAAAACAATCTAAAAAGTGTTACCATAACAATCTTCTTTTTGCTAAGGTTGGTTAAGAAACTTCATGTTTAAGCACAATCCTGGTCGTTGTGCAGTCTATCTTTAAGAATTTTTGACGTACAAGAAACACAAATAGAAATAAAATAAGCAACAAACTGTTGTATCAACACTGTCCGACAAGTATATTCGAATATTCAAATCCCAATGTTTCGGCAATAAACCATTTCCATCCTCAGCGGAACCATATGCACAAAAACAATATAAAAAGGTTAATAATAACAATATTATGATTGCTCAAGTTGGGTTAGACATGTCATGCTTAAGCACAACTACAGTCCATGTGCAATCTATAAATAAGAATCTTTAACATCCGAGAAACGAAAATAGGAAGATAGTGAACAACAGAATGCTGTATCAATACTGCCGGATAAGTTTATTCGAATATTCAAATCCCAACATTTCGGCAATACACCATTTTCATCATCAGAGAAACCATTTTTACAAAAAAAAACTAAAAAAGGGTAATAATTACAATCTTATTTTTGCTTAAGTTAGTTCAGAGACGTCACGTTTGAGCATAATTCTAGTCCAGGTGCAGTCAATATATAAGAATCTCTAACGTCCGAAAGACCAAAACTGGAAGGAAAGGAAGAACAAACTATTCCATCACAACTGTCGGACAAGCATATCAGAATATTGAAATCCCAACGTTTCGAAAATACACCATTTTCATGATCAGGGGAAACATGTTTACAAAACGTCATGTTTAAGTACAATTCTAGTCGCTGTGCAATCAATCTATAGGAATCTCTAATGTCAGAAAAAACAAAATAAGAAGAAAACGCAAAACAAACTGTTCTATCAACACTATCGGACAAGCTTATTAAAATATTGAAATACAACGTTTCGGAAATACCTCATTTTCAACGTCTGGGTTACAATAAATACAAAAACAATCTAAGAAATTGTAATAATAACAATCTTATTTTTGCTTAAGTTTGCTAAACAAGGGTAATAATTACAATCTTATTTTTGCATAACTTAGTTCAGAGACGTCACGTTTGAGCATAATTCTAGTCGCTGTACAATCGACCTATAAGAATATTTAATGTCAGAAAAACCAAAATAGGAAGAAAACGCAAAACAAACTGTTTTATCAACGCTGTAGGACAAGCTTATGAAAATATTGAAATACCAACGTTTCGGAAATACACCATTTCCATCCTCAGGGGAACCATATTTACAAAAACAATATAAAATGGTTAATAATAACAATATTATTATTGCTCAGGTTGGTTCAGACACGCCATGCTCAAGCACAATTATAGTCCATGTGCAATCTATATATTAGAATCTTTAACGTCCAAGGAACGAAAATAGGAAGACAGTGAACAACGGAATGCTGTATTAACACTGCCGGACAAGATTATTCGAATATTCAAATCCTAGCATTTCGGTAATACGCCATTTCCATCATCAGAGGAACCATATTTACCAAGGCAAACTAAAAAAGGTTTATAATTATAATCTCATTTTTGCTTGAGTTAGTTCAGAGACGTCACGTTTGAGCATAATCCTAGTCCATGTGCAATAAGAATATTTAACGTCCGAAAGACCGAAACAAGAAGGAAATGAAGAACAAACTCTTTCATCAAAACTGTCGGACAAGTTTATTAGAATATTGAAATCCCAAAGTTTCGGAAATACACGATTTCCATCATAAGCGGAAACGTAACTACAGAAAAAAATCCAAAAAAGTGTAATAATAACAATCTTATTTATTCTTAAGGTGGCGCAGAAACGTCTCGTTTGAGCACAATTCTAGTCCACGTGCAATCGATATATGTATAAAAATCTTCAACGTCCAAGAGAACAAGATGGGAAGGAAATCAAGAAAAAATGGTGTATTATTACTGTCGGACAAGTGTACTAGGATACTCAAATCCCAGCCTTCCGGATATACACCATTTCCATCATCAGGGAAGACATATCTATAAAAACCATCTGAAAAAGTGTAATGATAAATAGATTTTTTTGTTGTTGCTTAAATTGGCTCGGAAACGTCATGTTTAAGCACAATTCTAATCCATGTGCAATCAATATGTGAAAATCTTTAACGTCCTAGAGACCAAAATGGGAAGGAAATGTACAAAAAATGTTGTATCAGCACTGTCGGACAAGTTTATTAGAATATTTAAATCTCAACATTTCGGAACTACACCATTTCCACCATCAGGGAAAACATATTTGTAAAAATAAACTAAAAAATTGTAATGATAACAATCTTATTTTTGCTTAAGTTTGTTCAGAAACGTAATGTTTAAGCACAATGCTTTTCTACGTGCAATCAATATATAAGAATCTTCAACGTCCGAGAAACCAAAATGGGAAGAAAATGAACAAAAAAATGTTGTATCAACACTGTCGGACAAGTTCATTCGAATATTCAAATCGCAACATTGCGGCAATACACCATTTCCATATTCAGGAAAACCATATTTAAAAAACGTTCTAAAAAAGGTTACTAATAAAAATCTTATTTTTTCTCAAGATGGTTCAGAAACGTCATGTTCAAGCACAATTCTGGTCGCTGTGCGATCAATCTATAGGAATCTCTAATGTCAGAAAAAACAAATTAGGAAGAAAACGCCAAACAAACTGTTCTATCAACACTATCGGACAAGCTTATTAAAATATTGAAATTCCAACGTTTCGGAAATACACCATTTCCATCCTCAGAGGAACCATATTTACAAAAACAATATAAAAAGGTTAATAATAGCAATATTATTATTGCTCAAGTTGGTTCAGACCCGTCATGCTTAAGCACAATTATAGCCCATGTGCAATCTATATACAAGAATCTTTAACGTCCGAGAAACGAAAATAGGTAGAGAGTGAACAAGAGAATCCTGTATCAACATTGTCGGACAAGTTTATTCGAATATTCAATTCTCATCATTTCGGCTATACACCATTTCCATCATCAGGGGAACCATATATACACAAACAAGCTAAAGAAGGGTAATAATTACAATCTCATTTTTGCTCCAGTTAGTTCAGAGACGTCACGTTTGAGTATAATTCCAGTCCAGGTGCAATCAATGTATAAGACTCTTTAACGTCCGAAAGATCAAAATGGGAGGAAAATGAAGAACAAACTCCTCCGTCAAAACTGTCGGACAAGCTTATTAGAATATTCAAATCCCAACTTTTTGAAAGTGCACCATTTCCATTATCAGGGAAGCCATGTTCACAAAAAAATTCGGAAAAAGAGTAATTATAACAATCTTATTTTTGCTGAGGATGGTTCAGAAACTTCATTTTTAAGCACAATTCTAGTCGTTTTCCAATCAATCTATAAGAATCTTTAACGTACAAGAAACCAAAATAGGAAGGAAATAAACACCAAACCGTTGTATCAACACTGTCGGACAAGTTTATTCGAATATTCAAATCCCAGCCGTTCGGAAATACACCATTTCCATCCTCAGGATAACCATACTTACAAAATCAATATAAAAAAGTTTCATAACAACAATCTTATTATTGCTCAGGTTGGTTCAGACACGTCATGCTTAAGCACAATTATAGTCCATGTGCCATTAATATATAAGAATCTTTAACGTCCGAGAAACGAAAATAGGAAGAGAATAAACAACAGAATGATGTATCAAATCTGTGGGAGAAGTTTATTAGAATATTCAAATCAAAATGTTCCTGAAATATACCATTTTGATCAACAGGGAAACCCTATCTATAAAAATAATCTCAAAAGTTTAATAATAACAATTCTGTGTTTGCTTAAGTTAGTTCAGAGACGTCACGTTTGATCATAATTCTAGTCCATGTGCAATCAACAAAGAAGAATTGTTTCGTTGTAAAATTGCCATGTTTTAATTATTCTCAGGGACTCTGGTCAAATGTAAATAAACCTCCCTCCAGTCCTGTTACCCGCGTTTCCCAAAATTTACGTCACAAAAAGGGTGTATCCAAATTTCCTACCATAATTTGTAAGAGCCAATCATAGCGCTTGGTCTACCCATATTGTATTTTGCATCCCTACTTTCATCTTCGATTTTCTGGTATTCGCTCTCCACTTTCAGCAACAACTAAATTATCATTATCGATTTATTCTCTAAGGAGCGAACAAGTTCTCCATCATTAGCAATTTTATACACCGTGCGATAACTGTCTGTTTATTCTTATTACATTCTTGATTACTTTCATGTTTACTGTGAAAATGTATGAGTTGAAATTTAATCTGAGTGTTAACAAGTTATTTCTCCAGAGCAATAACGCACAATGAACTTTTCAGTATTTACTATAAACATTTTTGGTCCTTCGAACGTGGATATTTTATCGCTTCAGTGACAATCAGTGACAATCAAAGCGGCAATATACATTCTGAGTGATAAAATATTGTGTCTATTGTGCAAAAAGTGAAGTTCGACACTTAAGTTGAACTTTTCTGTGAGACAGATACAAACCAGTGAGATTTCTGTGAATCGTGAAGCGCGTCAGTGGCCTCGCAGCAACATATTTCAGAACCGAGCAGCAATCCAGGACGTCACGATAGATCCAGATTCGAGTAACGAAGTTATCGCAGCAGAGGCAGAAGCTCTGCACGATGTGATTCTTTACTGAGAAAGAATTCACAATTCTGCAAGTACGAGTTCCTGGACGGAAACAGACTTTCGACCAGACGATTATTCAACGAGAATCTCGAGGCAGCATCCTCGCAGCAGTACAATTCCTGTCCAGACGATCCAGAGAAAAGCAGATCAATCTACATAGCACCAACCAGTGGTCCAGCTCATCAGAGGTAAGCGAATTTTTGGTACCACCATATCCTTCATAATGTCCTTTATGTGTCACAATTTTTATGGTCGATGTTTACGTATTGTTTGCGAGTGTTCAATTTAAGTTACAATGACTAGCGTTGAAGAGATTAAAGCCCAGATCAAAGAATTAAATCTAAAGCGCGGTAACATTAAACAGTCTCTCACAGCAATTCAGAAAGAACTATCGAAAATAACCCCGGAATCAGATTTTGGTTTCCCTAGATCCAGAAGAGCGGTTAGTTAATCATAAAAAATTATGGTTAGATTTTGAAAGTATTCAATCACAATTAGAGTTAATCAATTCAGAAACAGAAGATTTAGTTTCAAAGCATGAAAGTGAGCGCGATTCCATTGAAGAAAGATATTATACTATTTCCGGAAAATTCGAAAAAATTAATATCTGGGAATGCTGCAATTTAATTCAATCCTAGTATTAGCAGATGCTCAAGCAATCACAATTCATCCGCCGCAGATTTGGCTTCGGATTCACGTACCGATATTAAAGACGTAGAAAAACTTGTACATTTAAAAAGTTGTTTGCAAGGAGACACCGCTGAAGTAATAGAATCGATAGAAACGTTTTCCGAGAATTACAAGGTAGCCTGGAAACTTTTGCAGGATCGGTATGATAATAAAAAGACAATCGTTGAAAGTCACGCGAAATCTCTCATAGATTTACAACCCGTATCAAAAGAGTTCTCAGTGCGTGCCCTATTAGATCAAGTTTAGAAGCACATTAGAGCGCTTCGCGCGTTAGGTGAATCCGTAGATACGTGGGATACATTACTGATACTAATAGTAAAAAGTAAGCTCAATTTTCAGCTTCGCGAAAAATGGGAAGACTTTTCCAGCCGAAGTAAAACGCCGACAATGAAACAATTTTTAGAGTTTCTACAGCGCCGAGCACAATTTAGAGAAACTCAATTTTCCCAGTCATACGCGAAATCTCAAAATAGGTCGGAAAAGAAGCCTGAGTATAAATCAGAAAATCAACGTGCGTCTAACGGGTTCAAAGAGTCCTATCGACACGCTCATCTTGCTTCAACTTCGAAGTTCAGGTGTTATCACTGTTCAGAGGAACATACAATATACTCGTGCGAAAAATTCCTTAATCTTTCACAAAGAGAACGGCAAGAAGCAGTAAAAAAGGCCTCGCTTTGCACAAATTGCCTACATCCCAATCACAGAGTCAGCGAATATCGCTGTGGTCCCTGTCGAAAATGCGGAAAGAGACACAACTCGCTTTTGCATATTGATCGCGAAAATACCGATGATTCTGAAAAAAGCAATCAGAAAAATTCGTCAGTCAATATGCAATCTCATTTAGTTCAAGACGATTCAGACGCGTATATGCTATTGTTCACCGCGATCGTGGACATATTTCACAATGAGGGAAAGCCGCATACTTGCCGAATTCTTTTAGACAATGGCTCTGAGTCTAATTAAATGACTGAAAAAATGGCTTCTCTTCTCAAGGTGCCAAAGTATCCAGTAGATATAGATGTTTCTGGTTTGAATTCAGCATCCACTGAAGTAAAATCTTCAGTCGTTGGAACAATTAAGTCGCGATTCAATAACTATGAAAAATCATTAAATTTTCTTCCTGTTGACCAGGTTACCAAAAAACTACCTGTAATACCGTTAGATCTAAGTTCATTGCAGATTCTCTCTAATATATACGTAGCAGATCCTGAATTTTACAAACGCGGAGAAATACATGCACTTTTAGGTGTCCGACAATTCTATAGAATTTTATGTTCAGGTCAAATTGAGATTCAAGGTCATGAAACGATTTTCCAAAAAACTAAGTTGGGTTGGGTAGTTTCTGACACAATTTATCCCAAGATATCTCAACATATAGAAGTAGTTTCTCATCTTTCTCAGAAAGAAGTCAATTCGACCTCAGACGAACTCTCAAAATTTTGGGAGATCGAGCAAATTCCTTTTACAAAACAATTATTTAAGGAAGAAAAAGGCTGTGAAGATCACTTTGAACTTCACACGACACGAAGCAAGACTGGTCGCTATATAGTATCTCTCCCTTTTAAAGAAAAGAAAAATGACATTGGCGATTCCCATCAAATGGTTTTGCGACGTTTTCAATCTCCTGAAAACAAATTTGCGAAAAATCCCGCGTTAAAAGAAAAATATTTCGAGTTCATTCAGGAGTATAAGAGTCTGGGTCACATGCCTGAAGCTCAAGACAATGTTTCCACTCAAAACGGTTTCTCTTTACCTCACCATGCTGTTTTGAAGGACAATAGTTTAACGACAAAAATCAGAGTAATTTTCGATGGCTCTGCGAAAAGTTCAAGCGGAATTTCGTTAAACGATTCTCTTATGGTCGGCCCAACTATACAGGACGATCTTTTCACAATTTATACGCGTTTCCGACCATTTTCCTTCGCTCTAACAGCTGACGTCGAGAAGATGTACCGTTTGAGGTCACTCCTGAAGACTCAGCTTATCAAAGAATTCTCTGGCGAGAAAGTTCAGTCGAACCTATAGAAGTCTATGAATTAAAAACAGTAACTTACAGTACCGCTTTTGCACCCTTACTGGCAACGCGAATCCTATCCCTATTAGCTGAAGATGAGGGTCACTCTTACCCTCTCGCCGCTCAAGTTCTTACTCGCGATTTTTAGGTGGATGATGTGTTAACGGGCGCTGCTAGTTTCAAGGATGCATCAGATCTTTACAACGAACTCGTCGAGCTTGTTGGAAAGGCTGGGTTAACATTGCGGAGATGAGCCTCAAATGACACACATTTAACTTGCGATTTTAGAGAAGAATCAAAAACTGTACTGTTATCTCTCGATTCTTCAGACACAATAAAAACTCTAGGACTCTGCTGGAATTCCAGAGAGGACGCGATTCTTTATGCCGTAAGATGGATTGATAATAATGATAAAATAACTAAAAGACTCGTTCTCTCTGAAGTCGCAAAAATATTTTACCCTTTAGGATTATTGGGCCACATTACTCTTAACGGGAGCATTTTGATGCAAATTCTTTGGAAAATGCAAGCCACATGGGACGACCCCCTTCCTAAAGAAATTCACTTCGAATGGCTTCAATTTAAGGACCAACTACCATCCTTGAATGAAATCAGATTCAATCGATGTATAGTTGTTCGCGACGCAATTAATATTCAAATGCACGGATTCTGTGATGCCAGCGAGAAGGGTTACGGAGCCTGCATTTACTTGCGGTCCACTGATAAGGAGAGACAGCACCATTCGTCTCTCGTGTGCCCAAAATCTCGAGTCGCACCGGTACAGAAAATCACATTACCGCGATTAGAATTGTGCGCCGCTATTTTGCTCTTACGTCTCTATGAAGCCGCCGTTTCGGCATTAGAAACTTCGAAATTCAGTAGAACGATTTTTTGGTCGGATTCAACAGTCGCTCTCCATTGGATTTATACGCGTCCACACACTTTAAAAACTTTCGTATCCAATCGGGTAGCAAGAATTCAAGAAATTACACAAAACGTCGCAAATCTCACGTGGAAACACGTACGCACGAAGGACAATCCCGCAGATTTATGTTCTCGGGGTCAATTACCAGAGAATTTTATTTCAGATATCGATTTTTGGCAGCGAGGTCCTCACTGGCTCATCCAGAAGGAATGCAGCTGGCCTAAAATGGAACTCAAAAGGTGCGAAATTCCCGAACGTAAATCCAATTTACCGCAGATTGCAATCACAATGACCTCATTAGATAAATCTCACAACACAGAAAAATCTGATGAAACTGAAACCGTTTTCAAACGATTTTCTTCCATTAAAAAATTAAATCCAGTACTCGTGTATTATCTAAGATTTCGTCACAATACACAAAAAATCAATTCAGTCAAGTCAACAAGCGAACTTTCTGAAACAGAACTGAAATCGTCAACACAGCGCATTATTAAACTCACTCAAGCAAAAGATTTATCAACGGAAATTGATAGCTCATCACACAACGGAGTTGTCAATTCTGAGAGAAAAATTCTTAGCCTCAATCCGTTTTTAGATCAAGGAATTTTGAAAGTAGGCGAAAGGCTTACCCATGCAGACTTAGCATATAATCAGAAGCATCCGATTGTGCTTCCGCGGAAACATCACGTGACTGATCTTATTTTTCGCGACACTTACTTAGCTTTAAGGCATTCAGGGGTCCAAGCTACCTTGTACTCTGTAAGAGAACGATACTGGCCTATCGATGGGAGAAATGTAACGCATGGAGTTATTCACATGTGCGTCAAATGTTTTTATTTAAAGCCTCGCGGTATTGATCATCAAATGGGAAACCTGCCTGCGGATCGGTTAGAATATTTGCGACCATTCTTGAATGTCGGAATCCACTACTGCGGACCTTTCTGATTAAAAACACGACGATACGGGAATGTCAAAAAAGTTAAACTTTATGTAGCTGTTTTCGTGTGCCTTGCAAATAAAGCTGTGCATTTGGAGCTGGTAAGCGATCTTACTACGATCGCCTTTCTCGGTAGTTGAAAAAGATTTACGTCGCGACGCGGAAAGCCAGACCAAATCAGATCAGATAGTGGCACCAACTTTCAAGGTGCTAGCAGACAATTAAACGAACTCAATCAACTTTTCAACTCTGCAAATCACAATATCATAGTAAAAGGTTTTTTGGACAATCAGGGAATAAAGTGGTCCTTTATTTCTCCTGAAACACCGCACTTCGGTGGTCTTTGGGAAGCAGCGGTCAAATCATTCAAGCATCATTTCTTACGAACAGTTGCTGATGCCGCTTTAACTTTTGAACAATTTCATACTTATGTAACTGAAATCGAAGCCATCCTGTATTCCCGCCCCATCAGTCCAATGTCCTCTGATCCCAATGACATACGTCCCTTAACACCAGGTCATCTTCTCATTGGTGGGCCATTAATAAGCTTTCCTCAGGAAGATCTTCGTGATGAAAAGCAGACTAGGCTTTCGTCTTGGCAACACGCTCAGCAGATGAGACAACATTTCTGGTGCCGCTGGCATAAGAAGTAACTGAACGAGCTAACCGCTTGCGGCAAATGGCACTCAGGTTCGGCCAACATTGCCATTGGAACGGTAGTCCTCATCAAGGAAGACAATGCACCACCAATGCAGTGGAAACTTGCTCGAGTCATCGATACCTATCCTGGGCGGGACGGTATCGTGCGAGTGGTCTATGTGAAGACCGCTGAAGGTATATACAAGAGAAGCGTAAAGAAATTGTGTCCACTTCCTTTAGACCCTGTATACAATTAAATTAACTGATCGTCCTTTGATCTCTTATGATTATATTTTAAGATGCTATTTCTTCTCCATATAAGTATGTCTATTCATTGCTGTTTTTACTTCGTATTATTTATCATTATCTATTACTATTTTTATGTTGTATGATTTATGTTCGTCCATCGCTAATATTTACTTCATGTGATGAATGTTTATCAATTTCTACTCTTCACCTTTATGTGCTATGTTTACTGCTTTTATTCAATTGACGTTATCCTACAATAGTGTACACATCATCTTTGTTCTCATATTGACAATTATGCTCACCCATCAGTTCTTGTTGAACCAGATCCGTTCAAAAGGGCCGGCATGTTTCGTTGTAAAACTACCATGTTTTAAATTTAAAGAAAGTGAATTCTATTACTTTAGGACTTCGAAAGTGAAAACAGAAAATACACAAGCTCGAAATCTAGAACTCAAATCTATTCACTGCATTTATAAAACTTTACAACTTCATCCTTCTTAGTCTGGAAATATTGGAAAAACGCACGTTGCAACGATAAACTTTACTGCCTTGTTTGTGTCAAACTATTTAGGTATTTCTAATATCCGAGCCAACGCATCTGTACTAATAGGTAGGGCTTCAAATCCTTCCAGAAGGCAATTATTTTCAGGGACTCTGGTCAAATGTAAATAAACCTCCCTCCAGCTCTCTTACCTGCGTTTCCCAAAATCTACGTCACAAAAAGGGTGTATCCAAATTTCCTACCATCGTTTGTAAGAGCTAATCATAGCGCTTGGTCTACCCCTACTGCATTTTGCATCCCTACCTTGATCTTCGATTTTCTGTTCTTCGCTCTCCACTTACAGCGAAAACTAAATTATCATTATCGATTCATCCTCTAAGGAGCGAACAACTTCTCAATCCTTAGCAATTTTATACACCGTGCGATAAATGTCTGTTTATTCTTATTACATTCTTGATTAGTTTCATGTTTACTGTGAAAATATCTGAGTTGAAATTTAATCTGAGTGTTAACAAAATATTTCTCCAGTGCAATAACCAACAATGAACTTTTCAGCCTTTACTATAAACAAGAAACTTTAACGTCCGAAAGACCAAAATAGGAAGAAAATGAACAACGAAATGTTGCATCAACTCTATTGGACAAGCTTATGAGAATATTCAAATCCCAAAGTTTCAGAAATAAACCATTTCCGTCATCAGGGGAAACATATTTAAAATAACTATCTAAAAAAGTATAGTAATAACAACCTTATTCTTGATGAAGTTGCTTCATGAACGTCATGTTTGAGCACAATTCTGGCCGTTTTTCAACCAATATGTAAACATTTTTAACGTCAGAAAAACCACATTAGGAGGAAAATGAAGACCAAACTGTTCAATCAACACTGTCGGACGAGCTTATTAGAATTTTGAAATCCAAACGTTTCGGAAATACACCATTTTCATGATCAGGGGAAACATGTTTACAAAACGTCATGTTTAAGTACAATTCTAGTCGCTGTGCAATCAATCTATAGGAATCTCTAATGTCAGAAAAAACAAAATAAGAAGAAAACGCAAAACAAACTGTTCTATCAACACTATCGGACAAGCTTATTAAAATATTGAAATACAACGTTTCGGAAATACCTCATTTTCAACGTCTGGGTTACAATAAATACAAAAACACAATCAATATATAAGAATCTTTAACGTCCGCAAGACCAGAATAGTAAGAAAACGCCAAATAAACTTTTTTATAAACACTGTCGGACAAGCTTATTAAAATATTGAAATACCAAAGTTTCAGAAATGCACCATTTCCATCATCAGGGGAACCATATTCAAATGAAAAAACCAAAAAAGGGTAATAATAACCATCTTATTTTAGCTTGAGTTGGTTCAGGAACGCTATGCTCAAGCATAAACCTAGTTGATGTGCAATAAATACATATACGAATGTTTAACGTCAGAGAAACCAAAATAGAAAGCAAATGAATAGACGAATGTTCTTCAAACTCTGCCCAACAAGCTTATTAGAATATTCAAATCGCAACTTTTTGGAAGTACACCATTTTCGTTATTAGAGCAGCCATACTTAAAAAAACAATCCAAAGAAGTGTAATCATAACAATCTTCTTTTTTCTGAGGTTAGTTCAGAGACGTCACGTTTGAGCATAATTCTATTCCATGTGCAATCAATATACAAGAATCTTTAACGTCCGAAAGACCAAAACGGGAAGGAAAGAAAGAACAAACTGTTCCATCATAACCGTCGGACAAGTTTATTAGAATATTCAAATCCCAGCGTTCCGGAAATACACCATTTCCATCATCAGGGAAAAGATATTTGTAAAATCAAACTAAAAAGTGTTAATGATAACAATCTTATTTTGGCTTAAGTTGGTTCAGAAACAGCATGTTTAAGCACAATTCTTTTCCACGTGCAATCAATATATAAGAATCTTTAACGTCCACGAGACCAGAATAGGAAGAAGATCAACAACAAAATGTTTCTAAAACTCTGTCCGACAAGCTTATTAGAATATTCAAATCTCGACGTTTCGGAAGTAAACCATTTCCATTGTCAGGGAAAACATATTTACAAAAATAATCTAAAAATCTTACTTTTGCTCAAGTTGGTTCAGAAACTTCATGTTTAAGCACATTTCTAGTCGCTGTGAAATCAATCTATAGGAATCTCTAATGTCAGAAAAAACAAAATAGGGAGAAAACGCAAAACAATCTGTTCTATCAACACTATTATATCAACACATACATGATTTTAAAAAAGATGAAAGAGGTACTGCGTTGGTTCATCAATCGCATGTTCATGATCATCAATTCTTATGTTCAGAAACTAAAGTTTAAGCCATGAAAGTCAGTATTAAAAGCGAAATTTTATAGAAATGTTTTACATTATCAAGAACACAAACTGTGTTAATAAGAGATCGGATGTAGAATACCGTAGCAGAATATATCATAGTCTTGCTTTGTCAACGAACAATGCTGTTTAGTTCAAAAGGTGTTATAAATATATTTCAATTTGGAGCACCTACTATTTACTGTCTATATACATAGTATACATATATATAATCTCATCTCATTTGACATCATAAATTTCTCTCTCAAAGTAATACGTACGATGTCATTTTTTAGATGACAGTTGCTCCCAGTGGGACCCTGCAGTGGTTGTTAACCTTTAGTTTTTAATTATATACATCCCTGTTCGCGGAGGCTTTTTGGCGCCTCTTGAGTAAGCAGTCTGTTTCTGTCAAAAATCCACCCAAGTCAAACGAAATAGAGACTTTTTGCAGAGAGGTATATAAGATTCCAAAAATACTAGAGTTGAAAGAAGATACTGATAACATCATCCGCTTCAAGGAGTTTTGCGACAATCTTATAACATCTGATGAGGAATGTCCATCAATCACTGCCGAAGAGGTGAAGAAAGCACTTAGAGGCACAAAGAACTTTTCCGCTGCAGGACCAGATGATATTGAAAACTTCCGGTGGAAGAAATTTACATCTACACACCATTATTGGGCCTGCATATTCACCTATTATTTAAAGTCTTGCACTGTTGCAAATGGAAAAGATCCTCTCCTAAAAATAGTTAGGAATCACGAGATGATTGGCAAAGGAGCGTTCCTTTACAAAGCCGCCGGGCAGACGGCTGAGACTCTTGGCCTGAATTTTGACATCAGAAGTGAGGAAAGTGCATTACTTCATTGAGTTGCTTCACTTCTGAAAACCGCCCTTGTCGAACGATCAAACTTTTAGTTTTCTCAGATAATCAGGGCTTAATTCAGGTACGGAAGCTTTCATTTCCGCATGCCAGCGCGGCATCATTTCCACCTTAGTATACCGTGACTGCATTTTATGTCAAGAAGTTCACAGCGATAGGTGCAGAGCGTGTCATGCACACGCAGAGTAGCTAGATCACATACTATCTGGGTGTCCCATCCATGCGGGAACAAAGTATATCTACAGATCTATACAAACGACTATACATTTAGTATACATACTATAGTATATATACATAGTATACATACTATACATATAGCAACGACTATACGCAAAATTTTCGGTTAGAGTATTTGTCCTTGTGATCGGTGCTCGAGGAGGTACGAAACGATCACTGGTTCGTAACCTTCAAGACATTCCCGCGTGCCAAAAATATGCCAAGGCACTTGCGAGATGGATGCAGAAAACTGTCATCCTTGGGTCGCTTTGTGTCCTCAAGACACATGAGGGTTTCGCCCACCTGTCGTCGTAATTTTATCATGCCACCCATCTCACGGTGGTGAGACGTGGGTATAAGTCTCAATTACCGCAGTTCTACTGGGAGCCGATGTCATTTTTAGATGGAATTTTCTCCCAGTGGGAACTTGCGGTGGTTGTTTAACCTTTTTTTTCTATTTAAGAAGGAATACTTATTCAATCCGAATGTTTACTTCTGTTTAAT
Organism: Andricus grossulariae; assembly: GCA_011634705.1. NCBI lineage: Eukaryota > Metazoa > Arthropoda > Insecta > Hymenoptera > Cynipidae > Andricus > Andricus grossulariae. The sequence goes on from JAABKJ010007545.1 coordinate 208,593,035, forward strand.
TTCTTATGGTGCTTCTCATTTCTGAATTAAAAAATCATAAAATAAGTAAATGTGGAGGATCATTCGGTGTCGTATGAGTTAACGTTTGCTTTCCTTAACTCACAGGGATTAAAGTCGGGCACGAAGGGTTTCATTTTGGCATTTCAAGACGGTGTCATTTCTACTTTAGCATACCGTCGCCACATTTTGAGCCAAGACATTCGCGATTACAGCTGCACAGCATATCATGCACACCCCGAACATCTAGGACACATAATATCTAGTTGTCCAACTCATGCGGGAACAACCTACATCCAAAGTCGTCCTTGGGTCGCTCCGTGTCCTTAGGGTACACGAGACTTTTGCCGGATCATCGTATTGAGTCCGTCACAGATTTTTCAATTAATTTTAAGTTTCCCAGTAAATCAGAACCTTTAGAATCACACAACACTGAAAAAAATAACAATGCAATTAAATTCATCAAAGGATCAATTGATTTAGATTTTATTTTAGTACCGCAGGGAAAGCTGCTGATTGCGCCTTACGCCTAGTGGCACTTAATAGCACTGTTTGCATTATATTTTTTGTTTGAATCTAAAAAATATTTTTACGAATTTGAATAAACAAATTTTAAACAAATGCATTGTTCAAAAAAAGACAATTTTTTGTTTAAATTAAACAAATTGTACTCAAAAAATGATTTATTTCATTCAATAAGGTACATATTTTGAATTTAAATGAACCTTTTTGAATTGAAGTAAAAAATGTGTTCCTTTCAATTATCTGAATCTAAACGAATTTTGTTGTTAGATTCAAATAAACATTTTTCTGAATTTATAAATGTACCCTTGACAGAGTAAGTAGTATTTAGTATGCTATTCTAGTGCCGAAAGTGAAGGATATATTTGAAAATTTTTCTCATGGATGTAATTTTGAGTTGTTTATATTTTTTGACTCGGTGATCCGTTTACGTACCCGGTCTTTGCTTTATCTTTAGTGAAGGGTTACAATTATTATTTAATCCTAATGATCAAGGCCTCATTCCATACTTTGAAGGATTCTCTACAATTCTACTTGGGTGTTACTTTATTAGTTAATTCAGAAATAATAAAGTTATCATGGTCATAAACAATGATAGTTCAAATTTCAATGAACACCACCGAAATAGAATTGTACAGAATCCTTCAAAGAATAAAATGAGGCCTTGATCATTAGGTTTGAATAAAAATTGTAACTTTTCCTTAAAGAGAAAGCGAAAAATATAACTATAAGTACCTTCTGTTAAATATACAATTTTAACCGGAACATATTTTTTAAAATCACACTTTCTTTGGAAAAAGATCTTCTCCTTTACTTCGCTGGGAATTGAACCACAGGTCTACTGATTGCCGGTCGGATGCTCTTACCGCTAAGCTTCTGGAGAAATCGAAAGAAGAATCATTTTTCAGAGATACGCTGTCATACAAAAGTCGAATATTAAATTTTCCCGCCGAACGACGACAGATGCTTAGGATATGATTTAAAGCTTTTTAAAAAATGTACGACTTTTTAAAACCATTTGTTGATAGGACTCGTTTTTTTGGTTTTATTCATTAGAAATGAATGAGTCGAAAATTCTAAGTTTAAGGCAAACGACGACAGTTAAGTAAAAAAGATTGAGAGAAGAATTGTAGCGTTTTAAAAGACCTAGAATTTTACTGCCAATCAATTTTGTGATTAGACGTTATATTTTGGGTTTATTTATCAAAAGTACTATGAAATAACTCCGAGATTCAAATATTGAATTTAGCGACGCTAAATACAGGAAAAAGTCTTAAGGAGCAATTATAGCTTACAGAAAGTCTAACAACATTTTTTCAACACGTTTTTTTTTTATAGGGCTTGTTACTTTGGTTTTATTTTTCGAAAATACTATGCAAAAATTTAAAATTGAAATGTTGATCCAAACTACGCGAGACACGGAAAAAAGTTTCAAATATAAATTTCAGCTTTCAAAAAGTACTATAAAATTGCTTGATCCATTTTTAGATAGTACTTGTCATTTTGGTTTTATTTATAGAAAATACTATGGAGAAATCCGAAATTCACATTTTGAACCAAACGACGCAAAATACGGGAAAAAGTCGTAAGGAGCAATTATAGTTTTTAAAAAGTCCCCTAAAATTTTGTTCAACCAGTTTTCGATAGGAATTGTTATTTCAGGTTTATTTATCGAAAATATTATGCAAAACATAGAAAATTCAAATTTCGAAGTAAACGATGTGAGATACGGAAAAAAATTTAGCAAAACGTTGCAGCTTTTAAAAAGTCCTAAAAAGTATATCTAAACTATTTTTGTAAGGACTTGTTACTTTGGTTTTATTTATCGAAAGCAATATGAAAAAGTCGAGAATTCAAAATTTGAGCCAAATGACGCGAAACACGCGGAAAAGATTTTGCATGAATTTCAGCGTTTAAAAATTTTTACGACATTTCTTTGAACCATTTTTTGACCGAACTCGTTTTCAAGGCTCTTGCCGGGATTCCATTCAAAAACGGCCCCTGACCCAAATGGGATTCTCTATGTCCTGTTCAGTATGATTGCTAATAGATTATGTGCTTGAAATATTACATGGCATAATGCATTCTTGTAGACTTATTATGGATCTGGCGAACCTAATCTAAACCACGGAATTTGACAATTATCGTGATTTTTAAGCATCGTCCACATTTTTTAAAAAGCTATCAAAATTGAGGTATACGCACCTTTGAGGGACTCATCAATAGTAAAAAACACGACTTTGTTAATGGATTTTTCCAATAAACAAATTGTGTGCAAAAATTGGTACAATTTTTTTCATTGAAAATTTTGTACTATAAAATTTGCGAAAATTTAAGGCGATGTCTCTTGATGTCAATAAGAACTGTGAATTTTTTCAGACTTTTCCGATGATCAGTTTAGCCAAAAATGACAGAAAACCTAATTTGCATAATGAACTATTACTCATTCAATATAGCGGCTATCGGGCTGAAGATTGGCTAAAAACCATCTTGAGTTGGCCGTTTTTGCATCGAAAACCAAAAAGAGACTTTATTTATCGAAATTTGCATGCAAAAATGGAAAATTTCAATATTACACCAAGAGACGCGAGATACATAAAAAGTCTGAAAGAAGACTAGTAGTAGTTTTTGTTTTATCCATCAAAGATGCTATGAAAACAAAATTCGTATTCTTAGCATAACAACGCGAGATAGAAAAAAAAGTCTGAAGAAAGGATTGTACCTTTCCATTCTATGGTAGCACAGAAAATAAGTATAATACTATACTTCATTACATAACAAATTCGGAGCATGGAGATGAATAAAAAAACTTAGACTTAGAAGAGATGTTTTTTATGAAGTTCTATTCAATTATTTCAAATGCAGATTGAATATCTGAGCGGGAATCGCGAGGTCTAAATATGACCGAGGGTGAAGCGCGATAAGAATGTGCCCGTGCAGTGCTCAGATTGTTGAGTACAGTTTTCGGTATAAAATGCTAATAAGAAATTTATAAAATGTAACTTTGGTCTAAATTCGAATTTTCTGAAAATAAGCAAAAATGTCATTCTCTAAGATTCATTTAACTTTAAATAACAAAAAAATTTCTTAGACATTACATTTCTTAAAACTTTGTAACATATGTGTTGTATCGCTTTCTGAACAGGTGTGAAGTCTAAAAAGACATTTTTTGAAGTCTGTGGAAAATATACACTGTTAAAAATATTTGTAATTTTAGTATACACGGACATATTAAATTTCTTATATGTTTACTGAATTCATTACACTTGTTAATTTTAGTATACTTATGTATAATAAATTTCTTTTTTGAAGTAATATGTATACTAAATGTATTAAGTCGTCAGTAAGTTTCGTTTACGTATATGAATTTCATAGTTTCTGTATACTAAAATTCATATAAAAATTATCTTGAAAACTAAAAAAAAAGTTGATTCTGGTCCTTCCAGAACAAAATTTATAGTCTCTTATATCAGGCTGCCTTTTGTGGATTTCTTTTACAAATTGAATAATCGAATTATGGTAACCGTATTGTTTAAGTGCAACAACCCAATGCATTTTGTATTCACTAATATTACGCACAAGACTGTTGATTGTGTTATTAAATTAGAAATATATAAAGTAACAATATAACCTTTATACATTTTCTCAAAATGACGGTTTTAAACCTTTAATGCTGACTTGCTACCCGAGCGTTAATGGTTCGGAACCCACCTTAAACTGTTGGTCCCCTCAAAAGAGGCTAGTGAATATGGGCATCTAACTCCGTCCACCCTAACCTAGCCTCTTCTCTACGACCTGGCTAAGGAAAGAAAAAAAAATTACTACATAAAACGTTAAAATTTTGTTATTTATTCACGTATACATCTATCGAGGGGTTATGACCACATTATAATAATTTTCGCATAAATTATTTTTCACACAAATTTGGGGATGGTTGGGCAGCATCGGATACTTCAACCCAACCAGCTACTTGCGAATAAAATATATAACGAATAAAATATTTAGTTCAGTAGTAGCGTGCAAAATTTGACTTTTTAGCAATAGTTAAAAAAAATTGTTTCCTGGTTTTTTCAAAAAGTACCAAATACCTCATTTTAAAAAAATTCAAAAATTTTAATTTTGTTTAAAAAGAGAGGTACAATAGGGTTAATAAATAATATTTTCAATCTATAAAATAAATTTGGAAAAAAGTACATTCTTTCGAAAATGGGTCGCCATTGACTAACAATGTATGTATAGGTATATATGGATATATGTATATATGTATCCCAACTCTGTTCGTCTTCACGTAAGAATTAAGTATTGTGAAGTAAACAAATATTAATTTTTATTGTTTGTATAGGGTTCGTAGCCAGTGAATCCTTAGTAGCCATTTTATAATATATTGCCATATTTCCAAAAAACAGAACTTATGAGTAACATGTTTTTTTTTCAATTTAAAATACGCATTTTTAAAAAATGAGACATTTTCGGTTTAATACAACTTAGGACACAAAATATGGAAATATTGAATAATCGCGCGTATAGCGCACCTGTTTCTTGGCTGGTTTTGTATAATTTCATGGAAATATGTATTTAATTTTGATTACAAAATCTGAGAATGTTCAAACTTATTTGACAAATATTTTAATGGATGGAAAAAATATTATGCAGATGATGTTGCAACCATATTTTAAAATGGATTAATAAGGACCTATATGAACATGAAGTATCTAGACTCAAAAAGTTCATGAAGTTGACCCTAGATAAGATTTTCGCGATAATATGTCAAAAATGGACTAACGAATTAATTTTACGATTTCTTCTGTTCAACGGCTTTCTTGTGTCAAATGTGAAAGGTCAAAAGGGCTACATTTATTTTTTCTCAGGCTTATTCTCGACTTTTCTCAAGCTTAAGTTCAGTCATTCATAATTTTCCACAATTTTTCATCTTCTACTCTGCGGTAGGACGTGTCATTATCATTTTTCCTGATTTATTACAATCGGGCAGTTATTTTTTGATTGCCATCGTCTAATTCCTATTCTTTTATATCATTAATTTTATTACCTATATATTGTTTCCATACCAATTTAAAAATCTTTTCTTTTAAGATTAGTATTTTTCGTTAACTCCTCGTAACACAACTTTTTCGGACGGGCGTTACAAAAAGTAGCGTGTGATACACGTGCGCATAGGTGATTGCTAACTCGTGTGATTGCATAATTCGCCTGCGGCTCGAAGCACACAATCACCTACTTTGCGCACTTGTATCGCAAATAACTATTTCAAGTTTTAGGATGTCTTGTAGATTCATATAGAAACCTACTAATCTTGAGAGTTAAGTCTAAAACTTGCTGTGAATGATCAATCTAAGAATAGAAATGTTCAAAAAATACAAAATTAGAAAACAATACAAAAAAATGTTGAAATACAATGACAAATCAGACAAATCAAATTTTGTATTTAAAATGTTAATTTTTCGAGCTGAAAAAGGGAAGGAGGAAATTCTGTCGCACCCTATCCCTTTCCCAGCTTTATGCTAAGTTAATGTTTTCAAATTAAAAAATTAACTTTCAAAAAATTGGTTACCTCCACGTGGTGCATATTGGAAGAGCTGTAGAGAAATTCCAATTAAGAATAATATTATTTGATTTCAATATTTTCAATAAATGCACGTGATTAATTATCATCTTCTCAATGAAGTTGGCGAAATACCAATATAACTTATTGATTTAAAAGTATATAGTTATCAACTGGATTATTATTTTCAGTAATAAAAAAATTAGTGACTATCAGAATACTATTAAAATCCCTAACAGTCTCTGTCAGAATTATTTTATTTGAAAATTTATAATGAAAACGTGTTTTCTATTCATACATCAAATTTGATTTATGTTGATGAAAAAAAGTTTTTCTGTTTAAAACAGATGTTTCAAATATTACGAATGAGCATAACTTCCTTACTCTTCAATAAAGTGTATTAATATTATAGGTCAATCGATTCGTCTCGAACCAAGCAATCTTCTTTATTCTTGCATCAAGTTTAAATTATGAGAATTAAAAAAATTTTACTATAAAAATCGATTTTAAATATAATATAAATGACTATAGCTTCCTTACTCTTTAATAAGATGTATTAATATCATAGGTCAATGGATTCGTCTCGAACCAAGGAATCTTTTATGTTGTTGCATCAACTTTGAATGTAAATGAAAAAAGTTTTACCATGAAAAACCAATTTTTAAAATATTATCAAGTGCTTTCAAAAAAGGCAATAAATATTTTCAGAAACCCTTCGGCCAGTTTCAAGATATTAGTGGTAAAAATAAGCACTCCAAATTTCATTAATTGAGCTGCAGAATCGAATAAGGTCACATACATTTTTTTCGGCGCGAGCGCAAATGAACCCTCACAGGACAAAGAGAAGAATTCTGAAAATATTTTTTTACTGAATTCAAGCGAATGTCTTACATTAATTGAATTTATAAAAATTAATATTCTAAACAAATTTTGAAAACTACGGGAACTCATCCCGTTCGGGCCGGAAAAATGTATGTGCCCTTATTCGATCCGGCAGCTCAATTTATCTGCAACCGTTTTCAAGTTGTCGTGTTGACAAAAAAGTGTGACACCCACGTACGCACACTTACATCCGCACACACACTCAAATCCACACACACACACACGCATCCGGAAAATTGCTTAAAATATTGTATTAAACATTTTTTAATTGAGGAAGATTTATTTAAATGAATTAAACATTTTTGGAAAATGTTGCCATTACAAAGCTTCCTCCATGAGGTAGCAAAAAGAAGCAAAATAGAACTTTCTATCCTTTACACATGTTTTTTATCTTCCTTAAGATAGGAAGCTTACTTTTACCATTTTTTATGTGGAGATATTATTTTTAATGAGTACCAGACTCATCTGGTTACATCCTAGTGAAGTGGTTACGCACTTTTCGCCAAAAGATCGTATTTCAACATTTTTTGAATTAAGGCTTGCTTAAGGCCCCAAAAGCAGAACTCAAATTGTGTTCAAATTATTTTTATAAGCTACAAAATCTTTGAATAATATTTCTGGAGTAATCTAAGAACTTTTCTTCTGGTAAATGACGTAAAGAACAGTGAAAGAAGTAAAATAACGTTCTAAGGGGAAATTTTTATAAGTTTAAGGGAAGTTTTGTACCACTGGTACCCAGTTTAACTTGGAAAAGGTCTTTTGTGATGATTCAAGGGCAAGAATATTAAAGGTGTATAAAGAATGCACATTATAAATTTTCAACCACCTATAGAAGGTAGGGTTTCGCTCTTAAGGGTAGTATTCTGAATAAAATTAGGTTAAAATTATTTTCACCGTTGCTTACCTTAATTTTGTTGTCATAATTATTGATTTTACGTAATTCATTCGTCATTTTTTCATGAAAAAAAAATTAACATTTTGTAACGTTTAACGGCCTTACATTAAGTTTATCTTTACGATAAGCTTTCCCTTTTAAAACAGCTAACCGACAAGTACTCTTGCCATGCCCGCGATTATTGTTTCTTTCTTAGTTCTTACAAATAAATATTCGTTTATCTTAAAACATTTATGCCTTACTTTGTTTGAAGTACTTGAAATCACTTGAAATAATGTCGATAAATAATGTTTTGAGCTTGTTAAAATTACTTTAAATTCCTGGATCACAACGAAACCTTTTTAAATATTGTACAATCGCTAGAAATCCTCTCAAATTTTCTGTCATGTTTAGAAATCACTTGAAGTCCTGTAAAAAACCTCGAAGTCGTCAGAATTAATTTTGCATCTTCTCAAAACCCCTGAAATATTTTGAAATACTGCAGCAATTCTTTAAAAAAAATTTAATACTTTAGGGCTCTTGAAATCCTATTGAAAACTTTTACGAAATCGTTAATATCCTTCTAAGTTGCTTAAACTATTCTAGAATTATTTGAAATTCACAAAAATCCACAAATCCCATAAAATCCCTTTAAATTCTTTCATAGGCCATGACATCTCTTAAGATTCTTGAAAATCCCTTGAAGTATTCTGGAATAGCTTGAAATCATTAGAATACCTGTGCAATCCCTTGAAAATTTTTAAAGCTTCTTGCAATCCGCTTGGAAGTACTGTAAAATCTCTTGAAATATTTTGAAATGTTTCAAAAATCGCTCAAATATTTATAAATACTTTGCGATTTCTAAAAACTGTTTAAAATCCATTGAAAATTCTTAAAGTTTTGTGATACATATGCCTCTGAATATTTTGAAACCCATTGAAAACGCTTTTAATTTTTTAAAACCTTTCAAATTCCCTTGAAATCTTCTTCAGTCTTTTACAATTCCTCACAGTCTCTGGAAATTTTTTGAAATAACCTGAAATATTTTCAAGCCCCTTGAAATCCCATGACATTCTTTTTAATCTCTTAAATTGGTCTAAAATCCCTTGAAAATTTTCTCAATCTCTTGAAATCTGTTGAAATTACGTAAAACAATGAAAAATCCCTTGGAATATTTCCAAACGGTTTGGACATGTTGACATTTGTTAAAACCTTTCAGATCTAAAGATATCTTCTGAAATATGCGGAGATTTTCGTAAATCTTTATAAATATTTGAGTTCTTATTATCTGGGTACTTACACTCAAAAATAATTTTGTTTAAATCAAAATAATCAGCCCTGGTAAAATTATTTAAAAATCTTAGAGTCCGATGGAAATCTTATAAAATGTTTTGCAAATCGTTGAAATCCTTCTATATTCCATACAATGTTTGGAAATCACATGAAGTCCTATGAAATCCCTCAAAATCTTTGTACATAATTAGGAATCTTGTAAAATCCCTTCAAATGTTTTCAAATGATAAAATACCTTGAAATTGATTGAAATGCTTTGAAAATGCCTAGAACTTTTTAAAATACTTTGCAAATCCTAAAAACTATTGGAAATCTTGAAATTTATCAAATCTTTGTGGTATGCCCTGTGATATTTTGAAACTCATTGAAAACGCTCTGAATCATTTAAAGTTTCTCAAAATTTCTTGAAATCGTAATGAATCGTATAAAATTTGCAAATATTCTACGAAAATCTTGAAAATATTGTACAGTTCTTTACAGAATCTGTTGGAATCACTCACAATAATAAAAAATATCCCTTGCAATTTTTCGAAATAATTGAGGAATCTGTTTTTTTTTTCTTCAAATCCAAACAAATTCTCTGAAATTTTGTGAAATTTTATAAAATCTTAAGCAATATTTGAAATCTTAACAAGTGGTGTGCATTTAAAATCCGATCGATCAACCCCACGGTCTTATAGAATTGACGGCGATGAATAATATTATTTGTATTAGTATTTGTATAGTAACCTTTCAAAACAATACCTTACGCTTTACTGAATTTTTTACTAGTTAACAAAGAAGACTGCACAGAAAGTCAGAAATGGATGGCTAAACTTTAAAAATATAGAAAAAATTGAATAGGTGATTAGTGAGTCCGCTTTCAGCAAATGCGATAATACATTTCCTACCCTGGATACTAATTGAAGTGCAAATAAATTCGAATGAAAATGGCGCACGCGAAATGCTAAGGAGTGAATAGCATAGCAGCCTGGTGTGGCATAAGTAATAAAAGTGGGAAGTGTAATTATGGCGTCGCGTAATGTTATCAGACGGTTCATAAATTACGTCAGTTCCGACGGAAAGAGCGAACGAACGAAGTGTCGCTGAAGCCAGAGGCAGAGAGGCGAAGAAGGAGAAAGAGGTCGTCGGTGCGGAGCAAGAGGAAGAAAAGAAAAGCAGTCCGTGGTCTCGCATAACACACGACAGAATAACACCCGACAGCATAGCACCTCCATGCGAGACTGTGCTGATTTATTACCGCCGCGACGCTAAAAAGCGTGTAAGACATCTTCTCCTCCTTTCGACTCCCTTAGATAAGCTCCCCAAACATTCCGCCAACCAACGTAATGCGGTAAGATATTTTGAAGCCTGCGAATCACTAAATAACAAAAGTTAAATAGCTCTCATTGTAAATAGCCGTTTGTCACTTCGAGTGGATTCCGCAAAAAAATGAAGACTATTCATGATAAAATATACAAAATGTGCATTTGTTTATGTAATTAACAGTTTTTTCCTTTATGAAAAATATAACACCAATAAGTCTTTCGTGAGACACTTCGAGTTGATTTCACACAAAAATCAAGCCTATTCATGAAAAAATAATCAAAATGTGCATTTGCTTATAAAAATTGTTTATATATTACTCACAGAACGTTTCTAAAAATGTGGAAAAATCATAAAATGTAGAGTAAATCCTGCTATTAATATCCAAATCAATTGTTATAAGATACGACCTCAATTTCTTTTTTATTCCATTGTATATTGAATCAAATCTGTCGTTGCATCTTATAACAAATTAATGAAATATTGCCTGCGGCTTGTCTTTTTTTTCAGGTCGTAGATTTTTAACCCGATTTTTGACTCGACTATAATTTTTTATATTAAGAAAGTTCAGGGCTTTTCCGGTTTATAATGCTTATTGAAAAATCGCACTCAGCAAGAGTTTTAATTGTTATGATCAATTATTTGAAACAAATTTAAAAAACAGGCCCTTTTAAAATTGATGGCTACTAACAAACAAACATTTGGTCTATAAGTACATACTCAATAGTCGAATTCACTTCTAAAAATCGTAAATAAGAAACACTAATTTTATCGAGACTTATTAACTTTTTTTTTTAGAAATTGAGAAGAAGCGGTAAATTCTCTGTAGGTGAAAACGTCTCACTGTTGAAATACTATTTTTCAGAGGGAAATAAACAAATCTGCGGAAAAACTAATTTTCTATATCCAAAAGCGATTATTAAATGAATTCGTTCATGATAATTGTTTGAAGTATTATTGAAGTATTATTTTTGACAGTAAAATAAACAATTATGCTGAAAAACTTCCTTTTTTGTGTCTAGACATGTTTATTTAATGAATTTGTTCATGATGATTGTTCACTTTGATGAAAATTGTTGTAAAGTGTCAATATATTTCTTGAAACATGATTCTTGAGGTTAAAATAAACGACTCTGCTAGAAGTGAGCATTTTTGTGTCTGAAAGCGCCTAGTTAATGAATTTGTTTCGCAGAATTGTTAATAACAGATGAAAATGTTGTTAAGTGTCAATATATGCGTTTGAAATATTATTCTTACATGTAAACTAAACGACTGCGATAAAGGAACGAATTTTAAGTATCCAAAAGCGCTTATTCAATGAATTTTGTATAATAATTGTTTTTTATCATTAAAAATATTGTTTCGTGTCAATAGATTCCGTCGAAGTATCATTTTTGATGGTAAAATAAACAATTCCGCGTTAAAAAATTAATTTTGTGCATCTGAAAGCATCTATTTCATGAATTTGTTCACAATGATTGTTCCTGACAATAATAAATGTTGTTAAGTGTCAAAATATCTCTTTGAGTTCTTGTATTATGAGAGCAGTTTTAGGCTCCGGAAGCTACGATCATGGTCTCTTGGAGCCAGGTCTCTAGCTGCGGATGACCTTACGCGGCAGGCGGGACAGTTGAAGATGAAAATTTCACCTCTGGATACTTTTTTAGAGCTACCAATTGTAATAAAATTATTGTCTCAGGCTTAAGATGTTACAGCCCAATATGTCAAAGGCATTGTTGGTTAGAGTTGGATTTTTCAAATATTTTTTTGGGTAGTATGCACGGGGCTGTACCGGTATATATTATCAATCGCGGACGCATTATTATAATGCAATTAAGTGATCTGATAAGAGCGTGGGCTTAGACATATTGGGCAAAGCCTGGTTTGTAACCCATCATTCACGAACTGGGTTGCAGTCAAGTGCATGATGGGGGAACCTACAGCTTAAGGTGGGTTCCGAACCACCAGAACCTCGGTAAAGGTACATAGAAAAATTTCAAGAGATACCGGCTCAGAGATCGTACCTCGGGCCTCTAAGGTGAAGTCCGAGCGCCTAACCAACTGAGCCACCGAGGCTCTATCATTATTATTATATCATTAAGCCGTTTTCCTTTCGAGGTAGGCGTGATTTGCTCGGTTGGAAAGTAGTGATGTGTGGATGCGTATATAGGTGAAGGGTAGATAGGTATATAGGTTTAAGGTATAGATATTTTAGATTGATCTAGAATTCTCGTGTTAAGGGTTGCAAACAAACCGTGACGTTTGAGCGTAAAGGAAGGGGGGGGGGGGACACAAATGAGAAGGACAAAACAGATCACACAAATATCAGCAATTAGGAATTCTTAAATTCGTAAGATGAGAAACATAATGTAATCAATGGCATAAAATATGGGGGGGGTACACAAATGGGAAGGACGAAGATCACACAGGTATCAGCAATATGGATGTAACAAATTCATAAGAAATGCGAGAAACACAATGTAAATAATGGCATAAATATGGGGGAGGGGGGGGTAAAAGGAAGCGTGAAGGTGAGAGGAAGAGGACGTGGGCCCCTTTGGCTCTCCTGCTAGTTCAAATGGCGAGAATCGGCACCGAACCGTGACGTTCGAGCGTGGGGGTGCAGGGAGACATATTAAATACGGGAGAAGACAATCAAGGTTTCACAATACAATAAAATATCCACATAAAAACACATAAAAGTAATTGAAGAAAATGTTAGAGGCACTAGCCTCTCTGTCCCTCCCGTTAGTCCTAACGTCGAGGTTCGCCGCCGGACTGCGACGTTTGAGCTTTCGAGATTGGACATAGAAAGGAAAAATGTTTTTCACAATTCACGGCTTAACGATGATGAAACTTTGAAAACAAAAATAAAGAAGAACACTGTTCGTTTATATTTCGTATATTCACTCACAACACAAATTAGAATACACTGGCAGATAAATGCACATACACTCAGCGAGATTTGCAGCGGAGAGAACACTACAGAGTACTGAGCTATGCGGTGGATAGACACAGAATGACCGACGAGGTTGCGCGTACTGCACTCGAGCCAGAGACGAGTGAGCCCCCGGAAGGCGGGGATACTTTCGACCAATCCCGTGAGCTCGGACTACGAGAAGATATGAAGAACGTTGGAGTGGGATCGCCAACCACTTTCCACCCGCTAAGCCTCTTACGCTCGAAAACAGCGCGCGCTTCTCCAAACTTAAATATTATTTAAAATTAAGCACTAACATTAATGAAAATTTACGGCAAATTTGCGTCATCAAAATGGAATTCAAAATTACATACAAGAATTATTAGAATTAAAACTCGTAAGAAAACGACGATTACACATATAAATTATTATAATACGGTATTACAATTCCATAATATAATATTTAATAGGAAAATGTTTGAAACGAGTAATTGAATATTTACTTTTACAATATAATATCATAAGACACTAGAAAATCAGAAGCTGGAAACGCCAATAACCAATAATAATACTAATAACCAAACTAACAATATTATCAATTAATTATTAATAATACTGTTATTAATCATTAACATTATTACACCATTACTATATCATACCATACTTTTAAAATTATAATATATTAATATTATAATTACTATTAATTATATGTATTATATATCATTGACTACATATTATAATAATAATATTATAATAAGAATACAATAACGATAGAAATAATGACAAATTACTAAACCTTAATAAACATTCGACCCAGCTCGGTTAAGAAAAGAAACTGTAATTGGTTCGAAAATTATTATGACGAAAGGATTGCGAACGACAGCATTCTTTGGAGTAAATGGTATAAAATTTTTTTAACGCAATTGGTAGAAAATTGACACTTCTTTCTTTCTCGTAATAAGTTGGCCGATTTATTAAGTAAAAAAGAGAAAGAGGTAGAGAGAGAGAGAGAAAAGGAAGAGAGAGTGAGTGAGTGAATGAGTGAGAAAGAGAGCAAGAAGGAAATAGGTGGAAGCGAAGCTAGAGAGGAGAGGAATCTTGACGAAACGTGTTGAGGATGCCGGCTGGCTGGCAGATTGGCTCGAGATTTCTTAATGAGGGAAACAAAAGTAGATTGAGTTTCGGCAAAAGAGTAATAAAGTCACCCTTAATCCTTCATTTGAAAATTGGTTTGAAACAGATGAGCTAAACGAAGGTCGTCTTTAACGATGGGTTTGGATAAACAGTCTCTGTAATTCTCAAGTTCAACACTTGGGTTCCTTCAAAAGTAAGGACTCGAGCGGATGTACTTGTAAAAAAGGAAACTCTAAAGCTGAACCCATTGATGTAATCTTTCACGCTAGTGGCGTGTATCAATGTCTTTGAATTCATTTGCAATCTTTTGAATTTTTCAACACTTTTTTCAATTCTCATAAAATCTTTAGAATTCAGATTGATATAATTTTATTTATTTTTAATTTTTTTAATTCTTCTAAAAACATGGAATTCATTCCAATCATTTCAAAATTCGTCAGCTTTGGTTGACGGTGAACTACTAGTGAACTAGAATGCACTCACTCCTCTCAATATGCAGAATTCTAAGAAATCGAGAGAATTCTGCATAATTGAAAAGACTTGAAGGAATGTACAATAATTCAAAGTGAAGTTTAAATATCTTAGAAGAATTCAAAACAGTTTTCGAAAATTTTAAAGATTTCAATTGTATTTAATGATTTCTACAGAATTCTGCAAAATTAAAAAAAAAGAGTGCATCTTAATTCAGTAGCAGTTCACCCATTGACCAAAGTTGCTGAATTTGGGAATAGTTGAGAAGAATGTCATGTTTTGAGAATAATTCAGGAAACTAAAAATAAATCAAGTTATATCCTGAATAATTCAAAGATCTTTAAAAGAATTCAAAAGATTACAAATGAATTCAAAGGAATCGAAAGAATTCTGTAGAATGCAAAAGACTTGAAGGAATTTGCAATAATTCAACGTGAATTCTAAAGATTTTAATGGAATTCAAAGACTTCTACAGAATTCTGCAGAACTAAAAAGAAACGAGTGCATCTTAATTAAGTAGTAGTTCATCGTCGACCAAAGTTGATGAATTTTGAAATATTTCAAAAGAATTCCCTGCTTTCAGAAAAATTCAGAGAATTCAAAACATTTGATTGAATTCTTCATTAAGCAGGGATGGTCACTAATTATTTGCAATAATGTATGAATTATCTAGGCTCACTGAAATTATTTGCGCTACGCTCACCAAATTTCGGAGAACCTAGAACATTTCCATTTTTTCCATGCACCGACTATCGGTGAGCCAATATTTTATCTGGAACATGTTTAAATAAAACTGATTTTGTAGCGAAGTTATTTTACGGTTCGATAAAACTTGAGCCCGTCCGACTTAAACAGACAAACACATTCGTAATCGCACTTGTTTTTTTTAACTGTTCACCTAATGCAATTTCAATGCCCTGTAGTACCCACAATAAGCGTCGAACCCAAAAAGGTTTTGAGACCTTTCGATTTAATTTTTTTTTCTATCCGCCATTATAACGAGCGACAATACTCCTGGGACACCCTGTATAATTTTGGAATCTTGTTGTTAGTTGAATTTTTTTTGCATTTGTGTAATGATTTTGTAGAAAAGCACATTAACTAGCATATGTTAATAAAATATTACATCTGTTTGTCCGGTTTCAGTTAAATTCAATTGTTCTTTTTAATGTTCTGTCTTAGTTAAAGACCTTTTAGGTCTTCCCTAAGGGGAGGGCATTTGTGATGATTCATTTTTATTGCAAGTCATAAGCAATTAATTTTCAGAAGTTTAATGATTTATTAATATTTAATTTAGTTTATTTTAAATTTAAGGACTCGATTCTAGCTATCAGAATCCGCAAGTTGCTCGGTTTTCCAAGACTTGGGTTTATTCAGTTTAGTTTCTCAATATTAAGAATTGATTTTGCCTGTTTTCCCCATTTATTTATGTATTCCTTGAGTTATCTGACCACCCGGGAGAATCCTTTTGTGTGCCATTCTATTCCTATCCTGTGGGACCTCTATAGATCAGGCTCGGATTATCACTGTCAACGTTCTCGGTGCGAGGGACTTTAATTTGGATGCTTCACAAAAGTCCCAGTAGCCAACTTGGTTTTCAAAT
This sequence comes from Andricus grossulariae, assembly GCA_011634705.1. Taxonomy (NCBI): domain Eukaryota; kingdom Metazoa; phylum Arthropoda; class Insecta; order Hymenoptera; family Cynipidae; genus Andricus; species Andricus grossulariae. The sequence goes on from JAABKJ010007545.1 coordinate 208,609,596, forward strand.
AATTCAGAGAGGATGTCTTGGGCAATAATTCAACATTTTTTGGACCGAATTGATTAATATCTGGTATCATCAATTTTAGAAGTGAATATTTCGTTTGGACACAACACCCCTACCAGATACTTCCAGTCACATATCTGATCCAAACAAACTAGTGAAACTTCCTTGACTAAATAGATTCCTTTGCCTTGACAATATATTTTTTTGGTTAATTTATTTATTTGTTGTATTTCAATTGTTTTATTGTTCCCCATATTGTTTATGACCCTTTCCCTGAAAACGGGACGAAAGGACCAAAATTAATTAATTTAATTTTGTATAATTTAAAATATATCTTGTTTCCAACATTTGTAAATTTATCCTCTATTTGATCTTTTGTTTCATTCCACAGTAATTGTCATTTTATAAAACAAGTGTAACCTAGTGATAGCTTCCTTTTTTCGGTTCTATTATTTTATTTTATTTATTTTTTTTTCATTTTGTCGTTTTTTTTTTAAAATTGAATCATCCCTCCTAGAAATAATTAATTGAACACGATTCAAAACGATAGTGTATAGAGGTTATGTTTTCATTCCTAATGTTCCTAATTATTTTCAATCGGGGCGGCAGTTTAGGTGGCGAACGGCTTTTGTTTTCTCTGACCAAAAAAAAACCTAAAATAGAACAAATTTTTCTTCGTGTCCTCGCGGTGTGTTGGACATTTTTTACATCTTTGTGGATAGTTTTTAAGTGTTTTTAAGATTATATAAAGTAATATACATTGATGTTTTCCGAAATTCGCAACAATTTACTTATATAACCAGTGGCTAGGAGGAAGTCGACGGGTAGAAGAAATCCTGTGCACATAACACCAGGGAAAAAAAATTTTAGGAGCCATCTCAGACCATTAATTGTAATGAAATTATACATTTTCTTATTCTAGGCCTGATAATATGTTAAAACAAATTTATTTTTGTTTTAATCATTTTACGGCTCATTTCTCCATAAATAACAAATACTTTCTAGGGATGAAAACATTTTTTAGCTTAACATTTGTATTTATTGAAAATTGAAAATTAAGAAAATTCATGTTTATTTATTTTTTCTAATGAACATATTGCTTAAAATGTGTTGCTTCGAAAAAAGTAAATAAACATTTTCAAATAATCTCCGCGAGACGAAAGTGCCGCCATCAAATTGCCGCTTCATAAACTCAAAATCCTACTACCGATTGGCCCGACTGGGAACGATTGGGAACGATTGAAACTTTACAACACTCAATCGTTTCCAATCGTGCATACTCGATTAAGAAACACGATTAGAAACAATTCAAATTTCTTTCTATCGTTTTAAATTGTTTTCAGTTAATTATTTCTAGAAGGGCAATCATTGACTGTCTGAAGTATAAAAATATATGGTATATGATACAATCCCATACTTCAAGTATATTTAAGAAGTATAGATAAAGTATAGCTAAAGTATAGCTGAAGTATAGATGAAGTATACATGAAGTATGGGATATACTTTAGTTATACTTAATTATAGATGAAGAATAGCCCATACTTACTCTATACTTAAGTATGGTTAAAGTATTGGGCATAGAATGGCACTCATTTATTTTTCAAGATGCCTAGCAACGGGATAAAAATAATGCATCATGAATGACAGGTCGTCCGATAATATAAAAAGTTCGCGATCCTGGTGATTTCGTGAGTAAATACTAATTAGTGTATTGAATATTGTTTGCGAGTGCAACGCAAAAGCGCGTTAATAAAATTTGGAAGTTCCACAAAAATTCGATCAATTTTTTCTCACAAAATACATTTTGGAATTGAAAATAACCTTCTCTCTTTTTCAGCATTATGGGAAATCATCACAACACATCTATTATGGAAAATTTATATTCATCTTACATTATATGGGCGAGAGATCTAGAATCATTGATTCCTAACCATATAATGTAATTATCATAAAATCTTAAAAACTATGAGTCAAATTTTTATTTATATGAAATATTTAATTTTTAATTATTTATCATATAAAGTTAAATAATTGATGTTACAATTGACATTTTACTCATTTGCATTTAATTTATCTCAGAAGCTGCTAACAATATTCATTTCAGATATCCATTATCTCCTATCATCAAGAATAGAGCTATATATACTATCCTTATACTTTTCCTATACTTAAAACATACTTTACATACTTGAGCTATACTTTACAGATATACTTTAGCCATACTTGACAAAACTTCAGCTATACTTTAGCTATACTTTAGTTATACGGCAGCTATACTTCTCGCAGATATACTTTAGCAATACTTTCCCTATACTTCAAATATACATCGTTATACTTTGCCTATGGTTGAGCTATATATTCAATATACTTGATTTAAATATACATGAAGCATGGAATAGTCTCATTTACCATACTTTTACTATGCTTTCTGAGAGATCACTCCCATACGATTTCCCAGATGTTTTCCTAGATCAATCATACAAAAATTTGTTTACCCGGGAAAGATATTATATTTTTCTTGGTCTCATTTTGCAACTGATATATCAGATATTACTTTTTTTAATTTAAAATTATATGAAAATAATAATAAATACATTCAAGTATATTTTGTTAAGATGTAAGTGACTCGTTCGTTTCTTCGATAATCTGTCATGCACATCTGAACAAATTAAGTCCTAACTCGGAATACAATACATATATTTTATTTTTCTTGCTCTTATTTTGAAATTGATATACCAGACCTTACTTTTATCGTAATTAAAATTTTGAAAAATGTACTAATATTAAATACACTAATGTTATTTTGTTAGGATATATTCATTTTGATTGAATTTTAAACAATCAGTAGATAAAAGGAAAAAGAAAACTTTCCACATTCATAAGCTACACATTGTGTTCCATATTATTTTATAAGTACCATCATTATTTTGCTATATTACGAAATAAAGTTCATGAAAATTATTTGAACAATATTTCTTACAACGAATTTATTGCAGATAGAAAATTGGCGAAACAATAATCGACAGTCTTGTTGGCCTTCGGGTATTTTTTATTTTTGGCACATTTTTCGGACAATTTTAAATATAGAAGAAAAATATTGTTTATAACAATCTCTTGCTAAAGATTGAAATTTTTTTAAATCCGACAAACACTTCTTAAACGAACATTATTCCATAGCAGATTCAGTAAATGAGAGCTCACTAAAAGTGTAACATCTTAAAATATTATTGTTTAAAATAAAGAATCCATATACATACTCCCCACTCAGCTAATTTTGGATTTTCATAAACAAAAAATCCTTTTATATTCAGCAGACCTTTCGATTCACGGGTCTAAGAAGAGAAAGTGCATACATTTTTTCATAACATTGAATTTTTATCCTTTAAAAATGATTTCGTAAACTTTTTTCGCTATCTTTTACCCGAAATGAACAATCCACGCGAACGTGTAAAAAATGTTTGCAATTTTCATTTATTTGTTAATAACAAATGTGGCTCCAATTTAATGTGTTTGAGGATTTCTGAACTTTAATCGTTTGTCTTTCTGAACGTTTTAAGTAAACATATAATTGCTGTTATCTTCGAGTTGCAGCATAAATGCTAATTTGACTGGACTAGTAAAGTAGGACTAAAATTTTAGTCGTACTTTTTCCTCCTTTCTCAAGCCATATGTTCTCATATTTTGTCTTCTTTTTTGAAGTCCGAATATCCTACATTCTGAAAATCATTTCTGGTCACCAGCTGAAAATTCGACGTTTTCAAAGATCTGAAATTTGAAGATGTTTGAACTGAAACAATTCTAAATTTAGATCGTGGAAAATTAAACAAGTTTAAAATTAGGCATACGTGAAAAAGTTATGAAGTAAATTAAAAAAATAATAATTCAATCCCTAAACCTATAAATTTAAATAATTTTCATTCAAAGGATTTTTTCATCGAAACATGTTAAAAATTTAGAGCTTATGATTCATTGAAGACATTAAACAGCAACAAATTTAAAATCGTGAACAATTTTATATCAAATTTTTTTCAAGAAACAATGTGTGAATTTAAAATTATAATTAAAATTTAAAATAATAATTAAAAGTGAAATTACGGTCTGATTCGAACCATCAGGATGATTAAACATCACGTGATAAAGAGAAATGCAATCTTTCAGTTTGTGGCACGTCATTCATAAGAGACCATCGATTACACGACTAACTCTGCAGTGCAGTGGTCTCATAAAATTTGTTTTACTTCTTATGCAAATAATATGCATAAATAATATTCATGGAATATATAAAAGATTTATAATCTTCACAATTTTCTATATATTTACCACATTAGAGCAATACAATTAATTTATATTTCAAAAAATGATAGTCAATAAAGCAATCAAGTTTTACCAAGTTTTTGTTATGAATAACAAAATTTTCTGTCGTAAAGAATCTAATACTATATAGTAAAATTTACAAAACAGTATAGTACTCATTGTCATACTCTCTAATTCTTGTAGTTTAGTGGCACAAAAGGTGGATGGTTGTGTAAATGAAGGAAATTAAATTTGTTTCTCAGGCAGGTCGTCTTTAAGCAAGTAAATAGAATTTTCTCTCAAGGAAGGCGAATTTCCTCAATGAACTTACAATTAGCGAAACATGGGAGGTTCGCAGTTTGCGCATGCTGGGTTTCTTGTGACGTCAGTCAGCGAAAAATCAATCCACCCTATTCCGTATAGCGCAACTTGCTGTGCACTATTTTTTCTTTGTCGATGCATCGGCTTATTTAGCTCAATATAGCGATGGTAGAAGAATGTTCACTTTTATTCGTGCTGCTTACATTCAAATTGCTCGATTACCGAAAAAAGCTTTTTACAATTACGGCAGCTCTTTGTTTTCCTTCCGCGATGAATGAAATTGAACGGAAGCAGCGAAGACACAATTTGACAGGTTGATTGATTCTTTCTTGAGTGATTATCATTTCACAAATTATAGATATTTGAATACAATCTAATCCAGATAAATATAAAATAAGTGATAAATTTATCATAAAATAATTGAATATTTCATCATTTATTAAGGAAGATTGGAATATTCGTTTAAATTTTGGTTTTAATGTATTGAATTTAAGTGCATAATTATATGTACTTTGACTTATTAATAATTAAGAACAATATATATTGTAGTCACAAAGAAGTAATATATGCAAAAGTAGTTTCATTTTTAACCAAGAACTATTGAAGATCTATAAAATATAAATAAATATATGACAGTGGAAGTTTCGAAAGGAAACTAACATATAGCTTTGAGTGCACATAAACTATCTGGTTGCTCTTCTCATTTTTTTCTTTTTTGTTGAGAAAAGCTTCCTGCCTTTTGATGAGCAAAAAATGTATGAAAACGGAGATAGGATAAATAAAAAGTATATAAAACATTTTAAATATCAAAAATCGATTCTACAATATATTTTCATTTTGTAATGTATTTAATTAGTAAGCAAAATTTACAAAAAGAACATGTTTTCTTGCACTGATACTGCAGAATTCTCTTTTGCCGATTTTTCGCAGTGAAATGCTTATTATATTTCACAGAAGTGTCGCTTCGATCACTACAAAAATTCACAACGACTTTTTGTCTACTTGAAACGTTTTCACTCTTATTTTTTTTTTTTTTGAAGGAGAATAAGATTTGAGTTATTTATAATTAAATAATAATTAACATTTATCAAAATTGAGGACACTTTATAATAAAAATATAAGTACATTCTAACATTGAGATTAACATACATGTTGGATAATTGGAACCTTCAAATTCACAATTTTTATACAATAATAGACACCATTTTACAAAAGAACTAAAGCTAAAAAATACTGTCGACTATATACGAAAATATTTCGGTAATGGTAGGTGATTTATATACCTCAGAGCGGTAAAAACAAAGCTTATAAAAAATGATTTTTATAAGGTAAGATTTGTATTCATATGATTTCAGTCGATATTCAATTTTCGAAACGATCCTTGAATTCCGTCCAATTCTTTTGCAAGTGCAGATTTGTGGTTTGACATGCGGCAATTTTCGTCTGTTCTGCTGATTTTTTCTTCACGGAGGAACCAGTCTCTTTGTTTTTCAATTTTCATGCGCCATGCATCTGAAATGAAAAATTGTTATTAATTATTAATTAGCATGTATTAAATTATAGATTAACTGTTGTTAGTACTTATGAGAATTAGTAATAATCTATTTATTATTATAAAATATGAAAACAATTTTATGGAAAAATACCATTTAATTCTTCAAAAGTTCCAGCTTTGCCTCCCCATTCATTTGGTAAAATTTCCTTATCGATGTAAGGATACAAATCTTCACCGCCTCTTGTGTGAATCCGGAACTGTAAAAAATATAATAATCATCAATTTAATCAGAGACCATCACGACAGAGACAATTAAAAAAAAAAGTAAACTAAGTATTGAGATCTAAAAAGTCTTAAGGTGCTTAAAAAGACTCTGCTTTTCGCCATATTCATAATACGTCTACAAGGATGAGTTGTTACTTGAGGTTACTATTCGACAAATTCATTCAACGCAAAATGTATAATATTAAACAGTTCTTCCCCCTTCATCCACACTTTTATTCAAAAAAGGAGAACCGCTTGGTATCTATAAAGTACAGTCAAACTCGGATTCAACGTTCCCGCATTTACGGATTCCGAGAATTGACGCCGCACCGCGGGTTGTCTTGTCCGGAGCTGCGCGGGGTGTGCGGGGTTCACGAAGGCGTGACAAAACGTAGCTAAATCCGATTACTTAGAGTAGGTCAGGTCCAAGGACAGCCCCAAAACCGACGTTAAATCCGAGTTTGACTGTATTTAATTCTAGTATTTATTTATCGAAATAAGGCGATTCAATATTAAGGTTGGAGCTTCTGTCCAACAGCATTATAAAAGAGTTTTTTTTTAAATAAACGTACCCAAACTCTTTGAAAAGGTTTTAGAAATGTTTTACAATTCCAGTTTCCAATTTATTACTATTTATTAATTTATTATTTTCAACTCTGCACTGAATTTTAATGGTAAGTTACGAAAAAAATTAAAACTTACCAGCACGAATGATGATATTATATATGAATGACAAATTATGATTATTTATTATTATTCATTTTTATTATAATATTATAATATATTATTATATTTGATATTCCTCTAAGCGACGAAGGCATAGACCGGGAGACTATAGCCAGTCATACTAAATAGTCAGTGTTGAATTTTACAGGCGCGAAAAACACTCAATTTTCAATTACAAAGAAAAACAACGAGAACATTTTTCGAAAAAAAGCTATCTGTTCCGGCCGGCATAATTGCCTTTATATTATGTGGTAAAAATCTTACATTGAACAGTTCATCCTTGCAGACGTATTATGCATGTGGCAAAAACCGGAGTCGTTTTAAGTACCTTAAGGGCATGTAATACTTAACCAATTCCTACCTTACCGACCTTTCTTGTTTGAGATAACTCTGTCTATACGATATAATATATCGAATTAAAAGTGTGCGAAATTAATTAAAAGTCACTAAGGAACATGCATCTACTCTTGAATTTTTATAAATAGAACAAATAATTTTTGAATATATTTTTTCCAAATTGCTTTTTATAATTGTAAAAATTCAGGAGAACATGAACGATTCTTAGTGCCTGTTATTTTATTTCCCAAACTTTTAGCACCATATCTCATTTCGTATGGAATGTGGGCAGTGGTAGCTTCCTAAGAAAATGTCGGTAAGTTAGGAATGGGATAAGTGTTGAAACTATATACCTTTTCATTTAAGAGTGGAAGCTTAGGTGCCGCCATGATACTGAGCGGGCATTTAAAGGTTTCGGACATATTTTCGTTAAAGTATACACGCTGATACAAAATTTTAATGTGAAATAGAATAAAAAAGATGTGTCAGGTGCTGAATTACAGCATAAAAAGGTGGGCGAAAACACTATTTGCCAGTTGAAAATAAGGTGTTTGAAGTGCAGAGAAAAATATACCAGAGGGAAAAAGCAAGGACTTGTTGAGCGGTATGTAGAATGCAGGTTATGTTTACATCTTGCATAGTCGTATATTTGTAATAGTAGAAAAATAGTGTTTTACATAAAAGTGAAATTATCTATAATCAAAAAAAATATATAAAAAGGTTGATGAAGCATTTTCGAAGAAATGCAGTTGAAAATTAATTATTAGCTGTCATTATAAGTGGGTTGTTAGTTTTGAAATTCATGTAGCTCGAAAAATACTAAATAAAATTACAAAAACAAAACACAAAATATTCTATTACAAAAAGTGGCATTTTTTCTAAAAACTAAAATACACTAGGCATGCTTTTGTTATGGAAACTTTTCAGATGGACCACTTTCTCTCACGAAATGCAGTGGCCAAATATAAGTGTCTTTGTTTACATTCTTTATGCTGGATAAATATTTGTCGACAGGTATTTTTCCTGCATAAAGAATGTAAAAAAAGACACTTCCCTGCTGGCACATAACCTCACCCACATATAAAGTGACCATTTTTAAAACGCTGAAATGCAGGACGCTAACAGTAGGCTTAAGGGGTGGGGGAGGGTCAGATTCAATATGTTCACACAGAAAGTCTTGAGTCATAAAACACATTTATTCAAGTATATGTATATTACTCGCAATGTTGAATTCTCAAATTTGATTGGTCGAGAACCTAGAGAGAAACTCAGCCCTACTGAAAAAGCCTACATAGTAAACTACATTGGAACTTATTTGGGAACACATATGGGGTCCTTTTTTGAATTCCTGTCTCAAATTACGACCTGAGATAGGAATATAGGATGGGAATCTATATCGGTTCTTATCATGGGTTTTTATGAAGGTTCCTACATGGATGGGTTTGCAATTAATATTTAATGAGTGCGCAGTAGTTTTATATGAAAGCTACGGTTGCGCAGTATTTTTTGTGTATTTTCAAGATTACCGACTATGCAGTTATGCACCCAAAACAGGGTGCATAGGGAATTCAAAAAAGAATCCCATATGGGTTCTCATATAGGTTCCCAGCATGTAGTTTACTATGTAGGCTTTTTCAGCAGGGAGAAGCCTCGAAGTAGAGAAAAAATTTAATTTGGCGGGACGTTTGGAAAAAAATCGTCTTTTACAGGACGCTTTGCAGGACATTTACGGCCTTCGCAGGACACATGGCTCAAATGCGGAACTGTCCTGCGAAATACAGGACGAATGGTTACTTTAGAATAAATATAAATAATGAAAATAATAAAATCAAATAAGCAATAATTATTTATTTCAAAAACTGTTCACATGTGTAACATTCAGTAAAGTTTTGAATTGAAATATATTTTTAAACTAAAGATAAGGTTTTCTTAGCATCTCTACACTTTTAAAGAAATAGCTGAATACAATAATACCAGTTTCCATCTTTTTTTGAAATTTGTCTTTGGTGCACTGAATAAAAAATATTGGAAAAAAATAATTTGAAAAGCAAATGGATAATGAAAGAAAAGTTGTCGTTGCCAGAAACACGCTACACGGAAGTTTGGAAGGAGATAAAAATAAATTCTCGCCAAGAACGAACGTCGGGTATGTTACCCGGTAACTTACCAATATTACCGTACGTTACCAGGCTAATTTACCTGACTCGAAACTCTACTCAGCGTGCACACATCTTGCTAGCTGACGTCACAACTAGATATATCTAATCACGTGACTTTAAATAGTCCGCGCGGTTAAATTCTAAATTTAGAAACTTCGCATATTGTAATAAACTTTAAAATGAAGCGTTAGAAATTAAGCAACTAAAAATATGAATCATGCATCTATAAATACATTACCCTTTAGAAATATAACTCTTTTTTGTACAATATTTTTTAGAAAAATCGTTATTTTTCGATAAAGTCGACCAAAAATGAAAATCACGCTATTTCATAATTTTTGTCAAAGAATGAACTATAACGGGAAAAGTATGAGTTTCAGGGTAAAATATTGTACACAAAACATGTAGATCTCAATAAATTACAGATTTTCTCTGTGCTCAGTCGCGGGCGTGCTTAAGTAGAGGAAAGTCGTGTCTCCCAGAGTTTGGGAAACAAACAAAATTTAAAATACTAATGTCATTTTTTAGATGACAGTTGCTCCCAGTGGGACCCTGCGGTGGTTGTTAACCTTTAGTTTTTAATTATATATAGTATATGCATAAGAAAACTGAGCCAATTAGTGAGCAGACACTAGGTTGCCACACTGTCTCTGAACCCTCTGTAAAGCGCGGTAGCCTAAAGGGGCCATCCCATACCGGCAGAAATCGTCGGCGTAAAGCAGAAACTCATGAAAGTGAAAGATACCCACTTGAAAAAGTGGACGTACAAAAGGACGGAAGAAGTATGTGTAAAAGAACGTACCAAAGGACGTAACGAACGACGACTCAAATTGGGATACAAAATGACGTCCTTTGGTACGTACTTTGGTACGCTCTTTTGTACGTCCTTCTGTACCTCCTTTGGTACGTCCTTTTGTACATTCTTCGGTACGTCGTTTGCCAAGGCTTTCCGCGTCTGCATCCGTAGCAGTGATCTGTGAAAAGCAAATGGTAACCTTCTCCTCCAAGGGAAAATCTGTTATACAGATGGCTCCAGGGGAGAGGGAGGGTCCGGAGCAGGAATTTATGACAGCAAGAGAGGGAAAGGGATAGTGATCCCACTTAGTCGACATGCTACTGTCTTTCAGGCGGAGGTCTTGGCCGTCCTTCACTGTGCTGAAACACTAATTGAAGAAAACGCTGCTGGCAGACAGATTGCGATCTGTTCCGACAGCCAAGCGACACTAACTGCAATAGGGAAACCAGGCATAACACCAGAACTGGTTTGGGAATGCAAAAAGGCATTAAACCAACTTGCAGAAAGAAACAATGTGGCCCTCATATGGGTCCCTGGTCACACAGGGATCAAGGGCAACGAAAAGGCGGACCAGTTGGCAAAACGTGGGGCAGCAAGTAAATACATAGGACCAGAACCGGTACTCGGAATAGCGTCTTGTTGTGTCGGTATGCGAATCAAAAGCTGGATCCAAAAAAGAATACCGGGAATACTGGGAACAAATCCAGGGTTGCCGTCAGGCGAAATCCATCCTTGGCCATACCTATAGGATGGGCAGAGCCAGGGAAATCCTGGGTTTACCCAAGAAAGATATAAGGACAGTGGTATGGATCCTAACTGGATACAACCACTTGAACTATCATATGCACAAAATGGGGTATAACCCAAAGACAAAGTGCAGCAGATGCGGCAGAGATGAAGAAACATCCCTGCATGTATTATGCCAGTGCCCGGCATTAGCTAGGCTCAGGCAACAGACCCTCGGGGCCCATTTTATGGGACCAGAGGAAATTACAACGCGATCAGAAGTCTACATACTAGGCTTCGTTAAGAGGTCTGAGGTCGACTGCTGACAGTGGATATGTAAAGATGTGGCACAATAGGCTTTATAGCTTGAGCGCCAGGGGAGCTCTCCATGGGCTCCCCGCTCGTTTTGAAACTAACTAACGAACTAACTAACTGCTCATTACAAAGATCATTTTTTCATTAGTATTATTATGTGCAAGAAAGTGTCAGCTACGTATTTCATAAATGTTCATAATAGCAGCAGCAAGATTCCACAAATCTCAAAACCGGAGCTACTGTGGGACATCGAGGAACAGATGAAGCTATGTAGTGGCATCAAACTAGCACCTAGGCCCCCATCACCTACACCCGTCAGCCCACGACACGATGATTCCTGAGAGAACTGTCCCTTTCTCCGTCCGTTGGAGCGACGCCGGAGAAGACCTTCTGGGGATATTCTGGAGCTTATGGCTTCACCGTTAGAGAAGGGCCACAGCGGGACAGATCTTACTTAAAAGAGGGGCCAGTTCCGAAAACGCATCATTCAGGAGGTAGGGAGACCAGGGCCGGGAAGTAGCTTCGACATCAGCGAACCAGTTCTCTAACAACGGACTAATTCGCCCCATCCACTGATACACAAGAAGGTTTCTTGCCAGCAGTCTAGGGCTAATGGTCCCACCTGCGAGCCAAGTGCTAACGACTGCCGCAGGCCGGACCCCTTCCGGCAGCTGCTTGAGAAGAGGCAAGTTCAGGCCAAACAAATCTTCGGACAAGGAGTGACCAGGGAGGGCCTAGCAAGACTTTCCGCGAAATCTGCAGTCACTAATTACACAGGCTCTATATGCCCCCCCCCCGCCCATAGGTTAACACCGATGTGTTCGGTAGTCTGGGTTCCATCAAAATGTATTTGAAGATTATAATCTTTGTTCAACGTTCTGCGCAAACAAAGTTAGATGAACAATTCGTTGATTGGTCGTATGCAAGGCCCGTAGTAGACCAGGCATCTGGTACTTTTACACTGTATTAAGTAGGCAATGCGCGTTTTTTGCTAATACGGTTCATTGAGGGGTCCTGATGAAAATTCTAATTTTTTGAAGAAATTACTACCATGCGCCCCGGAAATATTTTTGAAAAAAGTTCCAAAAATCGTGTTTGCATAGACTGACACACCCCATTGCATTTTAGAGCAAAATGTTTAACAGGAAAATTAAACTAGAAGAAATTCTGAGAAAATTAAAAAAACCCTCCTATCTCCAATAGGTGTCGAGCACGGTCGTATACACAGGTCTGGGTGCTCTCATGGTGGGGAAAGTTTCCTAACGTAAGCTGTACCAAAGTGCAAAACAATCATGTGTCCCCGGCATGAATTTTTTTCGTTCAATGGCACGTATTTGCGAGTTTCATTTTCCGGTGAACGTTATTATCAGAGAGAGTGTGAATTGTGATAGCGAAGGGCGAATTATTCATCGTGCTCCGTTAGAATACCCTCGCTTACGAAATGGTGCCAAACCGACAAAATTCGATAAGCCCGAGAAATCGGCAGGAAGTTTACGACAACCACTTCAAAGCATCGAAAACTTAATTCCTAATTGGTTAATTATTGGCATGAAATTAAAAATGCATCCATATTATTTAAATCATTGAATACATGTGGATGTAATTGACTTCTTGAAATTAAAATTTAAAATTAAACCGCCACTTTCTCTACTCTACTATTACGCCACTGCCGGAAGTGCAAACTTTGTGAAATAATCGGAAGCTTCAATGAGGGAACTTCCCCCATCACGAGAGCCCCTGGACCTGTGTATACGACCGTGGTGTCGAGTTATGATTCTTCAAAGAACCCGGATTTTTTTCAAAAAAGAGGCGAAAGAACCCAATTCTGAATTTCGTGTCTGCACTTTGGAACCTGTTAATTTTACAATTTCGAGTAATTATAAAAAAAAATCCAATGAACTAGCCCTAATAGGTCATAAGTTATGGCCTCCCAAAGTTGACCTCGTTTCGTATATATCCTATAGAAAAACCTTAAGGGGATAAATTATAGAGGGCTAAATTTTGCGTAAAATTTAGCATGGTAGTAATTTCTATAAAAATTGGAATTTTCATCAGGACCCCTCAATAAACCGCTTTAGCAAAAAAACGTACATTACCTACTTAATACGGTTTAAAAGTACCGGATGCCTGGACTAATACGAGCCTTGTGTACGACTAATCAACGCATTGTTCATCTGCCTTTGTTTGCGCAGAACGGTGGATCAAGATTATAATCTTCAAATACATTAGACTTCTATACTTCTGTAAAAGAAAATATTTTATGCAAAACTGGACGGTTTTCTTATCTTTCTATGCGTGCTTGTGGAACGCGAAGTTCTCGTTTGTCGGAGGAGGTACTTTGCCGGCCACGGCCGTAAAAGTATAATTTTACGGAGTGCGCGCATGCGCTTTTGGTGCAAGCGGCGACACTCTCCTCCTCTCTCTTCTGACGCATGCCCGGTACATATGACTGATGTTTGTAGACTGTACAATACAGTTGTACAGAGCATGCCGACCGGCAACACACAGGAACACGTAAGTCAGATTGCACGAAAGTCTGACTATTTCGTCAAAAATAATTTTTGAACAAAAAATTCTTGCAAAAACATTTTGACAAAAAAAAAATTTGAAAACCCGAATTTGTTGAAAAAAATGTTTGAAAAAAGTTTATTGAAAAAAAATTTGTTGAAAAACAAGTTGTGAAAATAAAAATTGTTGGAAAAAATTGGTGAAAAAAATGTTTTGAAACAACAATTTTCCACAACAAAATTGGTTTGCGAAATATTTTATGAAAAAAATTTTTTTGCGAAATATTTTATGAAAAAATTTTTTTTTGCGAAATATTATTTGAAAAAAAAAAAATTTGTTCTGAAAGAACGAATTCTTGGAAAAACATTTTCGCAAAAAATTTTTTGGAAAAACAAATTTGTTGAAAAAAATTGTTTGAAAAAAATTGGTTGAAAAACAATTGTCGAAAAAAAAAAAATTTGAAAAAAAATGTTTTGAAAAAAAAAATTTCGAGAAAAAAATTTGTTTGAAAAAATTATTTTTGAAAAAAAAAATTCTTGCAAAGAAAAATTCTTGCAAAAACAATTTGGCACTCAAAAACGCCTGCAATGTGCATTTGTTCATATAATTTGTTCATAAAATGAACAAATATTAATACCCGGCAACATTTTTTTAGAAAATATCATGCACACGATAATTGCAGCAAGATTAGAAGAAAAATTGATTTCGTTTCGCTTAACGCCTAAAATGTGCATTTTTTTTTTTTTTTTTTTATCAAATAATCAAATATCAACGGATGGTACATTTTTCATTGGTAATGTCATTACAACGAGAGTAAAAGAACAGAAGATTTGTTTCTGCCTATTAATGTCTGCGATGTACATTTGTTTATAGAATTTATTTATAAAATGCAGGCTTGAATTCTGATGGACACGTATCACCCAAAGAATAAAAGCAAGCAATTTTAAAGCAGGAATATACTTTGATTTGTTAATAAAATTTGCTTATAAGACAAATTTTGTCTAGGAGATAAAACATGAAATCAATGCAGAACATTTTATCCGTCAACATAAAAATTAAATAAACAAAAAAATTAAATATCCACTCAGAATTTTTTCTAGGAAATGTAATCCTAAATTGTTAAAAAAAAAAAGTATATTAAATCGGTGCATTATTGCGTTCTAAATATCATATGGAACCTCGTTTTTCATTTCACCCCACTGTGGACCGCTACGTCACAGACCCACATCTGGCGAAAGAGTATCGAAAACCCGACACGATCCCGAGTCGATATATCGCATTCCGAGCCAAAGTCGAGACGAGCGAAAACCGAGCACGGGTATCGAAAACGCGATCCCGACCCGAGACAAAACCGACCACTAGTAGAGAGTTTTAGAGGCATTTAAACTATACTGCTATCTAAACAAGAAAAGTAGTAACTACATTTTGGATGAGTCCCCTGTCACCCTAATATCAAATTTTGAATTTGTACTATTTACAAATTACACCTTAGTTTGCTTATCGTTCAAATTTTAAATAAAATATAGAAACCTACTTTTTGTTTATAAAGGTTAATTCTATCAAATTAATTGAGATTTTGATTTTATCCTCACGTAGAGCTCAATGTAAAGACATGGCTAACACTCCTTATGATGAAATATACTATTAATTATTGCAGATAAGATTATATGTGAAGTTAGCAAATGGATAAAATGAGACATCGTAACTCTCGTAACTACACTTTTTCCATGAAAACGCATGCAATATGAAAATAAATAATATTTTCACATCACCAGATTAAAGATTACAAAATTCGGCCAGAATTGATTGATTTTATGATAAATGAATAATCCTTCGTGCAAACATTAAATTTGTTGTTAGGTTGACAGGGGATTCATCCACAATGTAGTTATTACCTTTCTTGATTGGACGGCAGTATACTTAATAGTATAGTTTCGAGGTTGCCGATTTTCTGGTAACCAATTGGACTTATTCACAGGACCGAATTTCGAGACGTGATTTTATATTTTAATTTTTCTACATAAGTGTCTCTTAACATGTCTACTACTGTACCCTTTACCCCATATGCTCTTTTTCCACCAAAGGCATCAATTATTAACATAGTGGAAAATATGTACAAAAAGAATACACTGGAACCGCATTTAAATCCGCTCTCACTTATGTCCTCCCGCGCTTATATCCCCGCCATAGCTATCATTTATATCCGCTTGGAATCCACCACCTCGCAGTACCATGTGACTAACCGAATCAATCAGCCGTTGTTTCAGCGCGCAACTCTCGCATTGGAAGAGTTTACCACTCGTTCAAAGGCGCCACCGAATTTACATAAACGGCTGCGTAATTCGAACTTAAAGTAAGCAAAGTAAAGTTTTTAAAAGAAAATTATAAAAAATAAGTGAAATAAAATATAAAACGTGGACTGTAACGTGATAAAAAGATGAACTGCATAGTTGGAAATTATTATTAAAGAAGAAATTAAGGTTTGGTAGGAAGGTAAGTTTTGACCAACAGCAGGCACGTTAGATTGTTTACTGTTGTTCAAAACTTACCTTCCTACCAAACCTTGCATTTCTTCTTTAATAATACTTTCCGACTTTGCAGTTCATCTTTTTATTAAGCTACAGTCTACGTTTCATATTTTGTTTCACTCATTTTTTATAATTTTCTTTTAAAATCTTTACTTTGCTTACTTTGAGTTCGAATTCCGCGGCTGTTTATATAAGTTCGGTGGCGCCTGCTAACGAGCGGTAAACTCTCCAATTTCCCCTCCGCTGTGGAGCAGTGGTGGGATCCCTTCCCGGGAGGATATAAGTGAATGTGTACGTTCTCCGACGGCGGATATAAATGCGGTTCCAGTGTATTTGTATTTTATATAAGCTGTACTAAAAGGAAAACATCTATAGAGAGACTTGCAATTTATGCGAAGAGTACAATTCATAAGAAAACAAAGATTTAAGCTATATTTAATTTGGAGACACGGGACGATGATTATGCTTATCGCATAAAATACGAATCATTAAACATCTACAAAATGTGCAACATAAATTAAAATTGTATAAATGATAAGTAAATAGGTGGGTTGAGTGACGGCATACATTATTATTGAAGACGTTCCTATTGTCATACATGCATTCGTATATTGGATAGATAAGTTAAGCAAATATACATAATGTATTATGCGGAACGTCTAAATTAAAATTTAGAAATGGAATGTACATTCTTTACAATGTATCACTGCATATTCCATGACAAATAAAGACTGAATTATTTTATAAAATTATTATTTTTACTATTGGCATGTGGGCATATAAAGTAAGGCCAAATTCAGAGTAGTCATATTCATAAGTGCGAAAGAGATGCTCTTATGCGCCATCTACTAGTGTCTCACTCGCACTCACGCTTCTCTATGACTACCATGAAGTTGACCTTACGGTATATGTCTGCAAACTTTCACTTTTCAATAAACAAATTAATGATGTAATTTTCGTAGGAAAAACACTGGATATTTCAAGATACTAGCTAAACGTGCTGTTTAATGATATTCTGTAATTAGGCAGACGAAAAATACTATAATATTGTATTTAAAAAAAACTATAATATATTACTTTATGGTACACAAATAAATACTATAATATTGCGTGATCCTAGGGTCGATACAATTTCGGAAGACCTACCCTTGTGCTCAGGAAATTAATAGTTTGAGTGAAAAAATTCATTTTCCTGAATGAAGAAATGTAATGATAGCAGACGCCAACAGTCTAACGGCGATACACGTTTGCAACTTTATTTTTTTACCCTCAACTCTGACATCGGAGAACCATTCTCTGAGGTATTTTTATTCACCATCGTCAATTCGGAAGTCTTGGAATATAAAAAGATCTCCGAGAATGCTGCTCCGATGTCAGAGTTGTGCGTAAAGAAATAAATTTGTAAACGTGTATCGCCGTTTGGCTGTTGGCGCCGGCTAATTGGTTAGTTTTCTTTCTTTCATTCTAAAAACTGGAGTGGAAATATATATGGAGAAAGTGCCGTACATATAAAAAAATTCCAAGTCAGATTAACCAACACCCTTAAAATAAATTAACTGTGGATGCAGCACTTGGTTTTCACTCGTCGTAATTGGTCTCTTGACCCCACACAGAATTTCGCAAACAAAAAAATGGAATTTTCAAAATCTGAATTAGTGAAATAAAAAATAATAAAATAAATAAGGCTACGGGCATGCACTTGATCCAAATTTCCATACCGATCGATTCGCAAGGTTTTCTTACGAATTCCCAGTTATTTCCTGTTATGCGAGATGAAACAAGACAAGTATTTATCTCGATTTACATATGTATGACTTAATTGTCTATTCAAATGAAGACAAACAGTTTTAGATAAATGTATTTTACTGACATTTTCAAAAGGAAAAATACTCATAAGACTAGATCAAACGTTGGCTGTAAAAACGTCAATTGTTGTTCTGATTTTGTGTATCCGACTACCTTTTTATTATTATTATTATTTTTTCATTTTTAAACTGTAGGGTAACGTCTAAATTATTAGTTACATTTCAAAAATTCTATGTTTCGATACTGACTTCGTATCACAAGAAAAAATATGCTTATATTCATTAATACCATTGCAAAATTCTTATTTTTTCTGATTAATAATAATAATAATGTATTGTTTCTATATTAACATATTTTTCAGTTATATTTCTTAAGGCCTGAACAAGCTAAATACATTGAATTTTCCGTTTTGAAGCAAGAAATGCAGACAGGAAAAAATTTCATTAATAACCTTTTCTTTTATTTTGACGGATGCCCATTAGCATAATACCGCACTTTCTTAAATGCAATTTTTTTAAAGATTGAGTTGCTACAATAGATGACAAAGAAATGGGTTCATGAAATTAGTCAATATGCAACGTTTTTACAGCCGATGCTTCAGTTATAATCTCTATACTTTGGATTTAAAAAATAGGATTCTAAAGTTCTTACCCAAACTGCTAATAGACGATACGGAAGAAACTCTTTTGATTCGATCCTGAGTGAACCCATCAGGTGAGTCTATGGATGCACTATTAGGCGAAACTACGTTTTTCAGCCTATCTCTCGAATTAATCCGCCTCATTCCACTAAACGGCGAGAATGTCTCGACGACTAGATCTCTTCGACTGTTTTCCTCGGCGACGGCGAGGCTGACGAAAGAGTTTTCAAAATGCAAAACCATCCATTGCAGGGCTACTACTAATTCCTGTGATTACCAATATTATCATTAATCAAATTAAAATATTTAATTAAGGATAGACGAAAATGCAATGGGACGATTGGGACATAGTAATAAAAAGTGATTGGGAGAAAAGAAAAAGTTCTTGCAAGTTGCATGCAATGAAATTTTTCACTTACGTACTTTTCTGACTAGAGGGCACATGTCATAAGTTACGGTATTAATGAGTGTCATCGCTATTATTTGGTCGATGTTATTAGCGTGTTCACTTCTTTTGGTTACGCTGTTGATGAAAGTTCCCAAGGCATAAACACTCGCAGCTCGAACCTGTGCACAATAGATAATTTAATAATGGTTTGGTTTAATATAATAATGTAGTTACAACTTTAGAAATTGAATTTTAATTTATTTTACCTCCGGAACCGGATCCTGGAGTAAACTATAAAGTTTCTCGTGTGCAATGTCTCGAACTCCACACCATCTGGCTTTATCGTAATTGTGCCAAAGCCTACCAAGGCATAAAGCTAACCACTGTCGAAGTAAAGGATTCTGATCGCCTAATTGTTCTAAACAAATGGATACTAAACTGCCCTGTAAAGCAGATTCCTGGCCTTGTTGGTAATTATTCACAATGCAGGCGAGTACAAAAGCTGCCAAGGTTCTATGCTCGCTCTGTTCAAATCAAGAAATTAGTAATTAATTAAGTTAATCTCAGGGAGTAATAAGAAATGTAAGCTGCCATAAGAGCTCAATGTAGTTTATAATATACGATTTTCAGCGAACTCTGCGTTCCTGATGACGAACTAGAGTCTATATGTATAAATTCACTCAATTGGACTTTATGTCCTTATACGTATGGGGCATTATTTCTCAAGTGTACCCACTCTAAAAATTAAAGTCTGGTCATCCGATCCAAGTTTCTCGGAAATTTTTTTTTTATTTGAATAAATATTTAATAAGGGGGGGGGGGGGATCGAAAATTCTGGAATTTTCGTGGATATCATATATTTCGTTGATTTTTAACTCTTCTAAAGTCGACGAAAAATGCATTCTGGTAAAAGTTCCATAAGCTTTTTCACGCTCTTTTGATTATCATGAGCATTTTTAAAAATAAATATTTGGCTTTCAAAAATCATAGTAAAAAATTAATGTGACTTTTTGCATAGAACACTTTGCTGAAATTGTTTGTGCCAGAAAGAAAGCTTGGTTTTTTCCCCTACAAGAAGCCTGAGATTAAAAAGTGAAATACATTTTTTTTATTAGTGAAAATAATCGTTTAGAACAGACATGCCCAGCTAGGGGAAATTCCCGCCGGAAACACATGTTTGCGTCCACCAATATTTCTTCTGGAGAGCGGGAGTGGTGGTTTCAGAAGAATGGTGGTGGTCGCAAACATATGTTCCCGGCGGGAATTTCCCCTAGCTGGGCATATCTGGTTTAGAACATCGGCGCATGTGCGCATGCGCAGTTGGATATCCAAAGCTACTTAAAACTTATGAGAGTCCGTAGAGTCCATGGTCCAAGACGCATGTGTTTCTGTATAGTCTCAATTTATAGTGCGGTGTACTGATTTGCCCAGTTGCGGTTAATAAATAAGGCCTGGGGTCTGTGGTGAGTATCCTCCCGTCACTGGCCGGCATCGGCCATTTTTAAAGCGCGAGCCACGTGCACGATATTTCGTGTGTTGTGTACTCCCTTTAATCCCTTTAATTGTCATTTTTCTTAAACATTACTGAGGCATGGCCTCGAGCAATGAAATTCAAAGTAATCTGGGGGGAGCCCTTTCAGATGTGGCTCACTTTGGGGAAGTTTACACAATTGCAATAACGGACTGGAGCTCTGCTACGCTCTAGATCAAACAGATTTTAATCCCCTCAATATCGGAGAACCCACCTACCGCACTAGGACTGGTAAGCGTTCCTTCAATCATCGATTTAACCTTCATATCCCCAAACCTCTTTAACATCGCCTCTTGGGATGTTTGGAACGACTCCTTAGGTAGTGACTACTTCTCAGTGGTTTCAAGCTTGGGAATCTCAACCCTAATCGCCCCATTGTTTTCTCACAAATATAATATTAAGCGAATTGATGGGTCTACCGTTGATTCTCACCTCCCGAATTTGATCTCCCAAAAAGAGAGTGTTTTTAGTTTACAATCAATAGATTGTAGCACTAAATATGAACCCTTTGTAAAAAGTGTGGACGAAGCAGTCACTACAGCATACCCTCCCATAAAACCTATCAGAATCACTAACCAACCCAGCTCTTGAAAGAAAAAATTCATCCCGGCTCCTTGGTGGGATGAAAATTGTGACGCGGCAGCCGGAGAAAGGAAATAGGCGTTGGCTGCCTCCAGGAGATTCAGAAATGATTTAAATTACATTAATTCAGAGTTTGGCGTGTTATTAAATGTTTTAAAAATAAATACACCTAACCAGCTAATGCATCACGTTCAGGAGATAAATGAATAATTAGAAGCCTCCACGCTTTAGCGGAGGCAATGTGACCACCAACGGTCTTCTTCGATTCATTTCCTGGTCACGTCAGCTTTCAGAGCAATGAATTTCTAGAGGCCCTTTTCACGAAGTCCGAGGTTTCCATCACCCTGACTTCGTTAAAAACCTAAATCCTCCCCAGGTTTAGACAAAATTGACTACAATATTATATTACAGCTTTCTGAACAAATCGAGACAACTCTTCTCAACATTTAGAATGTTATCCTATCAACCGAAATCCTTTCGGGTTTTGCCAGTGGCGAGATTGTTGCAAGCCTACTTCCTGGGTCTGAAAGGTGCTTTTCCTAGCGTCATCCCCCAAATTCTTTTTGAAGACCTTAAAGAAATCAGTGTCCCCTGGCAATTGGCCAGATTTGTATACAATTCCATATCTTGCAAAAACGTCTATTTCAAAATTAATGGTGAACTGGTGGGTCCCAGACGCAGTACAGTGGGCCTTCCATAAGGCTGTATCCTCAGCCCGATAAATTACTACATCTATAACAGAAAAATTCGCCTACTCATTCCTAAAAATTGCAGTATCGTTGAATTTGCAGATGACATTGCCATTTTCTGTCAATCTCCTGATCCTGCAATCTGTATACAATCCCTCCAAGAATTCCTTAATGCAATTGCGGTATTTTTAGACCAAAGAGGTCTCGAAGTCTGTCCTGAAAACACCAAATTGGTTCTTTTCAATAGACGGAATATTGATACCTCTAACCCAGCATATACGCTATCGCTAAACAATATCCTAATCTCCTCCTCCCCCCATGTTAGATTTCTCGGTATTATTCTCGCCTTCAGATTCTCTTTTCAATTTCACTTTCTATACTTGCGATAAGATTAGGAAATTTTTGAACATCTTAAAGTTCTGAGAAGCACCTGGTGGGGTGCAGATCTGATCATCCTTAGGATGGTCTATGTCTCCCTCATCAGAAGCAGTTTGGAATACGGATCCCATATTTTTAACTTCGTGTCTCATAAATACTTTGAAAAAATAGAAAATATTCGTAACGAAGCTCTAAGATTAGCCGTCGGTTACAGGGGCAGCACCCCTATCAACGATATGACGGTATAATGCTGCTAACCTACTTTCAAACAAAGACTTTGCATTTTGGCCAAAAAATACGTTATCAGAACCTTCCCAGGCCTTAATCGCCCGCTTCCAGATACATTACTAGCCCTATCTGAATGCTATAGAATCACTAAAAGCGGCATTATAAACTAATTTGTTTTTCTCAATGCATTTGAAAATGTTAAGACTAAATATCGGATTCTTAGTTCAGATACGCACTCTCAGTATGAATTTCCATACTAACACCTTCTACTGTTCCCTAACATTAACACAGCAGTTGGCAGACTAGTCCAAAAACGTCCCTCCCCTACAAAGCATATTCTAGACCTGATGGAAAACGAGTTCCGGGACTACATCCGTTTTTATACAGACTGTTCAAAATCAATACCTGAAACAATAGCTGGTTGTGCTCTGGTTTGCCCAGATGCTGAACTAACTCGAAGGTGGAAACTCTCAAACTTTGCCTCTATTATCTCGATTGAAGCCATAGCTATAATCTACATACTAGATTACATTATCCGAAACCGGTTTTCTAAATCAGTAATTATCATGGATACGCTAAGTGTTCTTCAAAGCATTGCCACTAAATGTCCCCGGTGCCATAAATTCTTACTTGGTCTTTATTATTAAAAATCGTTTAGCATTTCTAGACAAACTAAAGTGCGTAGTCTCCCTGGTATAGATCCCTGAACATAAGAATACACCAGGAAACGAAGCAGCGGCCGTGGCAGCTAAATCAGCAACCGAAGACGTCTCCCTTCTCAATATTCCCCTTTCTTTCCCTGACTTCTTTGACACTGCCCGCAAAACTCTCTATGAAATTTGCCACAATTACTTTACAGAAATATGAAAAAATAAGGGTGTCCTTTTTACCCAGCGATACTATAAATACAGTAAAAAACCCTGGTTCTCATCATGCACTGCGGACCTAACTAAAGGCCTATACAAAATTCTAAAATGCCCCCCCCCCCCTTTGTTCTTATCAATTATTAGCCAACGCTCCCAGCGAAAATTGCCCGATCCCCCCATGCCTCTCAACCCGTAGATTGCGCCCACCAACTCTCTTGCCTCCGCACTCTTTAACCCCCGAACGAGTCAATCGAATAGCCGATACTCAGTCGGTACATACTTGAAAATATAAATTAAAAATTTTGTATTAAATATTTTTTAAATTATTATTTTTAATTGTTCGAATAAATTTTGCATTAAGGAAATGTATAATATCTTTGTCGAGGCGCACTGCTGGTAACTTGGCTCGGAGAAGAACTATTCAAATTGAAAATAAATGACCAATTAAAACACTTTTACATTTATAATAAACGTAAAATATCCACGCTTTGCAAAACATGGTTATTTTGATAAATACCAAAGATAAAAGTACTTGGGAGGGCCAAAATAAGATGTGAATATTATAGGAATGAGTCCTCCTTATAGCCTCTTTACACGTACGAAAATGAAGACTACCCTGCGCGCCTGTCACGCTGGGTGCTTCTAAATCATACCTCCATGGTTTGAATCGACTCTTCAAGTACCCCCAGTCATCATGATCAAAAAATCCACTCGCGCTCTATCACAGCCAGCCATAGTGAATCATAGCCACAATGAGTAAAAGTAAATCTTTAAGTAGAATAATTGAATTTTCAACCAAACATTTGAATTTTTAACTAGAATAGCGCATCTTTAATTAAGTAATTGAATTTTCAACCTAAAAGATGAATTTTCAACTGGAATAGTGAATCTCTAAGTAGAATAATTGAATTTTTAACCAAACAAATGAATTTTCAACTGGAACAGTGAATTTTTAAGTAGAATAATTGAATTTCCAGCCAAAAAGATGCATTTTCAACTAGAATAGTGAATTTTCGAGTAGAATAATTGAATTTCCAGCCAAAAAGATGAATTTTCAACTGGAATAGTGAATCTTAAAGTCGAATAATGGAATTTTCAACCAAAAAGATAAATTTTCAACTAGAATAGTGAATCTTCAAGTTAAATAATTGAATTTTCAACGGAAAAGATGAATTTTCAACCACAACGGTTTATTTGCATAAAACACATGGGGATGGGCAGTGCAATTAATTAAGTTTTGATCTTTTTTCTTTCTCCGAGAGGTTACCAAGCTCGCGAAAAAGCGCCTATTTCTGGAAATTTCGATGCTGAATTTTTCTCAATTATTCTCTTCCTATCGCGAAGTCTGAATCATAAGCTTACATCATTTTGAATTATAGGTCGCAAAACTTGTATGTTTATTTCATTATTATATATTGTAAATTCATTACAGTCTAACATTTAAGCATTTATGTGCATTTATGTGTATGTATATACGAATTATAAAAACTAATATTGTCATAATACGGACTATGATGAGACCCAAAACAAACTTATTTTTTCTTTTTAGGCTATGTTACATCATTTCATTTGCGGTAAAAGGTAAAATTCTGCAGGTGTATTGAGAGGTTATGTTATCCATATTTCTTCTACATTAGAAGGATAGGATGTTATATATTGTTGAATATTTTATATTATCTATGGCACAAATTACATTTTTTTCAAACCAACTTTTTGATTTATAAATTGAACAATTTCTTTATCTTTTACTTAAAATCTTCGCTCATGGCATTTACGCCATTTCAAATATACTTCATTCTCGCGTGCTCATATATCTAATATGGCTGGCTGTGGTAGAATTGATTTCTATTGGTTTACTTCTTTTAAATTTAATTATTAATGTGATAGATTATTGTTCACGAGCTCTATTTTAAAATTCGTCCAGATTAGGCGTTCGGTCCCTACTGGCGTTTCCGCAATTTCATCTCGGCTCAATGAAGTAATTGTGCCGCTTTCCATGTTTATTGCCGCCCGTCTTGTATGTTTAGTGACAGCATTATATGCATATATTCCAGCAAGAAAATCACTTGTCAAAAATATTGCATAGACGTCACCATCCAATGTTGATAATACAATTTGTTCTTCGGTTGGCATGGGCCCGAAGACCTTCGGTCTTTTGAGTATTCGAATACGTTTATCTGCTGGAAAAGTGTATCTTCGGAGTTCAAATAGACGTTGCTCATTCTTGTTAGAAGTAAGTCGAATAAAATGAAGTTGATCAAGTCTATATCCAAGTATGTCAGACAAAGGAAGCCCGGTTGGTGAAGCTATATTCCTGCCAGAAGGAGACCTTGACCTGGCACGAAGATAAGAGGTAGACGGAGAATATGGTCTAGTTGAAGAAAGAGACCTAGCAGGAGAATGTCTTTTGTCAGATATAGAAGAAGATGTTTTGCCACGAGGAACACCAGGAATAGGTTCGCCGTTAGGTAAACAGTCGAACTGAAAACTCAACTCTGCAAAAAGAAACAGAGGATTAATTTTTCCATAAGTAACTTGGTATTTCGATTTTTTGTAGTAACAAATGAATTTCTTTTTAAATCGGCTCCAGCGAAGATTTTGTTTTAATATAAAAGTATTTGTAAGACATCCCAGATACAAAATAAAAAAAAAACATTCTGGTTGTCGGGACCTTTGTGTTAAAATTATTTCAACGGAACCGAATTTTTCTTGGATTTCTAAATTGTTCTTTAATGCATCAGAAGACTAGATACGGTCATGACTGGCAGAAAAGGTACACTCTAGACTAGGAGTGAATTAACACATTTTCTTTCATATTACATCGTATACATATTTTCCTGCCCCCTCCGAATCATTTATCTGATCCAACTTAGCTCAATCTATTTAAGCTGCGTATAAGTATAGACCAGTGCAGCCTCCTTTTTTTGAATAAAGCTGTTTTGTCTATTTATTATTGGTTTCTTGAATTGAATCCATAAATTCCAAAAGCTTGTATAGTGTTTTACAGGTATTTCGAAACATTTCCAATTCAATTTATTTCAATAACTTCAAAATATTCATTTACAAATTTTTTTTATATGATAAAATTATTTTTTTCAACTTTTAATGAATTAATCTGATTTTAAATATGAATATCATAATATTAATATGAAATTCCTTTTATTTACATTTTATTTTTATATAATTTCACTTCACTATTTAATTATAATTGAATCTTCATATTTATAATCATTATATGAATTTTATATACATATATCAGTTTTTATCTCGTGTAAAAATAATAAAATTATGAATGCTCAATTAGGTTGAAAGAAAATGTATTGAAAAATCTTCTGAAATAAAACTGGTGAACGTTAAAAAAATTAATTGTTAAATTGAATATTTTGGCTTAATTAAAATAAAGTTAATGGTCAAAAGACTTTAGTATCGCGGTTCCATATAACATACGCGTTTTTTCTGAAGACTTCTTTCGAAATGGCTGAAAACCCTTCTTATTATTTCAGCACATCAATACTTTGGAACCGACACCCATTACTAGAAAAAGTATAAATCCAAACAAAGTTTAGAAGCAGTACAACAAAAATTTCACATTTGTTTGAGCTGAAAATGTTAGTCAAATGTTAGGTTATGGCGAGTTTAAAAAAAAAATTTAACGAGATGAAAAATCCTTTCGTCTGCATGCGTTTTATAAATTTTTTTATTTTTTAAGCTAATAATCTAATTTTTGCAAATTTTTGGATTTACTTTTTATGGCATGATATCCAGGTAAAGCTATACTCCTGGAATTCTACTTGCAGTTAGGTCAACGCGAATATTTTCACATGGGTACGTTTCATTTAACTTTTTATGTAAGCATGGTTTGGACTGAAGCGTAAAAATTTCCATTTCTACTTTAACTCAATGTACGTTCTGGTTCTGAAATTCGTAAGAATTACCCATCAATCGAAAATGTTTTTCAAATTCCATTTCTTGAAGACAAATTCTTGATTTCGCAGGAATGAAGTCAGATTGAATGCATATTTATTTCGGACAAACTCAAATATATTTTGGAAAAGAATAGCAATTGGAATACCATGCGGATCACTTTGGACAAATTGTAATTTGCGGAGAGCCTAAAGAAGTATTTTTAATTAAAGATAAATAATAGTATTATATTCACCAATATAATTGAGAATGACCATCAAGGTGAAGACCAAAATATGAACGATCCCCATTTTTAAAATAAGGAGAAGAACTGATTATTGCCTTTATAAAGAATTTGGCTAACAGTGTAACTGGAGCTCATTTTACTGCTTCATTTGATGTATCATATAATTGTTAAGTCACAGATTATATTCAAGATTGTATTTATGAGATTTTATTATTCATATTTCATAAATCAGTCCAAGAAAAGAAATTTGGATACCTTAAGTCAGGCTAGTTAGCGTAAACAAAGCTTTTTTTTCGTATTGAGCTTCGTTAAAAATTCGACCTTTAACTGCAATTTTTCAAAACCATTTACAAATATTGTAGCATAAATCATATAATTAACGCAATTAAAACTCTTATATTTTGTGGGAGTACGAAGCTTGGTATACTGAGACCCCTTGAAGCCAAAAACCAAGTCTTGGTGATAGCGTTTGTCTGTCTATTGCCGATCTGTAAGCTTGATTCGGAATACGAGGGACCAATTTCGACTTCCACAGTATAATTATTGCTTGTTTTACTGCTTTATTTGATGTAACCTATAATTTTCATCTCATAGATATCATACTCAAACTTGTTTTCCGGAGATATTGATATTTATATTTCATAAATCAGTCCAAGGAAAGAAACTTAGGGACCTTAATCGAGGCTAGTTAGAAACTAATGAAGAAGTTTTTTCGAATAGATCTTTGATAAAAATCCGAGTGTCAATAGCAATTTTTAAACCCATTTACAAATATTGTAGAGAAATATTGTAGTACTAATCATATGATTGACGCAATTTAAAATCTTAAGTTTTTCGGGAGTACGAAATTTGGCATACCGATGTGGAATCATTTCCGATTTGTGAACATATTAGTATTTGAAAGGTAGCATGCCACTATTTTCACATTAGCATGATTCGGAATACGACGGACCAATTTCCGCTTCCACTTTAACTCAATGTTCTTTCTGGTTCTTAAGTTCAAATTCCACACGCACGCATTCTGTAATTCCCCGGTATGAATTAAGATTAAATTCTCATTTATTTCGGACCAAGTCAACTAGAGTTTGGAAAAGAATAGCAATTGGTATAGAATGAGGATCACGCCAGACAAATTGTTATTTCCGAAAAGCTTAAAAACCTTTTTATAATTACATATACATTATATAGCATTATATTTGTCAATGAAATTAAAAATTACCATCGTATACCAGAGTATAAACGATCCCTATTTAAAAAAATAGGGAATAAATTGATCAATACGTTAATGAAGAATTTGAATAACAGTATATTAATGAATATTCTTGTGTTTCATTAGAGTATATATAATATAGTATCTGAATCGTGATTTTATGGATTATGAAGATCAAATTTGTCCTTCTACTATAATAATATTTATATTTGATCTTTTAGTCTCGAGGCGTCTATTAAGTTTGAAAGACAAACAGTAATTTTGGTTGAAATCATGTAGCCATTAAAACTATCTGATAATAGTCATCATAGATATATTTCACTAGGTATCGTCGAGTAAAATAAACCAAGATTTGTCGAAATTTTTTTTACAGACATTTTGCCACAAAAAATGGAATGAGATATGCTGTTTTTCACGAAGTTACAGATTGAAGGTAGTTGTCGTTATTTATGTTATTTCTGCAAGAAAAAAAGATTATCTCTTACGAAAATATTTGAACATACAAAAATATTATTTACTATAAAACTCGAGACTTTGACAGAACTTTTTATTCTTATCGCCTTACTCTCATCGCTTTTATTTTCATTCCTATCGTTTTTATCTGTTATTTTCATCGCTTAAATGATCAGATTAGATTAAATACCTAGGAGCTTATATTCTTGAAAATAAAATTTTCTACAACTTTGCGACATCTAATTTTTAAAAATTATTTCTTTAATACCTGAAATCATCAACAAATAATTTAAAAAGATATATAAAAATAACAATATTTGACATTAATGCATTTATTTTTAAAAAATTTCCCTCTGCACGTTTGTTTCAATCAAACAAATGAAGCGCTCAAAGACGCGTAGAAGTATTGTCTACTCAGGAAATTTGATCGATGAAAAAAAGTCACCGAAATGTAAAAAAATATATAACTTCGTATTTATCCTGACGCGGCTGACAAATTTTTTCAAAATAAACTTTTCATATGACAATTATCACTCAAGACAAACAATGAAAACTTACACAATTTTCCGATCGAAAATCTATGTTGTATAAAACACAACACGCGATTATTTGACCGTTTGTTGATAAAAATGCTTGAAATTTGTATGGTGTATTCTCAATATATGAGCGATGATTATACGAGCAACGCACTATTTTTAAAAAATATAATATGTTTATTGTTGTTCAATAACAAATTTATTCCGAACGAAAACCACGTTTCGCCAAATTCGACCAGAGGGACGGTCATAAAAAAAATGGTAGTTGAAATAACGCGAGAAAGTTGTTCACTAGGCTTTAGGAATTTTTTCCTACAAATTTGACGAAAATTGTTTGAAAATTGTGGAAATGGCAGAGAGTTGAATTCGACACACTCAGCCGCTGAAACGTGTTGACTTCAACTCGCTGCCATTTCCACAATTTCGATGAACGATTTTTTTCAGCGAAAAAGCAAAAAACATATGACTTTTTCGAACAAAGTGCGTTGCTTGTAGTCGTCGCTTATGTATTGAGAATACAACACGAAAATTTCAAACATTTTTATCAACGAACGGAAAATCTTGTAAGTTTTTATTGTTGAGTACTGATTGTCGAATGAAAAAGTTAATTAAGAAAAATATGTCGCCCGTGTCAAGATGATGACGAATGTTCATTTCAATGAGTTATTTCATCCGTCACCTCAATTTTGCTCTAAAACTTATTTACTCATCTATCGTCGTTTGTCTTAAAATTAGAATTTTCCACTGATCCATTTTCGATGCATAAAACTAAAAAAAGGAGTCCTATCGAAAAATGGTTGAAACACAAATTGTAGATATTTTAAAGAACTTCAATTCTTCTTCCAAACTGTTTTCACGTATCTGTCGTCGTTTGGCATAAAAAATAGAATATTCTATTATTGGTAGCATTTTCGATGGATAAGACCATAGCCGTTGCTCAAAGAATTCTGGTCAACGAACTCGTTTTTTCTTTTAGGGCCTAAACAAAGTGTGCGAGATTTCGATTTGATCCGTTCATTTTTTTTAGAGTTATCGTGTTTACGGACTTTGATTCTCTGAAGGCCGAATTATTCTGAATTTAGACCTTCTTTAGTGCTTTGATAATGTCGAAAGTATTTTTTGGTTTCTCCTTTAATCCTGTTACAACCTCCCAGTATTTTTGAGTCCTGCTTCACTACTCTGAATGAGTAGAGGAACGATTTAAAATCACGCTTGCTTAGTTTAAAAATTCGAACTCGTTTTATACAGGGTGTCCCGCGAGTTATCCTTATCCTTGGGTCCGTTACTTATTTTGGGACTCACAGATCTTTGAAATTGTATGTAGGTGAGCCGCTTTTGTAACAGTGTGCGTGCATGCTGACTACCGATCGTCAGCACCACTTACCCTCTCTAGCGCGAAGTTAACGACGTTTGAGGCGTACAAAAAAGCGAAATCTAATCTCACTCGACAAGTTCAACCTTATACCAATTGATTAATGAAATTAATAAAATAAAATTAATTGCACTCTCAGTGATTTGTATTCAACTGTGAACCTGCCCAGATCGCATTTGTACAACTGTACATGTGCACAGACAGTTGTGAGGAAAGTCTTACTTCGGAACATCGGAAAATTTTTGCAATCCTCAAACAGTCCTTTACTCTGCGGCTAATTTGATTTTACAAAAATTATTATTATTATTATTATGAAAACATGAAATTTTCCTTTTTGGCGGGACAGTCGTGTGCAAGTTTTTGCACTGGTCGACATCACTGGCAACAAAATGGCAGCCATTTTCACAACGTTCTGTTTGAAATTTTGCTTTGTTTTGTGCGCTGTGTTTTATTCATTTTATAGATTTTATCTGTAATGGCACGGAAGTGGTTGTCGGCCCTCATTTATGGTTGAACAATGCACATAAAGATATAACTGAACTATCACCGTTCCCGACGAACCAATGAAGTGTTGACCTATGTGTAGCCCTGAGTTGGAATGAACATCAAACTGGCAATAAAATAAAAGCCTAGGATAAAATACTCGCTATGGACGATAAGCCCGATCTTCTCTTAAGGGGTATAATCATAAGTTGATTGCACATACACACACGCACGCACACACATGTAATGTCAATTTGATGAATACGAATATCCAAAAGAATTCCAAAGTTTAATGTACTATAATACATCTAAATTTTGTTTTTATATAAATATATAATTTTCAAATGATCCGGTGTTTCTTGACCAAATACCCGTGACTGCCGAAGGAAAAATAAATGATCATATCCCATAATAAACCATCACTTAGCATTATTTGAGTCCATAAAAACCTCCATAACGCCCATGGTTTGAATCAACTCTTCAAGTACCCCCAGTCGAGCATTTCAAAATATAAGCGTAAGACTTTCATCTACGAATCCTAAGTCTCGCCCCTATCCACCAGCGAGACCGAACTAGAGTCAAAATCTTTTTCGACTAGTTATTTCTCATTACTGCCAAACCTATAATAATCATACTTGTAACATTTTCAAATGACTTTGAATCACGAGCAATTTTATAGTTTAGTTTTACTTTTTTTAAATTTAATTATCAATGTGGAAGATTATGGTTTACAAGCTCTATTTTAAAATTCGTCCAGATTAGGCGTTCGGAGCCTACTGGCGTTTCCTCAATTTCATCTCGGCTCAATGGAGTAATTGTGCCGCTTTCCATGTTTATTTTTGCCCGTCTTGTATGTTTACTGAGAGCATCATATGCATATATTCCAGCAAGAAAATCACTTATCAACAATATTGCATAGATGTCACCATCCAATGTTGATAATACAATTTGTTCTTCGGTTGGCATGGGCCCTAAGACCTTCGGTCTTTCGAGTACTTTAATACGTTTATCTGCTGGAAAAGTGTATCTTCGGAGTTCAAATAGACGTTGCTCATTCTTGTTGGAAGTAAGTCGAATAAATTGAAGTTGGTCAAATCCATACCCAAGTATGTCAGGAAAAGAACGTTGGGTTGGTGCAGCTACATAAGAGGCAGGAGACCTGGACCTTGCACGAAGATGAGACCTGGCCGGAGAATCTGGTCTGGTTAAAGAAAGAGACCTGGCAGGAGAATGTTGTTTGTCAGATATAGAAGAAGATGGTTCGCCACGAGGAACACCAGGAATAGGTTCGCCGTTAGGTAAACAGTCGAACTGAAAACTCAACTCTGCAAAAAAAAACAGATGATTAATGTTTCCACAAGTAACTTGGTATTTTGATTTTTTGAACTAAAAAATGGATTTCTTTTTAAATCGGCTCCAGCAAAAATTTTATTTTTATATAAAAATAGTTGTAAGACATCCCAGATACAAAATTAAAAAAAAACATTCTGGGTGTCGGGACCCTTGTGTGAAGGTTATTTCAACGGAACCGAATTTTTTCGTATTTCTAAATAGTTCTTTAATGCATTAAAAGACTAGACGCAGTCATGACTGGCAAGCCAATAAAAGCCCTGGATAAAATGCTCGCTATGCACGATAAGCCCAATCTTCTTTCAAGGGGTATAATCATAAGTTAATTGCACACACGCACACACACACACACATGTAATGTCAATCTGATGAAAACGAACAACCAAAAAAATTCCAAAGTGTAATGTACTACTATTACCATGTACTATGTACATGAATAACAAGGATAATGAATGACAAGAATAACTACGTTATTTAAAAAACGGTCGAAGAAAATTTACAGTGAGGAAATACTCCAATTCACTGAATATACATATAAATATAGATACATCAAGGTCAGTAGCGTTCTGTGATAGCATGGTTTATTTAAACTACACCTTGAAGAGGTATGGCGACACTCCAAGCAAACTAATAGGAAATTGGATACGCACTAATAGAACATTGGTTAATCTGAAGAAACAACGCACATTCCTAATTAGATGCAGAAAAAAGGCCCTAATTCCAGCGCATATTCAATATGAAACTAGCAAATGTAATTTGCACAATATCAATTACAAATTATTACCGAAGTTTGAAGGAACAAAATTACATTTTCAAAAAAAAATGTTTAAATTATGAAATTAATAACTTAGTTAGAAATGTCAAAGATTTAGGACACTTATCAAATCATTTAAAATACAGATTATTCAATATTGTAAAATAAATTTCAATATCAACTTTTTTCAACACACAAGAACTTAGTCTAAATAAATTAAAATATGACAAGAGAATAGGATGATCATGGTTTACTTAAATGAAGACTAAGTTTTTAATATTAAAACCGTAATGTGGATAAACTAAGAAAATTGTACTCCAAAATGACCATAATATAAACAACAGAATTGAATTGTCTTAAGAATTTATCAACATCACTACAGGCGAATAATCGAAAAACGTTTTTAAACTAACTTTTTAACAAATAAATTTTGATTCTTTAACATCTGAATCCATTGACTTTTATATGACCGCATGACCAAATTGATTTTATTCATG
This sequence comes from Andricus grossulariae, assembly GCA_011634705.1. Lineage (NCBI taxonomy): Eukaryota > Metazoa > Arthropoda > Insecta > Hymenoptera > Cynipidae > Andricus > Andricus grossulariae. The sequence goes on from JAABKJ010007545.1 coordinate 208,643,973, forward strand.
AAGAATAACTACGTTATTTAAAAAAACGGTCGAAGAAAATTTACAGTGAGGAAATACTCCAATTCACTGAATATACATATACATATAGACAGTCATGACTGGCAGAAAAGGTACAATCTAGAATTGGAGTAAATTAACACATTTTCTTTCATATTACAACGTATAAATATTTTCCTGCCTCCTCCAAATCATTTATCTGATACAACTTAGCTCAATCTATTCAAGCTGCGTATAAGTATAGACCAGTGCAGCCTCCTTTTTTTGAATGAAGCTATTTTGTGTATCTATTATTGGTTTCTTGGATTGAATCCATGAATTCAGAAAGCTTGTACAGTGTTTCACAGGTATTTCGAAAGATTTCTAAGACTTATAAACAGTTTAAGAGATTTGCAGAAGATTTTACCGTTTTTACAGTTTCTATTGCAATTATCCATTTAATTTATTTCTATAACTTCGAAATATTCATTTTCAAATTTTTGTACATGATAACATTATTTTTTTTATAGTTTAATAAATTAATCTGATTTTGAATATGAATATCATAATAATATGAAATTCCTTTTATCTACATTTTATTTTTATATAATTTCACTTTACTATTAGGTTATAATGGAATCTTTATAATTTCAATCATTATTTGAATTTTATATACATGTATCAGTTTTATCTCGTGTAAAAATAATAAAATTATGAATCCTCGATCGGGTTGAGAGAAAATTTATTAAAAAATCTTCTTAAGTGAACCTAGTGAACGCTAAGAAAAGTAATTCTTGAAATACATATTTTGGCTTAATTAAAATAAAGTTAATGGTCAGAAGACTTTAGTAAGTGGTTCCATATAACATACGCGTTTTTTCTGAAGACTTTTTTCAAGATGGCTGAAAACCCTTCTTATTATTCTAGCACATTAATACTTCGGAACCGACATCCATTACTAGAAAAAGTATGAATCCAAACAAAATTTTAGAAGCAGTACAAAAAAAATTTCACATTTTTGTAAGCGGCAAATGTTAGTCAAATGTTAGGTTATAGCAAGTTTGAAAAAAAATTTAATGAGATAAAAAAATCCTTTCATCAGCATGTGTTTCATGATTTTTTTTACTTTTTAAGCCAAGAATCTAATTTTTGCAAATTCTTGGATTTACTTTTTATGGCATGATATTCAGGTAAAACTATACTCCTGGAATTCTACTTGGAGTTAGGTCAACGCGAATATTTTCACATGGGTACGTTTCATTTTCTCAATGTACGTTCTGTTCCTGAAATTCGTAAAAATTACCCATCAATCGAAAATGTTTTTCAAATTCCATTTTTTAAAGAAATTTCTTGATTTCGCAGGAATAAAGTCAAATTAAATGCATATTTATTCCGGACAAACTCAAATAGATTTTGGAAAAGAATAGCAATTGGAATACCGTGCGGATCACTTTGGACAAATTGTAATTTGTGGAGAGCCTAAAGAAGTTTTTATAATTGAAGATAAATAATAGTATTATGTTCACCAATGTAATTAAGGATGACCATCAAGGTGAAGACCAAAGTGTGAACAATCCCCATTTTTGAATTCAGGAGAAAAACTGATAATTGCGTTGATGAATAGTATGGTTATAAGTGTAACTTGTGCTTATTCTACTGCTTCATTTGATAAAGCCTATAATTTTTATTTGCCAGAATATATACAAGGTTGTTTTTCTGGAAAATTCATATTTACACTATGTAAATCAGTACAAGGAAAAAAATTTGGGTAATTTAATCGAGGCCAGTTAAGGTAAAATAAAGCAATGTTTTTGTAAAGCGCTTCGATAAAAATCTGAGTCACAACTGGAATTTCTTAAAACCATCTGCAAATATTGTAGACATCTTTATGGAGGTGTATGGTTAGTTTAAAAGACAAAATAAATTTTGTTGGAGACATGTGGACATAAAAACTGTTTCATAATAACCTCGTGTATAAGGCTATTATGGAAAAAAGTATTTGTTTGTTCATCAAAAACTTATCGCTAAAACGATAAGATTTTTATAAATACCTAAAAGCAGGAGAATTGGATGTAGCAAAATTGTCGAGAATATTTTTTTAAGGAAACAAGCTTTAATTTAATAAAATTCAATCATTTCTTGGAATTTGCTTAATCCATTTCCTGAATATCACAGTTTCAGGGGATTCAAGCGATTTTCATAAAACTTGGGTATGCATTAGAGTTGAATGCGTGCACTTTATGGCTTAAATAGTTTCCCAAAATTTAGCGAGATATAGGATTATGAATTTTGAGAACCGAATTTTTTTAAACACGATATCTCTCAAACCGCTGCTTAAATTTTAATGATTTTTACAAGTATATCGTATAATTAAATAGAATTTTCAATACGATTGAGAAACAAAAGAAAATGCAAACAGTCACAAAAAATAAAAAAATGTTATTGATTCAATTTTTTGCTCAAAATCGTACCTTCATATTTTTTTTCAATATTAATATTCAAATTCCTCATAATTTTCCACATCTATTGAAAAAGCTGATGGACACTTAGGACAGGACTGTGAGGCGAAATCTAATAAGAAAGTTCAAAATAACTTTCAGAACGCAATTGATAATTGAGTTCAGATTATTTTTTAGAAAATCTGATAATTAAATTGATGAAATTGATATACGCAAGCGATTTTTCAATTGTTATTCTTTAAAATTTTATGTCATTACAAATAGCAAACAAACGATGATTCTTTCCTTTTTCTTATATCTTTTGGTCAAAAACTTTTCCTCTCAACATTACCGATTATTCGTTTTCAATTTTATATTTTGCCGAGAAAATCACTTGCTTTCATCGACAAGGTGACACTTCATCACGATATATTTTGTTAATTTTGTACATCAATGATATACAAAATTATAAAAATAAATTATATGAAAAATAAATACTGGTGACATCTATAGACAGAGAAAAATCGTTTTTCCTTAATGTTCTCTAAATTATATTGCTAGTAATTTTAAGTTGTTTGTTTATAAAATTAACAATGCATCACATATCAATAATTAGGATAAAAATGATTTCTTTTTGCTTTTGAAAATGTCCACTAGGCACTAAATACTTTTCTTGCAATAACTTTAATTTTCTAATTAAAAATATGAAATTACTATTGATTAAAATGTGACAAAATGGTTTTCAAATATTATTAAGAATAATCAACTGTAACTGAAATTTAGCAAAAAAATTTCTTCCAATTAAAAAATTAATAATACGATAATTTGTATTCTTTACTAAATTCTCAGAATACATGGATTTTGGAGAAAATTAATTTAAGTGTTTTCATTTGCTGTAATCATTTTCTGTAAAAAATTGCAATTATTTTAAATGAAGATAAAACTATAGAACCACGGATAGTACTTTTTTTTTTTTAATTTGTATATAAATTATTTCATTTTATATTGTAAACCTACTTAACATTTTGAAGGCCATGTGATACTTACCTGAAAATAAATTCTACCGACAATTTTTTCGCTATCCTCCTGCCCAGACGAAATGAGATATCGAGTTGAAAATTTGAGTAATCAAATAAAGAACGCGAAGGAAGGTTCATAAAATGCTCAATCTTTATCATTCGAACACATTTTTTGAAAACATTTTTTTCCATTATAAACATTTCCCACTTTAAAAAGTGGACGAACAAAAGGACGTAAAAAAGTACGTATAAAAGGACGTTCAAAAGTACTTATAAAAGGACGTACTAAATGATGCCCCATATATATATGTGTGTGTGTGTGTGTGTGTGTGTGTGTGTGTGTGTCCTCGGATTGTGGATAGACGGTCGCTGCACCAAGTGTTTCTGCTGAATATGGTTACAATAATTAATAATCAGTCGCGGACAATTGTCCAGGGATGGTCCCGAAGGAATATTCCCTAAGCGGAGGCGTAGCAACTATGTTGAAGGCTGAATGGCACCTGGGTGAGGTGTCTTAAACGGTGACTTTGGGATACCAGGCGACCTCTCAGATCATCATCACACCAAACAACCAAAATGTTATAGATGCGGTTCAAAACATTCGAACGCACAGAGCTCCCGACAATGGGTTCGGGGTGCTGAAAATAATTTAGATGGAATTACGACGACGAACCGGCGAAACGGCCACATTAAGTGGACCAATCAACTCAAGCATGACTTGCTAGACTGCTACGATGTCAGCATTATCCCTGTTCACGGAGGCTTTATGGCGTGTATGCACAGTCTGTGGTGCGAGAAACACCCAGAGCTTCAGCACATTTCGCATCAATCATTGCGAAATCAAGTCGTCAATCTTTCGAAAAAGGTATATGTACGGGGAACGCTTCCCTAAACTCTGCTTTAACAAGCCGCAGACGAGAAGGAAGAAGCGACATTAAGACCAAACACGAAAAGCAGGCACCTCCGGAGAGATGATCGCGATTTCATGTCGAGAAGGAACATTAATATCCAGGTTCCTCCTAAAACACAATACCTAGCTGATATGTCGAAGGAATTCAACCTCTGGACCATCAATTGCTCAGTTTATGGTGCTGCGAGAGCTTTGGCTGATTCAAATCGAACGCTCAAACCGACGATGGATCAAAAGACCAAAATACGCTTGCATCAACTGAACAAGAAGATTCGATGAGCAAGCCAAAATGCGTCCCGTGTTCAGAGTGTGATTGACTACATAACGTCTGGTAGATCATTCACGGAAAGGGTTTGAGAGTTCGTCCAAGAACTGAGGATCCACCATCCCACACTAAACAAGTCAAAACTGCTAACAATCTAGCAGCATATTGTTGAAAAAATACGGGTGTTATCTGGCGCAAGAAGGAGAATACAGAAGAGAAAGAGATTGGTCAGCGAGAATCAACAGTTTCTCGCTGACCCATAGCGCCTCTTCAGCGATCTCCGCATTTCTGTCAAAAATCAAACCAAGCCCAACGAGGTAGAGACTTTTTGTAGAGAGATATACAAGATCCCTAAAACACTGGAATTGAAAGAAGATACTGATTATATCAACCGCTTCAAGGAGTTTTGCGACAACCTCATAACATCTGAGGAGGAATATCAGGTATCGCCAACGTAAAAAACTCAAATATCGCCAGAAAAGCGCCAATTCAAAAATATAGTCTGCAACATGTAGCCATTCCAATAATTTAAGAAAGATGCGTGTACGAAATTGCGTGTTGTATTGACTGTTTTATTATAAAATTAATAAGATGATCATTCAAATATTTAAATAGCAAGTTAAATATTGCTGATGAAATATATTAAAATACCAGTGTGCAGACATTGTTAACTTCACATTGAAAAAAATAGTTGTTGAGATTTAAGTGACTGTCTATAAATCTTGGATATCGAGTTTTATGTAATGTAGACATGATTTACGCATTTTATCAGCGTTTTTTAATTCTGAAAGTAGCTGTTTGTAGAATAGGAGGAGGGACAGCGTATGACCATAAAGTTCTGAACGTTCAAATGAACGATAAAAAAGAAATTTCATCGAAATTTTTTTGCTGTGATTGTTTGTGGCAATCTAAAAATGCATTTGATGTAAAAATATCGCCTTTTTTCAAATGTAGGGGGGGGGTGATAAACTACCCCTAACCTGATTTTCGTACACACGACAGCAAAGTCGACTACAAAGTTCATGAAGTTTATACATACTCAACAATGTAATAAGTCTAATCGTTAGTAGTCATCACCAGACGAAATTTTTTGATCTTGAGAAATCTCGCTCTATCCCCTAAAACCCACTCCTAATGATAAACGATTTTTCGAATTGGGGAGATCGACAAAAACATTCAGAAGTTAATACTTTCTTGGGGATTTTACATCCTGAAAAATCTCCTTTTATCTCCCCTCAATAATGATGCTAGCCAAACATGTCGGTCGGATATCCAAAACCCATCTCTAATTAATAAGTTCCGAGAACTCAAAAAAAAGACCATGTCAGTAGGAATTTAATAATTTTATGGTTCCTGTATAGCCTGAAAAATTCATAAAAATATTCCCTGGAAGAATTATGGTGGTGAGAAACCTCAAGAAATCCCCTAAAACACACTCCTAATGATAACCCATTTTTCAAAATTCAGGATATGATGTACCTGAAGTTCTGAACGTTTAAATGAATGAAATATATTCTTCCAATTCTATTTTATCTCGGATAGTTCTTACTAAAAAAACAAAAAATGCAATAAAAGTTTTTTTTACAATTGCATAAATTTCAATATAATTAACCACTCTTTCTGCACTGTTTCTCTTTTAAAAAGCTTTTAATAAAAGGTTTCGTTCATTTGAACATTTAGAACTTCAAGCACATGGACAGCGTATGCGCATTTGTGGAGTAATGCGGGGTATCATTATGATAAAAATCGTTCTCCTCGTAGGCCCATTCGCTCTGGCCCCTGTACGATTATGGATGCTTCAACCTAGTCTCAAATATCAGACGTGAAAAACTTGTAACTTGTGTTTCCCTCCCAGGTACAAAATATACTATTATATGACTAGTCTTATAAAATTCCAGTGACTTTTCATTAAATAGTGTTCACTTTCCTCCTGCTATTTAATAAAAGTCACTGGAAATGTATAAGAATGCATCTCAAATTTTATAAGAGTGTCAAATAAAACTCTATTTAAGCGCATCTAGGCCGCGCGGTTGTTGTATCTCGCGCTTCGCGCTCGGTAATGTATGTACCTCGCGCTATGTGCTCGGATACTTTTCGCCTCGCTCTTCGCGCTCGGATTTTGTCGGTTTTCGCACATCGTGCTCCACATGAATAAAAAAAATTTACTTGCAAATATTATAAAATTGACAAAATCTTTACGTTTTAAGTGAATGTTAAATTTCTTTTTATCTAGATTAAAAAGGAAGTTTATTTACTTAAGGCTCTATCGGCTTTAAGGAACACATTTTCATTACAATGCACACACACTTTTTTAAACTCACAAGAAAAACTCTTAATAGCTTAAGAAACAGTTTTGGTTTAACTTACTAAAAATGCTACTAAAAAATTGAAAATTCCATTTCTGGTCAAACAGTGTTTGTTTTATTCATGGAAAATATATTTAAAACAAGAAGATTAAACTCTACCAAAAAAGACAAATTGTCCACAAAATGCATACATTTTCAACTAAAAACCATAAAGTTTCAACAACAAAAATAGAATTTCCAACAAAATCGTTAAATTTGTAAGCAAAGAATGATTTTTTAGTTAAAAAGATGAAGTTTCAACTAATGAAACTACTTTTCTACTAAAAAAATAGGAATTTGAAACAAAATACATGAATTATTAACTGAAGATGAATTTTCAATCGAAAATATAATATGTCAATTTTTAATTACAAAAATTTATTTTCAACAAAAGAAAGACAAATTTTCTACAGAATGGTTACATTTTCAACTAAAAATAGAATTGATCAGTTTTCAATTAAGAAAATACATTTTTTTTAATTTAAACAAAATAGTTTAACTTTCTACGGAAGAAATGGACTTTGGACTAAGTACATGCATTTTTAACCAAAAATAAAATAATTAGATTTTTAGAGAAAAAAAACAAAACATTTTTACCGAAATAAAATCAATTTTCAATGAAATAGTTACATGTTTAACTAAATTTAATTTTCTACCAGGAAAGACACACATTTTCAAAAAAAAACATAAATTTTCAACTCAAAATAATTTTCAAATAAAAATAGAATAGGTTTATTTTCAGTCGCAAAAATTAATTTACAAAAAAAAAACAATTTTTTAACATTATAGTTATATTTTTAATAAAAGAAATTAATTTTCAATGAAAAATTGAATAGTTGAATTTTCAGCGAAAAATAATTTTTTAATTAAGCAGACGAATTTTCAACCAAGAAGATTAAATGTCGACCAACTAGTTAAAGTTTCAACCAAAGAATAGAATACTTATTTAAAAAGATGTAGTTTTAACTAATGGGACTACTTTTCGACCAAAAAAGACAAATTAAAAAAAAAAGAATATTCACCTAAAATAGAATTTTAGTTAAAAAAGCTCATTTTAAATTGAAGAAGAAAACTGATTTTCAATTAAAGAAATAAATTTGGAACCAACAAGATAAATTTTAAACGAAGAAGAATCATTTTATATCAATAAAGAGTCGTTTGTAACAAAATACATAAATTTTCAAACAAATATTTGAATTTCAAAAGAAATGTTTGAATTGATACTTCAAATAGAGACATGAATTTTTAACCAAAAATAGAAGAGATCAATCTTCAGTTAAGAAAATAATAAATGTTTAATCAAATAACATAATTTCCAAAGACATAATTGCATTTTTAATTGAACAGATGAGTTTAAAATCAAGAAAATTACATTCATATCAAACAAAGATAAATTTACCACACAAAAATGGAATAGTTTAATTTTCAGTAAAAAATTAATTTTTAATAAAAGAAATCATTTTCAATTAACGAAATGAATTTTTAATAAAAAATATCAATTTTCAAGCAATAGGACTAATATTCTACCAGAAAAAGATTAATTTTCAACAAAATGCACGAATTTTTAATCAAATAGTCGATTGTTGAACTGAAGAAGATAAATTTTCAACTAAACGACTAAGTGACTGTTGATTCTCGCGCTTCGCGCACGATAAAATATGTATGTCACGTTACGCGCTCGATCTTTGTGTTTCCCCCACATTCGTGCAGAGTCCTTTTGCAATTCAAGGTCAAAGTATCGGCAACTGTAATTTTTGGTGATTGTGATTTCTTTTTTGTTAAAGCTCCTTCGGTTTCAATGAACAGTTTTTTATCAGGTATTTCGTGCTTCGCACTTGATATTGTCCGAAATGTGAACTTTTGTACATTATGTTCAACACTATTATATCAAATGTATATTATATTTATATCTATATCCCAGGCTGGTACTGCTTATTCAGATATTGGAAAATAATCTACAAAAAATTTATTTTTCCTGATTACTTCAAACATTTTCTCCTTATTTTGCACAAATTTTCATTCTAAGTTACCCTGAAGAATCTATCATTTCAATAAATTTATATTATTACAATTCATAATATGCATTGGTACTAAAACATACGTATTTTCATTGTTTTGTTGTTATAATTAAAAAAAGTGCGCATTCTATAAAAAAAACACAATTTTGTTACCATGCATTTTATCGCTACTTGTGTCATTTTTCCATAAATTTAATTTGTTTATGCTTAATGTTCTTTTTTACGATCAAAACCCAAAATATGCATTCTAGCCTAAAGTGGTTCTATGCAAATTTGTAAATGTAATTCTGGAGAAAAATGTTGTTAGATAAAATTATTTTGTAGCGTGTATCGTTGTTCGAAAAAGTTAATTTTTTTATTTTAAATGTATTTCTATAATAAAACTTTATAAAAAATTCGTAGATCTTTTTTGGTTCAACAACTTTTGTCTATTCATCTTTTTTCGCACCTTGCATCGTTTTTCAAAAAAAAATTATTGTTTATGTTACTTTTCACAATAGGAAGAAAAATTACGCATCCTATCGAAAAATCATGAGTAAAAAATTGGTAGCTCTTTTCTGAGTGAACAACTTTTGGCTATTAATTTTTTTCGTAGTTTGTGTCGTTTTTACAAAAATTTAATTTATTTTCTTCTTAAATCAGTTTTTTACAAATGAAACAAAAACTATGCATCTCATCAAAAAGTGATCAATAACAAATTTCTATATCTTTTTTCAGTGCACAATTTTTATTGATTCATCTTTTTTCGTATCTTGTATAGTTTCACCGCAAAATGGAATTTTTTATTTTTCAATATTTTTTTGTGCGAACAAAATTGGAATTTTTGACTTTTCATAAAATTCCAGAAGTTGTTATGAAAATATTGTATGGAGTTCAAAAAGCAACATTTTTCTTTTCCAGACTTTTTTCATATCGTGCGTTGTTTGACTTAAAACTTCTTCTATCAAAAAAGTCATGAAAATATTTTGTTCACCTTTTTGAGTATTATTAATATTTTTCCATAGAATTTTTAGATATTGAAAAAAAGTGTTCTAAACAATTTTCAAAATGTGCTCACTTTTTGAATTTTCATCCAAAATGGCTGGTTAATGAACTTGACCTTCATTTTAGGACACTTAAGGAGTATACCAAAACCCAATTCAATACGTTCATTCTTTTGAATTATCTTGCTGACAAACTAAAAATCTACAGACTAACAGACAGACAGACAAACAGACAGACATTTTGTAAAAACCTGTTTTTTAGGTTCAGAGTGTCTTAAAACGTAGACATTTGACAAAAACGGGGGAGGGGGGTCAAATTTTACATAAATCTAATATTTTCTCATTATAGGATGAGAATGTAAAAATTAATAAAATAATGCAATCGAGAAAAAAATTAAGTAAAAATGTTTCTCAAATTAAAATTGGCAATTAAGCGCAGAAATTTTACAAAAAAGTATATGCTAGACCAGTTCAAAGTCTTAAGCGTAAATTAATGCTAGACTTATTTAATATTATACAGTGTTATTTCTTTCAATAACTCAGTTTTATGCGAGAAATGCAACCATTCCGTAAATGTTGACAATAATTAGGTTATAGGGCTTGTATTAAAAAATAACTGTATGCCGGTCTATCTATCATCTCATTTTTTTAGTCAACCATCTAACGCCAATATTTATGCTTTTAGCTATGAATTACTGCTGATAAAATTTAATTCAAAATAAGGTATAAATTAATATCAAAATCATAACACTAAAATTCTTAAATTATTAAGCAATATCTGAAAAAGTAGTCCCGAAAGTAGGTACAGAAATTAATATAATATAGCATACGTTTAATATAGAATAGAGTTCAACATAATATAGAACAGTTCGCGTTTTGGACATATTTTAATCTAGTGTGAAGCGTGAGTCATGTGATGAAAATAAATTCATGAAACTTGAAGGAATCTTTAATAAGAAAGGAATTCACAATTACCAAATTACAATTGCCACTGGCTTGACCTTTAATTTAAAAAGGTCTATATACAAATATGGGAAAAGCACAAAGAGCGAGCTCGAAGCGCAAGATCCGACAGACGCGCACTCTAGGCGCGCTCAAACTGGCGAGCCGCGTGCGCAGCGCTCGATCAAAATTACAGAATTAATACTATTTTAAGTTGGAACTGATTTTTATATGTCTAATCGATATTTTAAAAATAAATATTGTTTATTATTTTTGTGCGACAAATCTATTGGATTTATTAGTCCGGAGTATTTCTCAATGAACGTAAACACTGGGAAGAACTAGCTGCGAATTCGATCTCAACGGTTTCCACTTTGTTTGTATTTATAATTATATAGTTCTCAGTTCACAAGCACTTTGCTTCCCATTGGCAAATCCATTTGCTTCGTCATGAGGGAAGCATCAGTGATTTTTTTGAATAATAGACAAACCAAAGTCTTCAATTTGATCAATTTAAAAATAGAAATTTACAAAAAATACAAAATAATACACACTTTTTTTTTAAATACAAAGACGAATCAGACAAATCAAATTTTGTATTCGAAATGATAATTCTTTAAGCTGGAAAAGGGAACGGAAAAGTTCTGTCGCACCATATTCCTTTCCAGGCTTTATGATTTCTTTACAAAAATTGTCAGAATTATTCTATTTGAAAATTTATGACCAAAAAGTCTTTTCTATTCATGAGAATTAAGAAATGTTCACTATAAAAATCGATTTTAAATATCATATAAATGACGATGACTTCCTCACTCTTTAATAAAATGTATTAATATTATAGGTCAATCGATTCGTCTCGAACCAAGGAATCTTTTGTATTCTTGCATCAACTTTGAATTATGTTAATGAAAAAGGTTTTGCAATAAAAAAACACAGATTTTTAAATGATCATTGAATGCAAAAAAATGCAATAAATGTTTTTAGAAATTCTTCGGTCAGATTCAATATATGAGCGGTGAAAATAAGCCCTCCGAATTTCATCAATTTATCTGCAACCGTTTTCAAGTTATCGTGTTCACAAAAAAGTGTTACATCCACACACATTCATGCACACACACATCCAGACAATTGCTTAGAACATTGAATTAGACATTTTTAAATTGAGGATGGTTCAATTGAATAAATTTAAAAATTTGGAGAAATGTTCCAATTACAAAGCTTCCTCTATGAGAAAGTAAAAATTAGTAAATCTATGAATCGTGTCAAGGTGAGATTATGGTTTTGATACGGCTCTCTAAATATTGTACAAAATCCGCAGATTTCTCCATGTGGCGAAGCCCGAAATTTTTTAGAATAAATTCGCACCAAAATCGATTTTTGCCCCTTTTTGTAGCGCTAGGAGAATAAAAATCTAGTGAAATAGTTATAATAACTCGTCAAGGTATAATCAGACTCATAAGCGTGGTTGGATGTTTTTTTATGTAAAAATCAATGATTTGTCATTGAGGCTCGCTTCCGATGAAACAGACACGTGCTTGTGTTTTCCACATTAATGTATAACTTGCCCTATAATGAGTTTAGGTATAGCATTCACTAAGCAATTGTGCCAATATTTAAACTTTTTTCTATAAATAAATGCATTGCATTGAAGGGTAGTTCTGCATAAAGATTGCTTCTCCAATCAGAATGGAATATTATGATTCAACTTTACGCTATATATAGTCAATTCATGTTTAAGCATGAGCAAGTATAACGATCACGGCCGAGATTTCGTTTCAGAATTTTGCAGTGCACGAATCATTATTCCTTTATCTCGTTCAAGTAAAAGGTGTTTACAAATTTGGTATATTCCTAATTGCACGTTTATTGCTTTTCCTTGTTGGATTCGTTCCTTGTATCATCTCCAATCTATAAATACGGAAAGTAGTATTTCTGAAACAGTGAAAATAGATTTGTAATATGATCATAAATTTCTAAACAAGGACAACCAAAAATCTGGACAGACGCACATGCAGATACTTTCTTTAAAAAATATTCGACTTTTTTTTAGTACTTGGCGACGATTAGCTATCGCCAATATTGATATCTTTATTTGGATGTTTATAATTATCAAACCCCGCAATTCGTAGAAATTGTTACAGTTGATGTTTCTGCAATTGTTTAGGACCCTCCAACAATTAGAATTCAATTGCTTTATTTTTACTCTATATGAGTTTATATTGAAAATCTTCAAAATATTACTTTTTAAATCTGTAACATGGCAATAATGGCCTTCCTTTGAGAAAACACTGTCAGGCTGTAATAAAAACTCTATTCTTTTTTCCTTTTATGGAAAATATAATATTCCCCTCTACTATTGAGTATATTTAAAAACACATTATCAGGCAGAAATGTAGGCGTTTATCGTTGTTGGCAAAATTTCAAAAGCACTCGGTTAGGAAAATGTAACGAAGAGGCCGAGTGGGATTCGCTCGAGTTTCTTTTGCTCAAGCCCGCCAGAACAATGGACCAGTTCTCGATTCTCGGTGACATCTTTTACGTCAGGTTACGTATCAAGGCTACTTTAAAGAAGGCCTTGCTCTCTATTTCATTCAACTTTTTTTATATTCATCACAAAAAACCCCGATTCTGCAAATTTGCACTAAGTTCTGTTCTCACTAAATTCTGCTACCTATGGATTTTTCCAAACCGACATGTTGGTCGATGTCGCTGGATTTTCTGCCCTTAGAATTGTTTCTCAGTTGATATAAAAAAATAAGTGTCGATTATTTTGCCTAGTTCTACAAATTTGCAAAGTTTCATCAAAATCGGCGAGTGACAGATCTGTAGGTTTACTTGTTAGACTAAAATAGGATGACTTTTCTTACAAAAAAGAAATATTTTTTCTTGGAATGCACGATCAATGAATAACAAGGTTTCTTGAACTTTGAATTAGTTGATTTTGAAATTTATAAATTTTTAACGATTTTACACTGTTTTGTAATCAGGTTTATAATTTATGCTCTTATTTTTCGTTTAATATTCTTAATATTTTCATATGCGGTAAGATTTATATTCTATTGCAGATAGAACCCTAGTCAGGGCCTGTCATTTTTTCTTACCTTTAAGGAGCCCGTGGGGCTTATGTGACCCCCAATGCGTCAGTCTATACTAAATCCTATTTACCAGCAGTAAAATGTTAAACAAAAACAAATTGGAAAAAAACGGAAAAATTACTTTTCTGGGGGAAAATATAGCTCTGTGTTTTCCTAATTATTCGATTTGAAAATTTCAAAAAGGGTTTTGAAGATAACTTTTTGTATCATCAAAGTTCAATGGTCACTGTTTTATTCTTTTAAAAAAGGATAATTATTTTCGAGATGGAATTGAAAACATTTTGGAAAATTAAATTTTCAAAACAGTGAAGGAAAAGAGAATAAAACATTTTTTTAAAATAACAAATATTAATAGTTTATTTAAATAATGAAAGAGTGATAATAAAAAAAAAACATTTCAGAGAAAAAATACCCTCCTCAATCATCAAGGATGCAATTTTCACAAAAAGTTTTTCGGTGTTCCTCGCAGGTCGGTGGCATTTTCGACAGAATACTTTTACTTTTGTGTGCAAAAACCCATAAAATTCAAAAAGCATGCATGCAAATATTTTTTTAAACTCAGTACTGTATGATTATTGCAATACATTCCTTTGAAGGAAAAAAATTTAATTTACTCTTCTCCACAAAATGTACACGTATATGTAATTCATGGGGCTCAAGTGGTATATATGATCCTATGCGCTATACTTCTAATTATCACTTCACAACGAAGCAAAATGAAGGCATTGGACCGACTAGGTTCCACTTCCAGAAAGTAAAAATAAATTATGGATAAGGTCTCGACGAGAAAACGTCGTCTCTAATTTCGGGAGCATACTTTGATTTCCATTTGGGATCCTCAAATCCCCCAAGGGCCCTGTCTAGCGTTAATATTTAAATACACAGTACAGTTTGGTCTGAAAATTTAAAAAAAATTAGATCTGAATTTGTCTCAAAATATTGAGCAAATTTTGGATGAAAATAATACCCCAAAATTTAATGTGACTTTATTAAACTTTTAATTAAATTTAAACAATAAATGTGTTAAAACATTTTCAAATGTTCAGTTCTAATTTGTAAAAAACGAGTCTCTTCAGTTAAACTTACATTAAATAAATTTTACTTGTCAGATTTTAAGTAGCGAAAATTCTTTATCTGGAAAAATTAGATGTTTTTTATCAATTTCTTAAACTTTTGTTATTTTTGTAAATATACTGAATTTAAATTCGATTTTGATGAGAATTTAATTTCACAATGAAAGTGAAAGGTTCCAAATATTTTACAATCGGCCACATATCAATATTTATAAATGATATCTAGTTGTATTTACTATGATACAAATTGAATATTAATCAAGAAGAAATTAAGTATTGAATTTGAGGTAAGTTTTCCCTCGACACTTTCCTTTGTAAACATAGCTGTGACGCTCGTTCCTTACGTTCAAACACTTGCACAGTGTTTCTCAAGCTGTTGGACAAAAACGTTAGAGTATCTTTCCGCCTACTCTTTGAAGTGCGCTTCCGTCTACACAACGACAAAAAAGGGAATGTCCTATCTCAATTACAAGCGGAGCCATGAACTTTCCGGTGAACTAGTTTTATTTCATCTCTAAAAATAGTCTACTATTGGAATTCGATATGCTAACTTAAAAGCTGCAACGCTTTTATATGTAATCAGAATTTCTACATTTTCGTCTTTCAAAATTCTAAGCAATTCAATATAATCTTCATATTCCAACAAAAACTTCCACCATACAAAAAATCTGCCGCGTACACTATAATGAATTTTTAAAATCAAAGTTGGCAAAGTAATTTGGGGCAAAATATTTATAATAAAATATATAAAGAAATTTTTTTATGAAGTGCCCTCCAGATATTTTTTAACAAATTTTAAAAATCAATTCAATCCAGCCAATGTGATTTGAAAATTTCTGTAGGGCATTTTATAAATAAGCTTCTTTTAATATTTTATCATGAAAATTTTTTGCCACATTACCTTGCCAACTTAGATTTCACAAATTTATATAATTGTACTTGGCTGATTTTTTGCAGCAGAGATTATTTTAGTCAGGTTTCATTTCTTTGTAATTACAAAAAAATAAGATAGATAGGCTCAATTGATTTAACTTAAATTCCATTACTAATTTACTGAAAAAATGAAATTAATGCTTTGAATAGTTTTCACTGAAAATAGATTAGATTAATTAAATTGATTTACACTTTAACTTTTCGCCGTTTTAATGCATAGCTTAGTATGAGGATTATTGAGCCATCCAGTGAAGATAAAAAATGTGCAAATTTAAGTTTTTTTTTATAAAAAACTTATTTTTTGAACATTTTTTTCATATTCCAAGATTTATTTTCTCATAATATTATCACCCTAACAGATTCAGTAACATTATTCAATTAAAAATTTGATTGGATTTGTCAATTCCAATTCAAAATGGAAAAAGTAGTTAGGTTCACTAAACTTGACCAATACTTAATTTTCTCTAAGATTTTATAGAAATATTAGGTATAGTTCCGAAAACGTCACCCAAAAATATTGACTTGATACTTGGCTTAGCGGTTTCTTTTACGTCCCAATTGAAAGTCCAAACAGCATTTTTGGCGCATATTAATTAATATAAACAAAGTTATTAACATTTTTGTCTTTTTTTTATTATTTTTTTTTTGTTCTAAAATATCCAAAACTATTGATCTGAGATACAAATTTTTTGCATGAGAGTTGTAGATCTCATCGAAACACATATTTTTTGTATACATACTTTTTTACTCAAATTAATATTTTTCAATAAAAATGACAAAAATGAATTTTGCGATTTTTCTTTTAAAGAAGTATATTAAATTTAGTAAAATACTAAATAATTATGAATAGTTGGCTTTAAAAAGGGAGGAAAAATAAGTTGAAATATATTCTGAAGGATGAGATGCATGTGGCTCACGCCCCCTCCCACTACTCACAACAAACCCGTTTTCCAACGGAGTCCTATTGTTGGGCATTTTAAATACGGCACAAGGACTCAGTTGATCACACTTCAACTAACTTCTTCCACCTTTTCAAGGTCTCTTATTTAAAATACCAATCACTAAGACGCGTGGTATTTTTTGAGCCTCGGAAATAGGCTTTAATGTGAGTGGTGGCACGGAGTGTATTCTTTAAATCGTTTTTACGCACTAATATAAGAAGTTTTTCTAAAAAAAAAATTGAGAATAAAATTGAAGAGATAAAAAAGAGGTGTTTCAAAGAGATCTATAACTTTTACGTACATAATTTTTATTTTAGATTAATATTTTTCAAGATTCTTCAAAATGAAACATTTTACTTAAACAAAAAATGTCAATAACTCAATTTATACTGATCTGCGCCAAAAATCCTGTTTGGACTTTCAGCTGGGATGCAAAAGGTATTCCTAGACTAACAAGGAGAGGACGCGAGATGGGAATCGCTGATTCGACTGGGACTTTGCAGGTTGAGAGTACATCAAAATCCATCAGGGGCGTATTTTTTCTTTCGATCTAATCGCCCTTAGTTTTCGAGATATCGAAGTTTGAGTATTTGTGCTCGAGCGCTCGACTCGCCACTGCAGAGCTGGGACCCGGGCTTGGCAGTCCTCTCGCAGTCCGATACTAATATACTGTGATAAACGGAAAGTCCACTGGGTTTCTACATCATCAGATATCATTCCTATAGAGTTTTTTCACGTAGATTGCGAATCTTAAAACGAAAATAATCCATCACGTCAAAATATTATATATATTTATATTTATTTATTTATTATTTATTATTATATATTTTTTTTAATTTAAATTCAACCATACATAGTTGAATTTACATACGCAGTCAAGCAATAACAAAATTGTTTCATTTCTAGTTAAGAAATAATTATAAAGATAGAAGAAAGATATTTTGAAGAAGTCGAAAGAAAAGTTAAAATTTTTCAAATAATTTTGAAGTATTTTGAGATTAAATTTTTTTTTAATATTTGTGGGAAAAAATAAAATGGTTCCAATTTTTTTTAGAAGAAAATTAATTTTCTGTTTTTGAGGGATCAAAATGTGTGGAAAAAGAATATGGAAGACTCTCAGACAATTCTTTTTATTTGTCATGATTTACAATCCTTTCCAAAACATGTTAAAACAAAGTGCGAACGCTTTCAAAGTGAAATTTTGCCACAATGCATAATTTTATAAGATATTTGAGTAAGCTTAAGGGATGCTTAGAAGTGTTGAAACGATGAAAAAATAATATAAAATTGTAAGCTATTGTAGAAACGTGGTAAATGTCCCGCAAGTTAGATCCGCAAACTTATTTTTTCAAAAAAATGAAAGTTGTGCTCAATTGTGCTATACTTGCGCTGATTTGAGCCGTAAACGGTTTTTTGAAAAATCAGAATTACGGGCACAATTTTTGAAAAACGTTTTTTTTGCTAGATCCGCAACTTCTTTCTCGAGCAAAAAGAAAGGTTGTACTAGCCGACTCGAAGTATACACAATTTCGTGCAGGAAAAAAAATCCAAAAACCAAACTTTAACCGAAAAAAAAACCAAAAATTGTATTATTTTCAAAAATTTCGAAAAAATAAAACTTGTGCTGGGTTGTGCTCGACAAATTCAGTCTTTATTCTCTTTGACAACGTTACGTGAGATCAACAGTTCTCATAATAAAACTCAAAACGTAAAACTAAAAAAACATCAAAGATCCAAAAATAGACAAATTTGGAAGAAATAAAACTTGTTCTGGGTTGTGCTCGACAAATGCAATCTTTATTCCCTCTAATAAAAGTACGTGAGATCAACGGTTCTCATATTAAAAACTCTGAACGTAAAACTCAAAAAACATCAAAGATCCAAAAATAGACAAATTTGGCAGAAATAAAACTTCTTCTGGGTTGTGCTCGACAAATGCAGTCTTTATTCCCCGTAACAAAAGTAGGTGAAATCAACGGTTCTTATATTAAAAACTCTAAACGTAAATCTCAATGAACATAAAAGATCCAAAAATAGTCAAATTTGGAAAAATGAAAACTTGTGCTGGGTTGTACTCGACAAATGCAGTATTTATTTCTTCTAACAAAATTACGTGAGATCAACAGTTCTCATATTAAAACTCAAAACGTAAAACTCAAAAAACATAATAGATCCAAAAATATGTTTTTTTAGTTTTTAATATGAGAACTGTTGATCTCACGTAATTTTATTAGAGGGAATAAAGGCTGCATTTGTCGAGCACAATCCAGCACAAGTTTTATTTTTTCGAAATTTGGCTATTTTTTTATCTTTTATGTTTTTTGAGTTTTACGTTTTGAGTTTTTAATATCAGAACTGTTGATCTCACGTAATTTTGTCAAAGGAAATAAAAACTGCATTTGTCGAGCACCACTCAGCACAAGTTTTATTTTTTCGAAAATTTTAAAAATAATACAATTTTTTTTTTTTTTTTTTTTTTTTTTTCGATAGCAGTCAGGTTTTTGGATTTTTTCTTTCCTAAACAAAATTATGTTTATTTCGAGCAGCCTAGCACAAATTTTCGTTTTGCTCTAGTAAGCAGTTGCGGATGTAGCAAAAAAAGAGTTTTTCAAAAATTGTACCCGTAATTTTGGATTTTTCAAAAAACCGTTTACAGCGCAAATCAGTACAAGTCTAGCACAATTTAGCACAACTTTCATTTGTTTGAAAAAATACGTTTGCGGATCTAACTTCCGGGACATAAAATTTCAACCAAATTATCGAACTTTAATAAAAAAAGATTAAACTTCAATCAAAAACAGTTGCATTTTCATCCAAATAGTTAAATTTTCAAGCCAAAGACAAATTTTTCAGAAGACAGTTGAATTTTCAACCCGAAAAATTGCATTTTCAACATAAAAATGAATTTTCAAGGAAGAATGCAATAGTTGATATTTCAACCAAACAAAAAAAAAACAATTTAAAACAAAATAGGTAAATTTTAGAAAAATATATCAATTTTAAACCAAGTAGTTGAATTTTTAACCTTCAAATATAAATTATTAACAAAAAATGTAACAGTTGATATTTCAACCAAAAAAGATTAAATTTCTACCAAAAGAGGTAAATTTTAAAACCAAAAGGACGGATTATCAACAAAACACACGAACTTTTAAACAATATGTTGAATTTTTTAATAAAAAAGATAAATTTGAAACCAAGAATGGAAAAGTTAAATTTTCAGTAAAAAAATAAATTATTTTCAAAACAACAAATTTTCAACAAAATAGTTTAATTTTCAACCAGAGATGAATTTTGAACCTAAAAAAATGAATTTTCAACCAAATAATTAATTTTTTGGTCAAGAAAAAAAAGTGTATCAAAATTGTTGAACTTTTAATGCCATGTGATGAGTGGGTAATGTGACCGGCTTCTTACCTTATCGACAATTTTTTTATTTGTAAACTTATTTTCACATGAATAGCCACATCGAGTTGAAAATTTGGGATAATAAATAAGAAGCACTAAGAAACGCGGCTTTCGTCCTAAATTTTTATAATTATGAAAAAAGTTTTTTTGTAAATAATTTTTTTTTTTTTTTTGCTTTTCTCATAATTATAAAAATTTAGGACCAGAGCTGCGTTTTTTAGTGCTTCTTATTTTTTTTTTGTCCCAAATTTTCAACTCGATGTGGCTATTCGTGTGAAAATAGGTTTACAAATAAAGAAAGTGTCGGTAAGGTAGAAAGCCGGTCACGTTACCCACTCATCACATGGCCTTAAGCCTAAAGATGAATTTTCAACTGAAAAATAACAATTTTGAACCAAAAAGGGAAAAGTTTAATTTTCAGTTAAAAAAGTTAATTTTCAACTAAAGGAAAACGAATTTTTATCCAAATAGTTTAATTTTCAACCAAAAAAGGCAAATTCTCAAACAAAACAATAGAATTTGCAACCAAAAAGGATGAATTTTGTAACAAAATTGTTGAATTATCAACCATACAGTAAATTTTTTAATTAAAAATATAATCTTTAGATGGAAGCTATCTATAATTTTTCGCTGACAAATTTTTCATTTTCCCTGACCATCAATATTCAAAGACTAGAATCTTGATCTTGTAACATTTTAGACACAGAATCTTTTATAAACTGAATAAAACAAAATAAAAAATTTATTATTCTTGAGACTTATTTAAAGTGCCATAAAAATTCCGGACTTTTCCTTGATTTCCAGATTTTCCCAGAACTGCGGCCACCCTAAAATAGTTATAAAATTATTATTTTTTAAATTCATTCATCATTTGCTTTATTTAGATTTTTTAATCTGCGATCTAGGAACCAAACCTGGCCAATAAAATTTTATTTAAAAATAATCAAATTTCGTTTTACTTCAGTGCAGACATTTTTTGCTGTTTCATGTTGCAAATTCCTAGCAGTCATTAAACAGGCATATTTCTGACTTGCTTTTTTGAATTTTTTTTTCAAATTCTATAAGTAATCTGGCTTTAGGCCAATTTTGCAGACTTCGTTGGGCACATCTGCCGAGTCAACTCTACCCGCTTGAAGTTATTTGGCTAGCAGGGTTGGGAAATATCCTGGACTAAAAATAATGCCTTCGGATCCTCGGACAATTTCACATGATGTAAATTATTCGCACAAAATGAAAATAAAAAATCTCCCCTAATTCATTTGAAGATTTTACTCTTCAGAACTTCAGTCCATCTTCACTTTTTAGATCTAACTTTAAACTCTTATTACTATCTCGACTATAGTTTTTAAAAGTTTGTAAATACTTTTATTTAAAAAAAAGCATATTACGCGCTACGTGCGCCTGTAGCTTTTTAATTTCAGAGAAAAACAAATTTTAATAAAAAATACCAATTTTGAATAATAACTTTCATATGATGCATAATTCATATTTGAACCAAAAATGATTAATTTTTAATTAATATAATGAATCTTCAAACAAAAAAGGAAATTTTTAACAAATTAGTTTGAATTTTAACCAAGCGGTTGAATTTCCAACAATAAAAAAATGTACCAGTTCAGATTTGAAAAAAAATTATTTGGAACAAAAAAAGAGTTAAATTCAGCCAAAAAGATGAATCGCCAACAAAATAGTTGTATGTCCAACCAAGATTAAATTTCTACTAAAAGAGATTAATTTTCAAACAAATTTTGAACAGACTTAAATTATTCCTGAAATGTTGAAAAAATTTTCCGAATTAATAAAATTGCCTTAAAGTTTTACAGATTTTTGTCCAAATTTTTAGAAATCTTTCGAAAGTATTTTATATGATTTTAAATTTTCTTTAAAAATTCATTTCTCGAAATAAAAAATCATTTAAAATTTTCCCAGGAATCTTAAAAAATTCTTTTATTTTCTTGAAACCTCTCAAAATGCTTTGTTATACGAAATCTTCAAAAAATTTGATTTTGTGGGAAATTTTTAAAAATATTAATTATCAACGATTTTTAAAAAACTTTTTAAGTTCCCAACACTGTAAAATTCCCGAAAAAAATTCGAAATGGAAAAATCCCGAAATTATAAAAATGCCGAAATATAAAAATTCCGAGCTGGAAAATTCCCGAACAGTTAATTAATATTACGGAATTTTGAAATTACCTCATAACAAAATTTTTGATGATATATATATATATATATATAATACTACCGAATTCAAAAATTTTCAAGCTTAAACAATTAAAGAAATAGTTTTTCAATCAATATTATTCATTAATTAAACATACAATATTCAAATATTATGATTCAAGAAATTTTTTTTTCAATGTAAAATGTTTTTTTTTTAATTATTGTTTAAATTAAAAGGACGGCTGAAAAATACCGAAAAATAAAATTCCAGACATTGTGAAATTCCCGAAAAAGAAAATATTCGAAATAAAAAATCCCCGAAATTATAAAATTCTTGAAATATAAAAATCCCGCCTTGGAAAACTCCCGACAAGTTTAATAATATTACGGTATTTGAAAATACTTGAATAAAAAAATTTGCGACAGTTTATAATATTACCGAATTAAAAAATTTCCGAGATAAAATTGCCGAATTATAAGATATGCGACACTGTAAAATTCATGAATTTAAATAATTACAAAAAAATGAATACATATTCTTTATTAAAAATACATTAATGACATATTTTTATCAAAGAAAGAAAGCTTTAATGTTTTTGTTTAAATATTTCATTATTATATTTTAAATGAAAAAATAACCATTAGTAATAATTTTTCATTGGTAAAATTCGAGATTTTTACAGCGTTGGATACTTTATAATTGGGCAGTTTTATATCAGGAATTTTATTATTCGAGAATTAAAAAATTCTGTAATATTATAAAATGGTGGGAATTTTATTATAGGGAAATTTTGAAATTTGATGATATTATAAACTATTCAGGAATGTTATTATTCGGGAATTTCCAAATTTAGGATTTTTATATTTATCCATCTTTATAATTTGGGTAATTTTCTATTTCGACAATTTTTTCCGGCAATTTTGCAGTGTCGGCACTTTAATTTTCGGGATTTTTCAGTCGTCCCTCCGGTAATATTATAAACTGTTCGAGTATTTTATTATTCAGGAATTTTTGTATTTAAAATATTTTCTTTTGCGGGTATTTCATAGGAAATTAGAGTGAAAAAGTCCTATAATCAACCCCTCCCTCCCCCCTCCAATGTGACAAGGAGGGTGATAAAAATTCAAATATTATATTCACATTGGCAAGCGATTCACTTTCGGCTTATCGACGATATTTATAGATATAAACTCTGGCAGAGGTGAATTCCCTCTTTTCTAACAACCTGTTATTATCACTTCCTGATCGACTGGAAGTAAGCCTGGGGCGAATCGATCAAGGAAAAATATTAGCACGAAAGCGTCAATTTTTTTATTGAAGAGCGATCACTTTCAACATCTCCAGTCCCATTGTCTCAATGAAAGAACATCCTCTTGAGAAAAGAAAGGCGAGGCCCACGAGTTCATTGTATCAGAGTTCATTGTGTGGATTATGGAAATGTGACTTCCGGTAGCAAGACGGGTGCGTGCGCGTGGGCCCGGAAGTGCCAAAAATGAACGTACTCCAACGTCCTTCAGCAAACTTTCCGACAACTTTCTTCAGAAAATATTTTCAATTACCAAGAAAAAAATGTGTGCCAATAAATTTGAGAATACATGCCACTTTAGAAGATCCTAATTACATGTTCGCAGACTTCACAGCCCAAAATCCTCTCAAAATAGGGGAAATAGGGTGATTTTTTACTTTTCAACCCGACACGTCAAATTTTCTACAAAAAAGTTCATTTGCAACCAAGAAAGATTACATTTCTACCGAAAAAAATTAATTTAAATCCAACAGAACCAATTTTCTATCCAAAAGACGGCTGTTCAACAAAAAACTTGAATTTTTAACAGAATAAATTAATTGTCAACAAAATAGTTGAATTTGTAACCAAAAAGGTAGACATTTTCAACAAAATAGTCGAATTTTTAACCAAAAAGATAAATTTTCTATAAAAAAAAACGAATCTTCAACAAAATATATGAATTTTTAACTAAAAATAGAATAGTGAAATGTTTAGTTAAAATAATTACTTTTCAAACAAAGAAAAACGAATTTTCATCAAAATAGTTCCATTTTCAACAAAGAATGTGAATTCTCAACAATAAATGTAACAGTCGATATTTCAAACAAAAAAGATTTTTATTTTATATAAAAAAGAATTTAATTCAACTGAAAAAGAGGCATATTCAGTCAAAAGTACTTTTTTAACCATGAAAGATGACTTTTCTACAAAAAAAATGAATTTTTAGTCCGAAAAGAGGAATTTTCTATCCAAAAAGACGAATGTTTAACAAATCAGTTGAATTTTTAACAAAAATTATAAAGTACTCTAGAGAACAGCTAAATTTTTCACCAAATAATATTGAATTTTCAACCTACAAAGATGAGTTTTCTACGAAACGGTCAAAATTTCAAAAAATAACAATAAAATTTTAGCCAAAAACAATTTCATTTTAAACCAAATAGTGGTGTTTTTAAACTGAAAAGGCGAATTTTTCAGTACACAGATAAATTTCCAACAAAAATATTATTTTCAACCAAGAAAGATGATATTTCTACCAAAATAAAATTATGTGCAATAAAAAAAAGAAATTTTCTATCCAAAAAGATGAACGTTCAATAACAAAAGTTAATTTTTTAAAACATATTTAAATTTTCAACAAAATATTTAAATTTTTGAATCAAATATTTAAGTTTTTAACAAAATAATTTGATATTTAACAAAACAATTAAATCTTCAACAAAATAGTTGAATTTTTGACCAAATAGTTTAATTTACCACCAAATGGTCGAATTTTCAAACAAAAGAGAATAAACTTTAACGAAAATAACAGTTGCATTTTCAACCAGATAGTTGAAGTTTGAGACAAAACGAAGATTTTTGTTTAAAACAGTTGAATTTTCAACAAAATATTGTATTTTAAGCCAATACAGATGTCATTTCTACGAAAAAAAGATGAATTTTGATTCCAAAAGGATGAATGTTCAACAAAAACAGTTGAATTTTTGACCAACAAAGATGACTTTGTAACAAGCAAGTTGCATTTTCCACATGATAATTAAATTTTCAAAAAAACAATTAAATTTTCTACAAAGTAGTTGAATTATTAACCAAAAGAAATGAATTATGAACCAAAAATATAATTGTAGACTTTTCAAACAAAAAGAACAAACTTTTCACTAAAAATAGTTGAATTTTCTTATTGGATTCTATCAATTCAATTTTCAAAATTTTGCGAAAAGCAAGAAAAAGGGGAAGTTTCTAGAAAAAAGGGGAAAAAGAGAAATTCTTTAAAAATGAGGAAAAGAGGGGAATCGGGGAAAGAGTGTGAAGTCTGAGTTCGACTTATACAGAAAAAGAATATTGAATTATTACGCACGGACGATACTATATTTTCTAGATCCAAGAAAATATGTTTTGCTTCAAGAAAATGTACTTGATTGAACAAACTTGATTTTCTTCGTTTAAGTACATTTTCTTGAAACCAGACATATTTTCATGGATTGAGAAAATATTGCATCTTCAGTATTCGTACCGATATTTTCTCGATTCAATGCTAATTTTTTCCGTGTAGTTTAATAGATGAATAAGGGCAATTGTAATCCAAGGTGCCTCTTACCGACATGTTACCGACATCCAGACATTTCCAAAGCTCAAGTGGTTTGTGTTCGTGCTAAGTTTCTCAAATATTCTCAAAAATTGTAGATGACTTCATTTTATTCTAGAAACTTAGCACGGATACGAACCACTTGAGCAGGGGAATGGTCTCGACGTCGGTAACATGTCGGTAACAGGAATCCTGGAATAGAGCTGCCCTTACTCATCTCAGGCCACCGAATTTATAGATCAAAAATAGTGTCACAAATTTATAAAAATAGTGTCAAGATAGTGCCACACAATTTTTCAAGCATTCAAAATCAACTTCAATATTTATTTAAAATGTGAATCTTTAGTCTATACATGATCAAAATTCCTATTTATTTATCGCAGGCTTCCCAGTTTGTGCCATTTTTCTCATGTTTCCACTTAAATTGTGATTGAATTAATAAAACACTATAAGAAAATCCAACTATTTTGGTTGAAAATTCATTCTGTTCGGTTAAAGAGACTAATATTAAATTTGTTGTTAAAAATTATTCTTTTCTGAATAAAAATTTTATTACTGCTTTCAAATTGAATCATTTGGTTGAAAATTTAACAATTTTGATAAAGGCCATACTTCTTAGTTGAAGATTAAACGTTTTTATAGAAAATTCGTCGTTTTTGCTTGAAAATTCAACAATTTGATTGACTTTTTTTTTGTATAGTTTAACTTTTACCAAGGAGTTGAATTTTCAATAAAATAGGTCAATATTCTACGCAATTTTCGAATTTTCTACAAAATAGTTGCATTTACAATCCGCAAATGTTATTTTTTAACAACAAAAAATTAATTTTAATTCGAAAGAGATTAATTTTTATCCAGGCAGTTGTATTTGTACAGAAAAATGTGAAATTTCTACATGAAGAGATGAACTTTCAAATAGAAAAAAATGAATTTTCAACAAAATGGTTATATTTTCAACAACAAAAAGTAATATAATTAACTTTAGATTAAATTTTTTTTTTCGTAGAAAGGTAATTTAAAAAAATGAAGATTTGCCTTTTTTGTCGAAAATTCAACTGTTTTATAGAAAATTCGTCGTTTCTGGCTTACAAATTCAACAATTTGATACAAAATTCAACTATTTGGTTCAAATTAAACTGTTCCGTAGAAAATTAGCTTTTTTTTATTTAAATATAATTCTCCTCAGTGAAAATTTAACTACTCCATTTTTTGTTAAAAATTGATATTTTTTATTTAAAAATTCAACTACTTAGTTTAAAAAATGTTTGAATGAAAAAAAAGTTAAAAAATAATTAAATAAAATTTGGAGAAACATGAAATCCATTCATCAAAGCATTAAGTTAAGAATGTATGTAATTTGTTGAAACTTCGTCTCTTTTAACTAAGTTCAACTGTTCTTTATTTTTCATTAAAACCTTTTTTTGTTGTTGAAATATCAACTATTATACTTTTGGTTGAAAATTCATCTTTCGAGGTTTAAAATTCAACTCCTTGGTTAAAAGTTTTTTTTGTTGTTGAAAATTCGTTGTTTTTTTTAATCACAAAGTAATTTCTTTAACTGAAAATTTAGCTATTTTGTTGAAAAGTCAACTGATTGGTTGTCAATTAATTTTTTTGTTGAAAATACATGCTCTCGGATTGAAAATACACCTGTTTTATAGAAAATTCGTCGTTTTGGCTCTCAAAATTTAACAATTTTATATAAAATTCAACTATTTAGTACAAAATTAATCTGTTTTGTAGAAAATTAGTTTTTTTATTGAAAACAAATTCTGCTCCATTAAAGTTTTACTACTCTACTTTTAGGTAAAAATTAATATTTTTCATTTAGAAATTCAACTATTAAGTTTCAAAAATTTAGGAACGAAAGAATATAAACTAAAAATTAATCAAATAAAATTTGAACCAACATCACGTCCATAGTTCATTATGGGTGGGTTTTCATTTGTTATTTCTTCATATAAATAATATTATATTATTTATTATTACATTATATTATTTTTTATATAATAAATTATTATATTGTGTATATAATTCATTATTTAAACCCACATCCATAGTCTTTAGTTGAAAATGTATGTAATTTGTTAAAAATTCATCTTTTTTTGCTAGAATATTGATCTTCTGGGTTGAAAATTCAACTATTCAGTTAAAAGCTTACGTATTTTGTTGAAAATTCGCCTTTTTTTATAGAAAATTAATCTTCTTGGTTGAAAATTTAACTATTTGATTAAAAGATTATGTATTTTGTTGAAAATTCGCCTTTTTTTTATAGAAAATTCGCCTTTTTTATAGAAAATTCGCCTTTTTTTTTAGAAAATTAATCTTCTTGGTTGAAAATTTAACTATTTGATTAAAAGCTTACGTATTTTGTTGAAAATTCGCCTTTTTTATAGAAAATTAATCTTCTTGGTTGAAAATTAAACTATTTGGTTAAAAGTTTATCTATTTTGTTGAAAATTATTTTTTTTCGAAACAGTAGAAAAATAGTGTAATTGTTTAAAAAGAGTTTGGTGAGTCCGAGGCCTGGGTGTATGTATGTTGAAATGGAATTCAAGGAAGGGTTTACAACGAGAAATTTTGATGTACTCATGAATTCAAAGATTTCAGAAAATTTTTAAAGAATTTAGAGAATTCAAGAGAATACAAAGAATTAAAAATAATACAAGGAATCCAGAAAAATAAAAACTATTTACAAAATTCAAAATAATACCAAGAATGCTAATGAATAGAAAGAAAATTAAAAAAAAAAGAATTGAAAAGAATTAAACGTTTTCAAAAGTATGAAACAAACTCAAAGAAATTTAGAGACTACAGAAGAATAATTTAAGGAATTCGAAATAATTCTAAGCTATCAAGAATTGAAATAGGTTTAAAGAATTTGAGGAATTCAAGTGAATTCAAAGGCATATAAATATAAATAAATACATGAAACTTGTTTGAATGTTCTTTGGGTTCTAAAATGTACTTGTATGAAGCTAAATTTATTTTATTTTCAAAAAACAATTCAAAGAAATTCGATAGAATTCAAAAAAATTCAAAAGAATTCAGAAGAATTCCAAAGAATTCAGGAGAATTTCAATGAACTTATGTAATTCGAAATAATTCAAGGTGTTAAAAAAATCAAGGGAATTCCAATCAATTCAAAGGAATTCAACACATTTTAAAGGAATTCAAGAGAATTTAAACGAATTCAGGGGAATTAAAAATAATTCAATGAAGTTCTAGACAATTATATAGAGTTTAGGAGATTCTGAAAGAACTTAAGGGAATTCGATCATTCAATAGAATTTGAGAGAAATACAGGGAATTTGAAAAAATCAAAAGGATTTTAATAAAATTCAAAGGAACTCGAAGGAATTCAAGTAAATTTCAAAGGATTCCAGGAGTTTCGAAGAATTTATGGGAATTTCTAAGATTTCTAGGGAATTTCAGAAAAATTCAAGAAATTGCATAGTATTCCAGAAACTATAAAGAATTTAAGGGAATTTGAAAGAATTACAGGATATCAAAAAATTCCAATAAATTCGAAAAAAGTCAATGTCCTTCAAAATGATTCAAAAGAATTCAAAATGATTTAGGAGAATAGAAAAAAATTCAATAGAATCTAAGACAATTAGAAAGAATCGCAGGGAATTTAACAGAACTTAAATTCAAAATAATCAAAAGGATCTTCAAAAATTTAAGAGAATTCAAAAGAATTCAAGGAAATTTGAAAGAATTCAAGAAATTTACCAAAAAGAAATCAAGGGCATTGAAGACAATTCGAATAAAATTAAATAGAATTTATAAGAATTAAAGAGATCTCAAATGAAATTCAAAATAATTCAAAAGAATTCAATGGAATTTAAAAAAATTGAAAAAATGTTAAGGATTTCACGACAATTCAAAAGAATCGAAAGGGTTTAAAAAAAAATTGAAAGAATTGAAGGGACTTCGAAAAGATTCAAGGGAATTCAAATCATTTTAGTAAATTTTAAAGGATTCAAGGAATTACAAAGCATTGAGGGGAATTCTAAAGATTCAAGGAATTCCAGAGGAGTATTGAAAAGAACTAAAGGAAATTCGAAAGAATCAAAGGAATCTCAAGAAAATTCCAGAAAATTTGTAAGAATTGAAGGAAACTTTAAAGAATTCAAGGAATTTCAAAAATTCATGGAATTAATAGAAAATCTAAAGAAATTCAAAAAGATTCAAGTTAGTTTGAAAGAATTCAATTACATTTTTAAAGATTCAAGGAATTTCAAAGAATTTAATTTAAAAGGATTTAAAAGAGGATTCGAAGAATTAGAAAGAAATTGAGGGAATTCAAATGATTCAAAGGATCTCAAAAAAATTCAAGAGGATTCCGAAAAATTCAAAAGAATTTAAAAAAATTCAGGAGAATTCCAAAGAACTTATGGAATTCGAAATAATTCAAGGTATTAAAAAAATCAAGCGAATTCAAATCAATTCAAAAGAATGCAAAACATTTCAAAGGAATTCAAGAGAATTT
Source organism: Andricus grossulariae (assembly GCA_011634705.1). Lineage (NCBI taxonomy): Eukaryota > Metazoa > Arthropoda > Insecta > Hymenoptera > Cynipidae > Andricus > Andricus grossulariae. The sequence goes on from JAABKJ010007545.1 coordinate 208,674,571, forward strand.
GAAAGAATTCATGGTACTTCGAAAGAATATAAGTAAATTTCAAAGAATTCAAGGACGTTCAAAAAATTCGAGAAAATTTCAAGGGATATCAAAAATTTTGAAGGATTTCAGAAAGTGGAACGAACTTAAGGGGGTTGAAAAGAATCGAAGGGATTTAAAAAATAAATCTGAAAGAATTCAAGAGACTTCGAAAAAATGCAAGGGAATTTGAAAAATGTAAGTAAATTTTAAAGGATTCAAGGAATTTCGAAGAATTGAGGAGAATTCTGAAGATTAAAGGAATTTGAAATGATTCAAGGTATTGAAAAGAATTTAAAGGTATTCGAAAGAGTCAAATGGATCTCAAGAAAATTCCAGATAATTCCCAAGAATTCAAGGTACTTCAAAAGAATATAAGTAAATTTCAAAGAATTCAAGGACATTCCAAAAATTCAAGAGAATTTCAAGGGATATGAAAAATTTGAAAGGATTTCAGGGATTGGAAAAAACTCAAAGAAGTTCAAAAGAATCGAAGGGATCTCAAAATTTTTTTAAAGAAATCAAGGGACTTCGAAAAAATTCAAGGGAATTCGAATAATTTAAGTCAACTTTACAGGATTTAAGGAATTTCAAGGAACTGAGGATAATTCTGAAGATTCAAGGAATTTCAGAGAATTCAAGATATTGAAAAGAACTAAAGGGAATTCGAAAGAATCAAAGGAATCTCAAGAAAATTCCAGAAAATTGGAAAGAATTTAAGGAAGCTCTAAAGAATTCAAAGGATTTCAAATAATTCAATTTAAAAGGATTCAAGGCCATGTGACGAGTGGGTCACGTGACCGGCTTCCTACCTTACCGACACTTTTTTTTATTTATAATCTTATTTTCATACGAATAGCCACATCGAGTTGAAAATTTGGAATAATAAATCAGAAGCACTAAGAAACGCGGCTCTGGTCCTAAATTTGTCTAATGATTAAAAAAGCTAAAAAAATTATTTACAAAAACAAAACTTTTTTTTTTAATTATAAAAATTTAGGGCCAGATCCGTGTTTCTTGGTGCTTCTTATTTATTATCCCAAATTTTCAACCCGATGTGGCTATTCGTGTGAAAATAAGTTTACAAATAAAAAAAGCCTGTTTCTGTCAAAAATCCACCCAAGCCCAACGAGGTAAAGACTTTTTGGAGAGAGGTATACAAGATCCCGAAAACTCTAAAGTTGAAGGTAGATACTGACAATAACATCAGCTTCAAGGAAGATTGCGACAACGTTATGATATATGAGGAGCAATGTCTATCAATCACTGCAGAAGAGGTGAAAAAACACTGCGAGACACGAAGAACTTCTCCGGTGCTGAACCAGATTTCATCAAGAACTTCTGGTGTAAGAAGTTCACTTTATGGTGATACCATGCGCCCTTTGCTTTTTTGCATCACACTTCTTCCTCTATCTCTCGCACTACGAAATTCTTGCTGTTACCTCTGTGGTGACACTAGCAATTGCAAGCATTAGGTCACTCATGTATTTTATATCATTAGACATCTTAACACTGGAGAGAACTTTACATACCTGGGCATGCCTGAAAGCCGTAATCAGCACGTAACAGAAGTTAAAGAGTCTCTTCGAAGCAGATACAAGCATCTTCTTTGGCAGATTTGGTTTCCAAATCTGTCGGCGTTCGTTTGTGGACTTCCTACCGCCGGCATCCTACCTTATCTAGTGCTCTGCGACGTTTTCCGCTCCTTACTCGCCTACTTCTTGCCCCTTCTGGTAAGAAATTATTTTTATTACTTCTAACATCAAGAACCTCGCACGCTTCAATTTCTAATTCACAGAACTTAATTTCACCATTTACACTTTTGCCTTCACTCACCCTTCTTCCTTCACACCTGATCTTTGCACTCACTGCTCATTTTGTATCCGCACACGCTTTTTCCCATCACCAAGGCCACAAAGAGCAACGCTTGACACAAAAGAGTTCTCTCACAATCAGTACCGGAAATGGGAGATGTATCAATTTTAATTTTGATTTAAAAAAAATAGTAATGATGAAATTCAAAATTAAAACAAAAACTGTTATGTTAGTCTTGAATTGCGTAAAACGAATTTTTCAAAACACTATAATAACGGTCCAATTGGATTATCCTCAAAGAAGTTACACTAACGTGAAGGTGAAGAAGCACCTAAAAAAGTGAAAACTGTAGGCCCCTGTATATTGACTTCCGGTTAATAAGTTTGTCAAAAATGTTAAATTTGTCTTAGATCTACACATTAATCATCAGAAAAATTTGTGTGTTTTTTTTAAAGAAACATTGAATTTAACAGCTTTTAGTTTGAAGATGGTTGAGGTGTTTTTTATTTTCATAAGCTGTCGCTTATAATTTAGATTTCTTGTCTAAGAGAGTGCAAAGGCTTTACGTACTAAATTTTTAGCGACTTTCGTTGAGTTTTCGGAGCTTTGTCTCCGAGATTCTGTTAAAACGTCATATGCTTTTCAGATGGTGATTAATCATGTAGCTAGCAGTCCTAAAATGCTTGATACATACCCCTGCATATTCATTACTCTTTGTGCGTTATCGCGCTGTGGGGCAAGAGGTCACTATCCTCACTTCCACGCTACCCGACAGAGCGCTCATTGCGCGCCCCGTCACGCGACCATCCGCGAGACGATAAAAAGGATTGGCAGTTGCTTGAAGACACAAGTTGCCGGGAGCGGCAAACTGACTATTGCAAGTTGTCTGCTCTCGCCAAACTCACTCGTCTCTCTAATATAATCGCAACTATAATTATTGCTCCTGAGACCCACTATAGCGGTGATAGACAGGCACTCCTGTGGACACCTTTCGAGGCCAGGGTATGCCGGCATCAGGTGCCTCTGAGCAGCTTACCTGCGGCAACATACCCGCATCTCCTGCTCCTGAGACTGTCTTGAGCGGTGGTCGACAGGCGCTCCTGTTGCCACCTCTCGAGGCCTGGGTGTGCCGGCATCAGGTGCACCTGACCGGCTTACTGGCGGCAACATACCTGTACCTCCTGCTCCCGTGACCGAATCAAGCGGTGCTCGACATGCGATCCTGTGGCCACCCATTGTAGCCAAGGTACGCCGGCGTCAGATGCCCCTGACCGGCTTACCCACGGCAGCATACCCGTTTTGTTACCTGCCATCAATCTGACTGACATGACACCAACCAGTTTAGCTCGCAATTCGTCCCGACCTGCAAAATCGTCCACTCCCCTTCTCTCTCTCCATCCACACCGTACCGCTCACTGCTCTCCGAGAGAGACGAGTTCAGGAGACGACACTCGCCGCGCTTGCCGTCGACCCGCTACACCTGCGAACCCGACTCACACCACGTTACGATGTTCTAGGTAACGCCTTAAGCACGAATGCACGCCCACTTGCCTATGCTCTCTTCTTTCATCTATCCTTTCTCTTAGATCTCACTTCGCCCGAGTTAGTACAAATCAGGATTCACACACACCACATCACACCCGCTAAATGTTCCCCGCGTATCACACGACAAGCACACTTAACAATGTTATATGCTTACACTCACACACGCTCACACACACACACACAGGCTACACAGATCGTCACACTCAAACCGGGTTCATGACTCAGTACTGTAACTTATAGGAAAATATATCTAGATTTTATTTAAAGGTTCAAAATGTGTTGACTTCGTTCATCCCCCTAAAACCTAACCCTGGCTAGACTGAAGCGGCCGCTTGAGTAGATGATCGACTTACCCCGACTAAATTGCACCGTTTCAATCAGTTTCTTGAAAACATTATGCTGTAAAATTGAATGGCCATTCTCTGATATCCTTGACTATGATACAAAAAGTCACCGGATTATTAATCAACTATTTTTCCATGCACATACTCGTGAATCTGTAATAGCTAGCTTGTTTAATTCCTAATACTGGAGAAGCGCTATGTCTGTTTACTCTCTTTCGGACCGAATATACTTGTATCTAACTAATTAGTTTAGAATATTACTAATATTACTTAGGGACCATTAACTTTAAAGAACACGGCTGTGAGCTTAAATTGAGATCCTGCAGAATGCAACGAAATTGACGTAAGCGTCCCAGTAATTGTGACCTTTGTCCCAGTAATCGTGACGCCAATTTCCTGCCTTTTTATGTAATTTGAATTAATCGAGACTTAATTTGACACTATAACATGCTAAAAATAATCATCATTGATTTGGCCGAGCCTGATTCACCTTTCGTCAACAGATTCCGAAGAAGAATCACGTGTGTGTTACTGGACAAAAGGTCACCACAGATTTACGTTAATTTCCTAGGGGTTAACAACTTGACCGATGGGATGTACACTTACTTTAAGTGATTTTAGTGTCTTCATGTGAGTTCAAGTCACTTCACGCCAGTGACTTCAGCGAAGGTGTACACCTGACTTCACAAGTTGTTGAACCCTTGTTGATTTCATAAATATTAAGAACCCTTATTTGAAATATTTGGAACCTTTTGAAACCCACAGTAACTTCAGATTATCACTAATATCTAGAACCTTTGTAACCTTTTAGGTTAGTTTATTGCCTAGACTTTTACAGAACTATTCTAAATGGTCTTAATGTTTAGGTGAATTTCCTGCAATATTTAAAATATGTATTCAGAATGTAGAATTATTCCGAATTCCTTTAACCTTTCAGGTTAACTATTCCGATATGCAAAATTTGAAATTTATGAAGATTTTGTCCATGGCCAACACGAGCTTCAAACAGAAATAATTGACGAATGAGTATGAAATGATTTGTAGTGTGTTGAATGAAAGCGAATAAAAACAATTGATGTTGCAAATAATTTCTTTTGTTTCAGGAAAGATCCGAAATATAAAAATTGTCATTCAAATTTAGATTAAAGTGGGTACCTGGAGGCTTATTGTAATTAGGGAACTGATGACTAATGAGCTTGATACATCGTAAGGAGAGCAGCACCCACCGTTTGCAGATTTTAGTGGTAGTGGAGAGAAGAGAATAGCGGGAAGGCCGCAGATACGTGTTGGCAATCGACACCAAGAGGTTAGAGGAGGATTACATGATATTTTAAGTTGTAACTTGGACGAGTCCATTTTCACGAATCTCTTGCCAGGCTTGGTTTAGGGAGGAGAAGAATGGAGAAATCGTAATCGGTATGAGACTTTTTTCCTCCAGAACTCTTTCTATTATATTTTATATGTTGAGTTTAGGTTATTTATTGAGTTTTATTTAAGTTGAGTTGAGTTTAGCGATGCGAGTTTGAGTGGATAATTAATGCGATACTGCGCGTCCTTTCTGGCTTGACGCCATTACAAATGTTTTATATCACTAATATGTTGAACAGAAAGATTTTTAACTTAGTCATGCCCTTCACGGAATACCACAGTTTTGACGATTCAACCACGCAATATTGGTTAAATAAAATAAGCTGAAATCAAATTTTAATTGAGTGACACTAAGGAGGTGTCTGACGCAAATAATCGAAACAGATTGAAAGTAAGTATGAGTTAAATTTTGTTGTTTTACTTATAATTGAGCCACTCTGTACGTTAGCCCCCGATCTGCGTCGCATAGAGCTGGGGAAAGCGTTACTCATTAGAAGAAAAACTAATTACTTTCACGAAAAGAAAACTCCAACATTAGTAGATATAGTAGTGATATTGAAAATTTTAATCGTAACAATGTCAGGATTTAAATCACTAGATTATCTACCACAAATGATAACAATTTTGGTCATTCGGAACACTCAAATAACCAAGCCAATCTTTCGGTTTTCAATATAGAAAACGGCGCAATCCCTCGTAGAACACATTTAGATCCTTCCCGAAATATAACTTTGTCATGCGACATTCCACGCACCCATAAACGGAATGGCTTCACGGATTTAGAAGAAATTGATATAAATCACGATCGCATGCAGAGCTTTGTCTGAGCTCAGTTCGAATCCTTTCGAATAAGTCTCACCCTCTCTCGGCCTCACACGTCTACAAATTCGCAAACCTGTCGCTCTTTCACATTGACCGCTCGCAGATTTCAATAATGGATCGAGTTATATCGTAGATTTCTACGCACCAATCAAATTCTGATAAATAAACTGGACAGAAGGATTACTCAAAAATCGTCGGTTCTGAGACGCGGGGACACTTCGAATTACAATGAGGCGATCGCCTCACTATGATAAACTACATACCATAAATCGCACATCCCAACAATGAGCTGAGACCCCTAAAAACTAACCCCACATAGAAATATAAGGGTAAGAAGCCGTATAAGTGTGCACCTTGGATAGTATGGAGTACTGGGTATAACGGTTCCCAAACCCCAATCAACTCTTTACACTGACACTCATGAGTCCTTCAGAATTTACTGCTACCAGGAGGAACAGGATCGAGACTCCTCGAGTTGGAGCTTCCAACAGCAAAAGTTGATATCCTTGGAAAATTCTAGGCACAGGTCACTCCTTCACGCCTCAAACAACACTTTCCCCAAAGGGAACTGAATGCCTATTTAACTGCTCGAGCTGCTTATGTTATACAGATTCGTTTAGTGGATTGCGCGTAATTACCGTAGCACGACATCTGCATGTCACTCAGCTGATGAGCCGCAACCTGCGCGGCGTGTCATCGTGCAGATGATCTGTTTATGTTCAGGCGTTGAACCACTGTAGGCGTATCATTGCAACAGATGCAAATATTTCTATCTTGATGGTTTTTAGCCCAGAAAATTGACGAAGTCAAACATGTACATTCATGTGCGAGTAGATCATTAATCAGTGAGTCCGAATATCTATCGGTTATTTGGGCTACACAAAAGTATCGTCAATATTTGAAAGGTTATAATTTTACATTTATGATTACAGATCACAGGTAGACAGGCTCGTTAAGTGGCATTTGTCACTTCTTATATATAAATTTGATATCATTCATCGTGACAGAAGCTGTCAACAGGTTCCCGATGCTCCTTCTCGAATGTATACAAATTTTGAGAAATAATTAAATTTGAATCCAGATTTTATATCTTTTTGGTATGTGCGTCGTTTCGTAGCAGGAAAAGACTATCATGAAAAATTTCCAAATTAGCAAATTCTATATAATAAACCATATCATTTGAGACCACATCCCATTATCTCATCGTTGGTTGAGAATATCAATAAATGGAAATAAGTGCCAATTGATGACGTGCGTAATTCTGTCCTTTTTTAAGCTTATAATAATACACAATCCGGTCATTTTAGAACAGAAAAAATTTACAAGGAATTACGATAAATTATTTTTGGTCAGGATGCTGTAATGGTATTGCTAATTATGTCAAGAAGTTTGAAACTTTTCAATTATGTAAGGTCGATCAGAAAGCTCCTCCTAGTTTATTGGGTTGGAGGATAATTGAAGAGCTTCAGGTGGTTGTTGCTGCTAATGATATGGATCCCTTGCCTCGAAGCACATGCGGTTTCCCATATATATTTTAGTATTTCAAGACTTATTGACGAAAAAAGTTAAGGTAATTCAAGTAAGTTTAGTAACTGATAAAAGGATCCAAAACTCTTTAAAAAAATTAATAATAAACCATTAGGAACCTTCTAGAGTTCTCCGTACTGAAAATGGAATAGAATTTGTTAATAATACACTACTTCTACTCTCTATCACCCTGAAGCAAATCCTGTAGCATCTACAACTGGGTTTGAAGGTGTCTCACTGATGTTCCGAAGAGCCGCGAAGGAACGAATTTATCTATCCTTGTAGAGCTCCGCATGCAAGGATAAGGCTTCATACTCTGGAACGTCGCCCGGTACCCGAGAGTTAAAGTTAAAGACAGATTATCCAGGTGCCATTCAACTTTTAGCACGGTCGTTACGCCTTCGCTTGGGAGGTTTTTCTTCAGGACCATCCCTGAATAATTGTCCGCGACTGTTTATTAATTATTCTACCCATATTCAACCGCGGGATTTCACTAGGAGCGGGGGTTATGCTACAAAATTGCACCCGCTACCGGCGAAATCACAGTAAAATTCCAGTTGTAACCACGTCTCACGACCGTGAAATAGGTGGTTACAGTCTGCGATGGACTCAATATCTTCATCCAGCAAAAGTCTTGTGCACCCTGATAGAGATGGTGATTAAGCAATCTTAGAACTGCATTGTGCCTTTGGATATACGTCGTTCCTGCATGAGTTGGAAAACTAGATAGTATGTGCCCCAGGTGCTCGTTTTGTGCATGACACGCTCTGAAGCTATCATCAGGAATGTCTTGTCATGAAATGTGGCGATGATGCGCAAAAGTTGAAATGACACCGTCCTGATACGCCAAAATGAAACCCTCCGTGTCAAACTTCAATCCGGGTGATTTGAGGAAAACAAACGCGACCTCATACGACATCGACTGACCCCTCATATTTCTGTGGAAGAAGCCGTGCAACCTTCCAACAAGGAGCTGTTCACGTAAGTTTTTCTGGTGTGCTTTCTTGATTAGGGCCCTCGGGAGTGCGTTGTACAGAAACGCTCCTTTTCCCACTTTTTTGTGTTCCATGACCACTTTAAGGAGAGAATCACGCCCTGTAACCTTCTCGTTTAGGGGCCATACTGCTATAGTACTCCGGCACGTCTTCCCTGAGTCGATTTGTCAACTCAAAAGTATTGAGAGCTGGCCGGTCCATCGCATTCACTCTGTATTAATTGGCTCCCCAACTCTAGTGTAAACGGCATTGTTGACTGACCCATTGTCGGATATTATGCGCGTTCGATTATTTTGAAACGCACTTGCTACAAGTATGTTTCCTGTTATCATTGTTGTTCCCACGAGCAGCTAGGGGAAAGGGTTCGTCCATCCCTGCAGTGCCCCACATCCAAAGGTGTTTTAGTCACCGTTGAGACACCTCACCTAGGTGCCATTCAGCTTCCGGCACGGTCGTCACGCCGCCGCTTGGGGGTTTATTCCTTTGGGACTTTATTTACCAGAAACCCTTGGTACAGGGCCCCTCTATCCGCAGCCCGAGGATGCCCGGATTCACGGCGGGCACGGAGGGTTTCATTTTTTTGTTTCCAGACGGTGTCATTACAACTTTAGCATACCGTCGCCACATTTTGAGCCAAGATATTCCCTATGATAGCTGCAGAGCATGTCACGCACACCCCAAACCCCTATGAAACATACTACCTAGTTTTCTAATTCATGCGGGAACGACGTACATCCAAAGGCACAATGAAGCACTAAGAGTGCTTCATTACCATCTGTGTCAAAAATAAGAAGTGTCGCATATACTGGAACTTCATATTCTCCACAACTGTTGCTGTCGCTCACTCGAGGCCTAACTTGGTTCTCCTTGACTTCGAGAAGCGAATCATTTTCGTAACCAAATTTTCATGTCCAGCCGACAAGAACATCACAGACAAGGAGAATGAAAAGAAAGAGATGTTATAAGGGAGTTGCGACGGTTATGCTCGGAGTATTCTCTGTAGCTAAACGTCCTGGTCATCGGTGCTCTTGGAGGTGCCAAGCTTTCACAGGTCAATAGCCTGAAAAGCTTCCCTGCGTTTCAGCCAATTGCGAGGACACTTGCAAAGACGGTCGTCCTTGGCTCGCTTCGTGTACTCAGGGTTCACGAGAGTTTTGCCCGAATTTTGAACTAAGTCCATCGCGAACTGTAACCACCTATCTCACGATCGCCAGACGCCAGACTGAAACGTTACTGCGATTTCGCCGGGAGCGGGTGCAAGTTTGTAGAATGTCACTCGCTCTGGGTGAAATCCCACCTTTGTCCTTTTGACAAACTTTTTATTATACAGTGGGGCCAGCTACTTAAGGACACATGTGCAATGAAACCTTGAAATAATTTACAGTGAATATGTTAGTACCAATCATATTCATAATAGTCGAAATTGAAACTTTATTCAGCAAACTCCAAAATTGTATAAATACGTCTAATTAATTTCAATGTTTCAATAGATATAATGCATAACAGAAGGAAAATTGTGAAACGAAGTTGACAGCTATTTAAGGACATGCTTTTATTGGAACAAAAATTAAATAAAAGATGACTTAAGATGATAATACTGCTTCGAGACGGGTGGTATCCATAACCGCCACTTTATTTGAAGCTAAAAATATTCTCGCTCATTTTCTAGTATTTTTCGGATCTTTATCGGCGTACAAGATAGGATTTTGACGCTTTAGTTTTTTCCAGGACGGTAGAAATATGTCAGTCAGAATCTGCATATACAGGTGCTGATCCATAATGCCATCCATTTTATGAATTGGCCCAGTTCTAGACCGTGTCATTGCGGTAATAAAGCGTAAAAATCCTAGCTTGTACACCGATAACGATCCGAAACATACGAGTCAATGTCACGTACTATATCTATTAAACAATAGAAATTAATTAAATTTACTCATACAGTTTTGGAGTTTACTCAAGAAAATTTCTTTTTCGGTCATTATGAATATGATTAATACTAACATATTGACGCTAAATTATTTCAAAGTTTCATAGCACGTGTGCCCTTGGCTGAATTTTAACATCTTCGATTTCTAACATTTCTTAATTCGCCCTAATTCGGCTTTCTGGTTCGTTTAAACGAATTGAGCCAGAGCGAATCGAATGCGTTTCAATTAATTTTAATATGTGGCCAAGCTAATTTCAAAACAATCAATAAAAATTGCATGCCTCGAGACTCGAACCAGCGATCCCAAGTGTGTAAGTCCAGAGGGCGACCACTGAGCTACGGGATTTATTGATTTTTTATTTACAACGGATCCTTTATGCCCAGCGCGTTAGTTATAGCTTACGAATTCAATTGAATAGGCCAGTCTTTGACTGTATTCGCGCTGACTAATTCAGGAAATTTGGAGATAGACTTTAAATCTCACGAATTTAAATGAATTGGCTGACACTGAAATTAATTCGTGCTGACACATTTAAATGAATTAGCTTCCCTACAAATTGTTCGCCGAATTCGGGTGAATAGCAGATTTGGAGATTAAATTACTTATACAGGGTTTCCCGCGAGTTATCCTTATCCTTGTAGGGCCGGCCAGAAAAAAAAAAAATAAGTTGAAATTTCCCACAAACTTTTTGGTTGCGATAAGTATCTTGAGACTTACGTCGCTCTGAAATTGTATATAGATGATCCGCTTTTGTGACAATGTGCACTGAACAGTTTTTTTCTGAAATGACTATGTTTTGCCGGGAAAAGTTTCACCTTCACGTCATGTTTCAATCGTATATTAGCAAGCTTTTTGCAATCTTATCTTTTGATTTCAAATAAGCTCTGATGATCAAGCAACCAAACATATGAGGTACATGTACTAAATATTGGGGTGTAAATTCACTACACGTATATGTGACCCTCCGCGAAGTATATGCCCCAATGAAGTTAAGGCAAATTGTATGTGTTCAGCGAGCATCGGGCGGTAATATGTAGTGATGGGTAAGGGAAATGGATTCCTCGGTTCCTCGGCCCGCCGCGAAATATTCGATTTACGCCTCACTTGGCCTTACAGTTTTCCCCGTTAGGGCCTTTTATTTGCAAAACTCAACATAAGCATATTAATTTTATGACGGTTATAGTAAAATCGCTATGAAAATTTCTAACTGTGCATTTATCGGTTTATCAAAACATTAACACTTGAAAATTATGTCAGATTTCCTATTCAAAAATGTGAAGAAAAAAAAACAGAAAATGCACATATTTGTTCATGTTGCGCAGTAAAAAATCGTTTATGTATTTGACTGCAGCAACGTATCCAGTACAAGCCTCTGGACATACTGTCAGAATCCGAAAATATTGGATATATGCATTATAATGGGCATGCCCGGCTATCCGCCTTTTCATTCATAAAATTTGCAATACCTAGTAATAATCCAGAGAGTGAAAAAATTTACTGCGGTGCAAAACTTTAACCCAGGCTCGATGCATTCAACACCGCTTTATATTTTATCTCTATCGATTATATGCATCTCTCGAAGCCGGGATAATGTACGGATAAGAAAACTTCACCGGGTTTCGCTTATTTTCACTCCTCATCGTTGCAGCGTGTATTACATGCGTTATCTTAGAATAATAATAGTAAACAAGTGTGAGTTTGATCTGATGTGAGTGATTGAATATTTTATAATAGATAAACTTATTGTCATACATACTTAGCTGCTTTCGTATCTTTTTTTGGATTGTGGACAATTGTATTCATAAAATTAGATCGATGCGATATTTGGTTAAGAGTGAAATGACCTGAGTTACATTTATTGCTTTGATCTGCTTTTGGTTGGATGCTGCAGTAACTCTGTAAATAATTATAGAACGTACAGAAACTTGAACATCCCTGCACTAAACATCCAATAGATCCAACTATAAATTAAAGTATATTTGGGAAGTGTGTCTTATTTTAATGTATATTCTGAATAAAATGAGACAAATTCCGTTTGACTGTTTGGTTCATGTTGGAAGTTTCATTAGACGCTAAGCTGATTTCTGCTTGGACCTCCAAAAAAGACGAAACCGACTTTGGAGTATGAAGGGTTCTATTTGGAATTCGCCGAATCACTAGGCTGGTTTCAATAAGAATGTATTTAGACTTCCAGTCTGATCATTCCGATTCCAGGATCTGATGGGTTCTGTATGGAATTTTCTTCAGACGATGAACAAATTTCTATTGTTTTCTGTTCAAATTAACAAACGAAACCGAACTAATCCTGGAATACAATGGGTTCTGTTCGGAGTTTCGGCAATCACTAAGCTGGATTCTCTTGGAAGCTATCTAAGGTTCCGAAAACGTCCCTCAGATCACGGAATTTGATGGGTTTTCTGTGGAATTTGCAACATACACTGAACAGTTTTCTATTAGTTTTCGTTTATATTATTGAAAGACCTAACCGACCATAGAATAATATGGGTTCTATTTCGAATTTTAAACAGACGCTGAATGAGGGTCCCATGAATTCCGAAGAGCACTCTCGATCGTTTTAGGAATCTTTATTTATCCATGCTTTGTTTATTTTCATTTTGTTATAAAGGTAACCGAAACGGGTAACATTTTGAACTCAGCTTGAGTTTCCGACTATCGTATATAAATCAGTGTAAAGCAGAAATAACCAAGAAGGATTTTTAACAGTATCGGAGTGTCTGGCTCGTCGTTTTAAATCGAACAAAATTACCCTCACCGGATAATGCTCGCGCTAGGAATTTGTACTCCGCACGATGAACAGTGCCGATACGGATTTGTATATCTCGATGCAATGTGCTACTCTATCTCCGAAATGAAACTCGATCATATCGATTGTTTTATACAAAATGTCAGGAAACTCAAATTAGGAATAATTACTAAAACTCAAAATTCGTCACGCAGTACACTCAGTTGCCCTCCAGCTTCTTCCTAAGGGCCGATTTCACCAACAGCGCTTGAATGGGCGATTAACTAATCATGATTATTTTTTATTAAATTATTAACCCAATGTAAACTTGAGATGCGTCTCACCGGGTATTGAGATCAAGTGTTGATCCCCGATTAGTTAACCGTATACCCGATTTGTGATAATTCCGATTTTCTATGCATACGGCGATTCTGTCTGGTCGAAACAATAAGGACGTTAAAGTCTTGCGTTCGCATGGTACAAGCTGACTAACGACATTAACCAAGTCAAGTGACATCCAGCAGAATTTTTCTTCGTAAACAAGTGAAATAATTTAACGTGGATGTAATATATTAAAACAATGTCAAAAATTTTCATCACTATTTCATTTTAGAAACCAATATTGTACATTATTAAGGCACTTATAGTGATCAATAAAATAAGCCTAGAAATATCTGACGCATATATGAAAATATACAGGAAGGAAGCTTCAGTATGCAAACTGCGAGGATACGTTGATAAAATATTTATTCTCAACACTATAAAATGATTTTATTCTACTGAGCTTTTATTTCGTAACATATATCTTACATACATTGTTTCTGAAAACAGATTATATCCTCCAAGTATGTGAAAGAAGCAGTAGGTAAGAAAAGTGAGGTTATAGGAACACAATATTTACATTTTATGGACGCCTCATCAACGCTATTTTGGCCTTATAGTTCGATCTGAGCATGCTTTGGAAGATGGTGGAACACAAGGTTGTCACGTTGCAAATTTTAATACTGAAAATCCGATGTCAACATACATGGAATTTTCAGTATTAAAACTGCTATTCAACATGGCGTCAACAGCGCAGTCCATTGATTAGCGTAAGCGACATGTTCTAGCAGCCAACGGACGCGGAGAAGAGCGGACGGAAGTTTTCACACCATGGACGAGAGCGCGCTTATTTTGAGGAACAAACTCCCTGAAGGCGCGAACCGGTGCGGGTTGCGTTGCGCAGTAGCGCTAAGTAGGTCTGTGAAGACATCCTTCCTGTGCGTCGTTCGAGCTTAGCGGTAGAGAGCATCTTGCTCAACTGACACTCTTGCTCAGACTTCTTCTATGAACGTTTATCTTATTGGATCACCCGTGAACGTTGAGGAGTTTGTACGGCATATTACTTGTTTACCGAGTCGATATCTTGTAAAGGAAGCTTCCTATTAATCGTCAAGGTAAGACAGCCAGAAATTATCTTCATGTGTGAAGTTCGGTTTTTTCGTTTCTTTAAGTAGAATTTACTCCATGGCGGACTGGCGCGTTTCTTTCTGTTGGGGGGTTATGTTTGTTTATCGCGTTCCGGTCGAAATTTCGTTTGTTACCATAAGGTATTAGTGTAAAATTATATTAAATATTCGTGTGCAAATGATTTTGCCCTTGTAATCTTGTTTATCACAAGCTCCGAAAGTTTGGCTTTCCTGATTTTCAGTATTTATTTGAGAATTGATACTTTAGTTGAGTTAAATTCTTGCGCAAACCGTAAATGGCTGCTTTGTGTTGGTTCGCTTGTTGCGGTATTTTAAATACAGATGGGACTCTTGTCCACGTTAAGATGTTTGCTTTTGGCTTACTTGCTTTCTGTGAATTTTTGCGGCAAATTGATAATTTCTTTTTGCGTATGATTTAGTAACATTGCTTTTTTTTGTCGCGTCAGTATGTGCGGTCTAATCTTTTTCTTTAAAGTCCTGTTCAGTCCAATTGTCTTGTCTGAATATATATATATATATATATATATGTATATACTATACAGAAAATATTTTAACGTCATTTCAGACAAGATGGAAAATAAACATTTTTAATTAAATTTTATTCAGAAAAAAAGATCTTCTCCTTTCACTCCACTGGGATTCGAACACCAGGTCAACTGACTTCGGGTCAGGTGCTCTAATTACTAAGCGGAGTGAAAGAAGATCTTTTTTCTGAATAAAATTTCGTTAGAATTATTAGAAACATCTTGAAGACCTGGAAATTCTCTCAATTTTGGAAATATTCCAATCCAATTGAAAAACTTTCTGAAATACTGTGAAATCCCTGATGAAGCATCATAAAAGGCCGCTAGAATTTCATGAAATCCTATATTTCTGGAATATTGGAAGAAAATTAAATTTTTTTTGGTTAAAAATCAACGTTTCATTTGAAAAATGTAATTTATCGGTAGACAATTAAACTGTTTCTGAAAATGCGTCTCTCGGGTAGGAAATTCAATAACACGGTTAGAAAGTTATTCTTTTTGGTTGAAAATTCTGATTTATGGGTATTTATTATAAGAAAGGTGAAAAACATTGAAAGTAGCAGCTGCAACTGCCCCGATAGAAGAGAAGAAAGAGGGGGTGAGAGAGAGATAGAGAAGTAGATATGTATATATGAGGTAGATACTCGTATATTATACATAATAAAAAATATATATATAACTTTGCGAAATATGATGCTCCAACCTTATTTTTTAGTTTACAATCAAAATATATGCAAAAAAAATTCACTACAAATTTTGATTTTCAAACGTATTTGGCACACCGGGGTCGTGAACGACCCCAGGCGACTTCAAACGACTGCTGTATAGTGATGAACCGACCCAGCCTTACACTCTATGCCTTGAAAGTTAGTTTAACATCCGAATTATCGATATATGTTACTATAAACCTGCTGCCCTTATGTTTAGATACTCTAATTTTGAAATTTCAAATGTCTGTGGTCGTATACTATCCCCTGTGCCAAACAAGGGTTAAATCCGTGCATATGTTTTCGAATTCGGGAAGACCTTGAAAAATTCTCTGAAACAACTTGCAATCGCTTACAACATGTAAAATCAAATCGTACATGCTATATAAATTTACCATCTAAAAATTTGTTTTCCCCAAAATGTAAATGATTACGTAAATTGTGACATAAGTCGTAATTAAATTCTCAAGCAAATATATTTCCTTGCAACTGATTCTTATCAGTTATATGGATATCACATAGGTGCCAAGTTGATGCTTTTATTGTAAGAGATAACAAATAAAGTATAGATTATATACGCGAATCAAGCAGTCGAATATTCATTAGATGGGTTTTTCACCAAATTGTTCATTAACAGATAAATTAGTTTATTCTATAATTAGAAAAGATGAGGATTGTCAGCACTCTGGTCTTATCCTTGACGGTTATCCTTGATACTATTGGTGAATATAATTTAACATTCAGAATATAACAAAGAAATTTACTTGAAATTATATATATGCCAGCAAAAATTTACCTGGCGTTTTTCGGGTAGCGAGTTGTGTCGGAAAATATATGCAGTACCTTCTTATTATTTATTCTATATATTATTAGCTTTCCCCTAGAAAATCAGACGAGAAGAAAAGCTATGCTGTATGCTAATAACTTTAATTTGAGCCATCCTCGAAGAAAATTGTACTGAAAGAAATGCTTTCAGCATATGGGTCTACATAAACAAATTTTCTGTATTTTCTTTTTTCAACCAATAATTTTAAGAAAAGAAATCTATGAAATAATAAATTGAATCTTTATCATCACAATTCTACATGTTGGGATTCGTTTACAAATTTTTGAGCGAACTGCAAATCTGAAACTTTCAAATAGATACCTTGGAAAGTTTTCGAGATATTGATATTCTTATATTAAAATTAGATCCACGTTATAAAAAGTTGACAAATATGTTAGCAAGTACATTGAAAATTACAACCCCATGCAAAACTTTATGCCAAGACTGTTTAATTCGTGGAAAATACAACCGTGCATTCCTTTTTGCAGAATTCAGTTTACAGTTCGAGTGTTTGCCTAATGGCGATCCTATTCCTGGTGTTTCTCGTAGCAGACCTTCTTATTTTCCTGAATTAAATTCTCCAGAAAGGACTCTTCCTCTTGAAAGACCTCATTCTCCAGAAAGGACTCTTCCTCTTGCCAGAACGCATGATTCTGCCCAATCTACCTTACCTGCCAAGCCTCTTCTTCGAGTCCGGTCCAGGTCTCCCCTTACCAGGGAATCTTCTTCTCACATACTTGGATTTAGACTTGCAGAACTCAGATTTGTTAGACTTATTCTAAAAAAAAATCCGAATCGAATATTCGAATTTCGAAGATATACTTTTCGTTCAGATAAACCAATTCGAGTGAAAGGTAAAAATCATGTTCTCAACCCTATGCCCGCCGACGAACAAATTGTATTATCAACGTCCAGTGGTGACGTCTGGGCAATATTCCAAGATTTATCAAGCAACAACGCGATTTTTCGTGGAATATTTTTACATGTTACTCCAAGAGGAATACGAGCGAAAATTAATATGGACAGTGGTGCTTGTAAAGAATTGACCGCAGAAGAAATAGCGGAATGTCCACTAGGTCCTTACAGTATAATCGCAAAGCATTTTACGGTATTTCGCGTGTAAACCACAATTCTTCACATCGTAAATTTAATTTGAAAATTTTTTTAATGGTGGCCTGTGACCCAGAAAATGACAGTGAATTTCCTATTGACGAGCTTCGTGCACTATTAAATTTCAATGCGTCAGCTAATTCATTTACATTTAACAGGTTTGATGTAGAACTCCAATTCGCCTACATTGGTCAGGACAAACACAGTTAAGAACTGGCCTATTCAATTGATTTCGTAAGGTATAAGCAACTTATACACTTGTAAACAATTGTTCGAGGCTCGAAGCATGAAATTTCTATCAATTTTTTTCGAAATGACCTTGACCACATTTAATTTGGGCTGGGTCAGCCAGCAATTTGCCCAAATTAATTGTTTTGTTACTTGTGATCCTAGGATCGGTGAAACTTTCGACGAAATATTTTCATCTTTTATACGATTCAAAATTCATCTCCAACACATTTTATCTTCTGTTTCTTTTTTCCGTTAAACTGTACAATTTCAAAAACAGGAATTATAACTGTTTTGTTTTGTTCTATTTTTTTCAATTTTTAATTTTTAATGTATAATGTTGAAACTGTCCGATTTTTAGTTGAAGATTCGAAAAATTTTATTACAAATTAGAACGATTTGAAATTCAAAACATGATAATTGAGTTGTTTGTTTGAAAGTTTTCCATTTTGAGAGCTACTAATTGCAAATTTTGGAATTTTATATGCTTTTAATTTAAAATTATTGAATCTTAATCGATTTCAGCTAGAAAAAATACAAGTTTAATTCTAATTTATTCTCTTCGAAATATTGCCTATTTTATTTTTAATTTTTAATTTTCACTGCATTCAATTTGAAATTAATGAATATTGTTTCAAGAATGGGAAAACTCGTAATATTCAATACTTTGTCTAATAATTTATCAATAAATTGGAAAAAAGTATTTGTCACTATAAGTGTGCGTGGAAATTATTTTGTTACTTTGTAAAAACTATTAAATAAAACAATACAGTTTATGAACAATTCCAGTTGCATAATTAGTTACTTAGTTAATTTTGAAAACCAACATTAATGCAGGAGAAATAGTTTATTATTAAATTACAGAAAATTATTTAAATGCAAGTTATTGAGCTGTAAAAATGATTTAAAAATAATTAGTTGATTATTAGAAATGAAATGGTTCGAGAGCAGGCTTCTTTCCAAGTTTTTTATCAATGAAAGTTACTTCATTTCTTAAATTACTTTTTTTTTACCAAATTTTTTCTCCATCGACCCCGCCAATACTTTGATGATATTTTTTTCAACAAAAATTATCAGGTTCCGCACAAAATTTTTTTCGTATTCTCAGAGGACTTCCTTGATTTAATAAAAATTAAGATTCTCGGAACGTCACATATTTTCAAAACGTTATAGAAGCTTTTCACATTTTTGATTATAATTGACGATGTTGATACTTTTCATATCAAATTCGTTATCGACAGTATAAACTCAAAAAATTCCATATTTTTAATTGATAGTAAATAATTTATAATTTTAAACTGACACATTTTCAGTTAAATGGACGCATTCAATTACCAATAATATGTGTATTATTAATAAAATGTTGTATTCAGAAACTCATATAATTTTGTGATCTCGGCACAGTTTTATTGTATATGTACATAGGATTTCAGCGAATTCATTGATATTTTGTAAAATCTAATTAAATCTAATGGTATGACTTGAAGTCCTTTAAATCCATGGGAATATCTTGAAAATCCTCTAAATATTTGTAATCCTTTAACATACTTTTGGATACTTCGAGACCACTTTGAATTTTGAAAATCTGATGAAATTTGATGAAATGTTTTCAAAATTCCTTTAATTACATGGAAATATATTGAAATACCTTTCAAATACTAGAAAGATAAGTGATGATGAGGAATCCTTCCAGATAATAGTAATTCCTATGAAATATTTTTAAATCCGTGAAAATGCTTTAAAATTTTATGAAACATAGGAAGTTCTCTGGAATAACTTGAAATCGCTCTAAAATATCTGAAATTTAATCCAATTTTTAAATCCTGTGAAGTCTCTTGAAATCCTGTAGTCACCATCCACTAATGACGTAATGTAGAAGACCTATTTATTATTATTCCTACATGTCAGTGGCACCAATTTGAGCCATTCCCATAGAAAATCGGACTAAATAGAAAGCTTCTAGAATATTGCTCTACATTACCAAATTTTTCTCATTTTCTTATTTCTCTTTTTTTAACCATGAGTATTGAAAAAAGAAAACTCTAACAAAGTAAATTCAATTACTTTGTCTCAATTCTACATGCCCATTGCTTCAATTTTGGATATTCTTAAAAGAAATCAGCCTGAAAGAAAATAGTACAGCATATCGGTGTAAATAGCCAAATTATCCTCATTTCATCATTTTTGTTCTTCTTTTTCACCACTAACATGAAAAAGAAAGCTATACGATAGCAAAATTTTTTTTTATTATTCCAATTCTACATGACTAAATAATTATAAAAACCTGCAAGTACCATCAAAGTATTACAAAAAAATCGCAGGACCTATTTATGACACCCTGCAAAATTTGATTTCAATAAGAACGATGACGTGCACACCCATTAATAATTCACAAAACATATATAAATTCACTCTTATATATTTAGATTATGTATTATATCTCTAATTTTACGTATATTTTTGTTAAAACTGGTTTTCTATATATCTATATTTACTTATATTTATGTATTATTTTATCATTTACATTTATTTATTGGATTAATTGTTCACTATAATTTATATTTATTCCCACCAGATTGAATGTGCAACTACGCACGTCAAAATGTATGCATGCATATGTATGGACTGTGCACTTCACACGCCAATACAAAGTGGAGTTGATGTAGTAAATGTTGTAACTAATAATTAATTTTCAGTAATTTCCTGGAATTTTTTCATGACCATATATTAAAAGCGATAATATCAGCATATCAATAAAACATAACAATTGTGGTAATAGGTAGAAAGTGAGAAATAAGAATTTGATAGATAAATTCGATCGTGTAAGATATTAATTAGGTTTTTTATGTAGATATTCGAAATCTATGTTCTTTTCTAACATTAACAGGTAAAAGATAAGAAGGTGAGTTACAATAAAATTGAATAATAGAAGAAATGAGAGTTTTATTTATTTAGGCGGGATTCACATTATTAATCCAAGCGGTACACTAAAGATATTGAAAATGATACTCCCATTATACAAAAGGGGTAGATTACGATATCTGTAGCGACAAAGTTTGGGGACATACTATCTCACATGCGGCAAGTCTCTCTGCGGCAAGTCACAACTGCGGCATCTCTACCTAGCAGCATCTCTTCCTCATGGCATTTCTCTCATTGAAATCGATATTTTTGTGGCATCTCACATCGGACCTCTGTGACTGGGAAAAAAAATAATGTTGGTCAAACCCCTACCCCTTTTCCAACATCTCGTGGACCCAAATTAGGTATGAGATCGATGATTAGTAATTAGCATTGAGTGATGAATAAGTAGCTTTTGTGTATGTCAAGGTGAAAATAATAGGGGAAAAACTGCTCGTTTGGGAAATGAAAACTTACAAAAGCAATCTTGAGGATTATGTATCTTCTACAAACCTTGGACTGTGCTGGGAAGGTCTCTGTCTGCAAATTGGAAGAGGTTAAATAGATACTCAGGAGCTTTCTTCTGAAAACAAGTGTAGAGCAAACTTCTTATAAAAAATTTTCTCCTCTTGGCAATATTAAGCAGACTGGCCCTAAGTCGGCATTGAGATATGTGTTTGTAATCAGGCAATTTGTGAATGGCACGGACACAGGCATTTACCTCACGCTAAACAACCGTAGTCAAAGTGGGGCAAGTTTAGACTCTTAACCAAAAGTAGCAGAGTGGAGGTAGATCTTTACCTACTGAGACTCTTTAGTCCTCATTCCTATATAGTTGTTGTAAAATTCTGTATGTCTTCCTCGAGATGGTCTGCACCTGTTCCTTCCAGGACGAGGAACGGTTATGGAAATATCCTAAATCTTCAACAACTTCCGAAAAAAAGATGATGAAATCCTCGATACAAAGGGGTGGCAAAGATGCCAGGGTTTCAAGCGACAAGGATAAAGTGGGTCCAACAATAATTGCCTGAGTTTTTCCTGGGTTAAGAGTAAGTCCATTTTTCCAGGCTCAGAGGGTAATGCGATCTATATCCTCATCGAGTAGAACAAGTAAACTACTTAGTGAAGAAATTGGTCTCGATAAGTTAGTTTTGAAATTATCAGCATATTTGTGAGAGCTGCAATAATGAATGAACTAATGTTAATAATTCTCTGAGACTGATTATTAAAATAGGATTTAAACCATTTGATGACGAAGTTTGACGCATTTAGGAGAGTTTAACGTTTGCAGAAGTCACTCATGGTTAACCATATCAAAAGCCTTCGAAGAAGCAAACAGGACAACAATCGTGATCTCCCTATTAACCAATGATGATTTGAGATTCGTCGTTTAATTAAGGAAAGCAGTATGTTTCGCACGAAAACCTTATTGCATCAAATCAATTGCCTGAGATATTTCTAGAAATGTGGAAAGTTGTAGCTTGATAAGTTTTTTAAGTGGTTTAGAAAGTGCACATAAAATAGAAATCGGCCGGAAGTCTTCTGGAGAAGTAGGTTTAGAAATTTTGGGAACTGGGCAAATAACAGCCTTCTTCCAGATATCTGTAAATACCGACCTGTAAGAGAGCATTATAAACATGCAAAAGCACAGAAAAGATCATTGGAAGGGCAATTTTATTAATTTTGACTGATATTTCATCAGTTTCAAAGGAATTCGATTCGATTTCAAGTGTTTCTTCTAAAAGCATTTTAGAGATGATGTCATCGAAAAAAGGAAAGTCACTAAATTTTGAATTAAAAGAGGTAGTGGAAGATGATGACGATAATTCTGTAACTGGGAATGTGAAAAAAAAATTTGAAAGGTGATTAGGCGGAAAATTACTATTGACAAATTCGTGCTTGAGTGGAATTAGGTATAAACGCCCAAGGAGATGCTAAATGTCCTCTTTTTTGTCTATGTGTGAAAGCTCGTTATAATTTTATTGATTGAACGCAACTATAATCTTAGTTTAAACTAGGTTTCTGATTTAACGAAAAAGTCAGCGCTTGCCATCACGTTCCTAAATCAGATTTTTTAATTTCAGACATGATCCAGGTCGTCGCTTTGTTGAAGTTTTCAGGAACGTGCAGCGGAAAAAATTTTTGTTGAATGCGGAGGCTAGGCAAATAGTCAGAACATCGATTTTATTATTTATATCTGTGTCTAGTAATATTTTTCCCAATCATATGTCATTAGATGTTTGTGGAATGTATTTTCATCAACATTAGAGAGACTCCGCACCAGCTTTGCGTTGGTTTTAAATGTAGCTTATTGGAAAATTTGAAGGTAGTGTTAATCAAGTCGTGTTAAAATCAAAAGTCCCGAAGAGAACACCAAAGATGTTAGATATTTAGTATGATTGAAAGTGAGATTTAAGTTAGTGTTAAAATCTCCAGCAAGGGTAATGCGATCAAGGTTAGGAATACTTGAAAAAAGTACCTATTCAAGCTCTGTGCCATAGGAGGAGTTGGGTGGTTTATAAACCACTCCCAAAAAGCACTATCAGAAGTTGACTTAACTACACAAAGAGAAATTCGATCGTGGGATAAGTAGCCACTGGACTCACTCCAATCACAATCCCACTCAGGCTATCATGCAGAAAATATAAACTTCACCACCCCTTCTCTCGTCTCTGTCTCTTCGAAAGAGAGAATAGTTGTCAATTGCAACGAACCTAGAGGTTATATTTGGAGTTAATCACGACTCAGAATCAGCTATTATATGGTAGGAACATGTACTGAAGAAATGCTTAAATTTTGGAAAGATGCCAAGAGAGACTGATCGTTGACATGACAAATGCTGAAGCTAACCATGGATATATCTAGAGAAACATTTGATAAAAGAAGCAATGCAAAAATAGTAAGCTCACGCAGCACGCGTAAAAATTGACTGAGAAAATGAACCATTTTCAACATATCCCAAAATAAGTGATTCCAATGCAAATTAGAAAATCGCTAATGAATACACGTGAGGAATGGATGGTAATGGAATTGTCGAAGATCCAATGCACCCAATTGAGCCTAATATCGTACAATTATTCTCAAAAAGAACAACATCAATATTTAAAGCTACTACTTTGAATATAAAATAAAGTTTGCTACCTGAATGTAATATGTAAAAGGTATAAAGAACCTAAAAATATAGAAAATGTATTTACCAACGAGGATCAAATAGCTGAACGATAATAATATCATCCCATTGTGTGTGTAACTATTTCGTGGATAGCCTAATTGCTATTGCAATTGTTATATGTGTTGCAGCAGTGACACTTGAATTCCAGGCACACCATCACATTTTCGAAAAAAAATCTTTCCTCCTTAAATCTCGAGATATTTTATCTTCTTTTGCCTCCCTAAATTCAATGCAGAAGCTTAAATCCTTTGATAAAAGGGCGTCAAAACATCGCGTTTGAAAATGAGACTTTTCTCATCATGTGGCCAGCCGAAATTGGTCCTGGAGAAGTCTCGTACTTTCTTCCCCTGCTCGTTTATCTTATTCCTTACCAGCTAATTGCTGCGCTTGGCAATGATGATGAATACAAGCAGTGGATTGAATGTTGAATCTTAGAGACGTCACCTGCATTGCGAACAATTGAACTTTCAAGCAAATTGATTCTGTGAGAATTCTCTGAAATGTCTGCCTTTATTTGCTGAACCCTAGTGTTAATTTTTCTTATGCATCCATCCTGCTCAGTTTTGAATTCATTAAAAAGGTTTCTAATCTGTTCTTGCTCCTGCACATCCGCTTCCCTCTGAGCTTGTAAGACCGCACTGTGAATTGCATCGATGTATCTACTATCAGCGAGAAAATGTGGGGCATCTAGCTTTGAAGCTCAACAACACAGAAAAAATTCTAGCATAATAAGTAAATAGTAATTTCAAAGCTCAATGTTTTCTCCGTAAATGAGCTACAAGACGCTGATGTGAAAAATCTTTTGTGCTTTTTATACTGAAAAATGTTAAGGAAAGTAAGGAATTTTTGGCACATTTAGGAAGAGTCAAGTCTAGAGCATTACTTTTTTACACAAGAGGTAATGGGAAAATTTTGACAAAATTCATGAATATGAAGAAAACATTTATAAACAAATTAAACTTGAAAAATTTGAGAAATAATGAAAATTGTTGCTTGAAATTACAAAAATATACAACTGTGCTATCTTCAGTCTTAATAAAGATATTGAAGAGATTCGATCCACAAACTATGACGCGAAGGCTTTGCAATTATTGAGTCTCCGGGAAAGATTTTTTTGCTGCCTATCAGATAAGGCGTCAATGTCCGGGCAAGAGTTCAGAAGCACGAGTCAAAATAAGGCACCAGTGTTCGGCAGCAAGAAAAAGGAACCCTGCGGCTTACGTACCCTTGCTTTCCAACAAAAAGAATGTAAACACATCGCGATTTTTATGGAAAAAATCGCAATCATTTGTGATATTGTAAGTAATTACAGAGCCTATTCATTACAATTTAGAATTAGGTTGGCTTTAATTTTTTCATTACAGCTGAGGATAGCATAGTTGTACATTTTTGTCATTTTTAGTAACAATTTTCATTATTTTCCAACATTTTTACCTGCGATTTGCTTACAAACGTTTTCTTCATATTCGTGAATTTTTTCAAGTTTTTCCCAGTGCCTCTTGTATAAAAAATAATGCTCCAGACTTGACTCTCCTTAAATGTAGCCGTGAGTCCTTCCTCTTTCTTGAAATTGTCCAGTCTGCGGAGCACAACAAATTTGTTACATCAAACTCTACAAGCTGATTTACGAAGAACACTTTA
>JAABKJ010007545.1:208700353-208767395 GCA_011634705.1 Andricus grossulariae
TTGAAATTGTCCAGTCTGCGGAGCACAACAAATTTGTTACATCAAACTCTACAAGCTGATTTACGAAGAACACTTTAGGCTTTCATGTGACTATTTACTTATTACGCTAGCCTTTTTTTTTGGCTGAGTTGTTCAGCTTCATAGCGAGAAGCCTACAATTTTCTCGCCGATGGTAAGCGGCAGGGCCGCAGCAATGACAGGGGCAGAAGAAACTGTTGTACGGGAAGGGTTGGTTACCTGATCGTTACACGAAGGGTTGATATCTCTTATTAGAGAAGAGCTCTGATCTAAACCTAGCATTCGATGATTTCCACTTCACGCAAGTGAAATCGATAAATCCCTTTTTCAGGTCATCAAATTATTTTTTTTTACAATCCAACATTGACACAGGCTAAGTGGCTAAAGACAACACACTTCGTGCAGGAAACAGCACACAGCGATCCTTTGGATATTGAATTATTGCACTCGGGCAAGTAGTCATGGTTATACGTCATAGCTGCACGAGAGCTGTCGAACTTCGAAATTGGAAAACAGTCTTTTAAGCACTGAAGAGCCAAAAAATAAACAAATTCAACATATACACTGCACTCCAAAAACAAATACAATCACTGTGACACAGTAAAAAGTACAAAATTGCCTACTAAACAAGTTATATTAAAAATAGAGCGATAAGAAACGAAGCACACGTCAAGAACCGAATAGGGCCGCAAATTTCAAAAAGAAACTTTTAAATCGATATCTAGAAATATTTTCGAGATATTGATATTATTATATTAAAATTATATCTACGATTTATTATATTCGAGTGTTTGCCTAATGATGAACCAATACCTGGTGCTCCTCGAAACAGACCTTCTGCTTCTTCTCATGACAGATATTGTTCTGTCTGATCTCCCCCACCTGCCAACAACCAAAATATTGTATTATCAACGTCTAAAGGTGAGATCTGGGCAATATTGAAAAAATTATCAAGCAGACACACAATTTTTTGTGGAATATTTCTTCATGTTACGCCAACGGGAATACAGGCGAAAATTAACGTGGACAGCGCCGCTTGTGCATAATTGACTCCAGAAGAAATCTTAGAATGTGCAACAGGCCAAAACAACCCAATCGCAAAGCGTTTTAACGTACTTCGTGTATAAATTACAATTCTTCACATCGCAGTATAAATTAAAAAATTTGTTTAAGGGTGGAGGATGGACCCGGAAATAACAGCGAATATTTTTTTGACCGGGAATTTCACGAATTTTCACAAGAAAAGTCTTTCTTTATTTTCAAGCGTACATGTTCCATTTTATGAATTTTAAAATACAGTTGAGAAGAAATTAACAGTAATAAAAAGGAACGTTTGAAATCTTATATTTTTATGAAAATCGTTTCACGTTGATCAACTGTAGAATGTAAATTGATTAATGGTCATTAAAATTGAAGTGTAGTTAAAGTATTAAAAATTGAACAATTATTATTGATGTTACATGACGATAGTGAATCTGGTCAATAATAAAACACTTTTATCTAATTTCAAATTCTATTATTATACTGGTTTCGTGTGAAATATTTAATTTTTAACCGATTCAACTTGAAATACTTAAGTTAAAATAAACAACAACAGTCAAATATATTGCAAAATTTGACTATTAATTTAAAATGCACAATTTTAAATCACATATTAAAAATTTAAAAATTTCAAACTTATAATCTTTGAACTGTTTAATTTTTAGAAGTTAAAGATTTGAAATTTCATATTTCAACGTCTAATTTTTTATTAGGGTAGAGCGGGGTCAAAATTACCGCAGGAAAAAAGTGCCACATACGATAACACAGCAAGAAATAATTTGTCACTTGTCCTGACGTTTTCCGTTGGACGGTTGAATCACTCTGAACTCTTGATAGCCGTTGGTAGCCACTGAAAGCAGTTTTTGAGACTATGGCTAAGGTAAAGTTGTTTTCTTGTGCAGAAAGTAGTTCTATTGTCACCGTTTCTTTTTGTTGCCAACACTTATTCGTACGTACCATTGTCATGAAGTAGGTGTAATTTGATGCGTAATTATGTATTCTTGTAGTACCGATAGCTTTCTGTTTAAAATATTTTGTGTTGTTTCGGAAATGTCGATTGTAAATTATGGAGCCCCGGGAGGGGGCGGGGTAAAAAGTGTCAAATGATATCATATACTTCAGAGTTTGCATAGCATTAGGCTATATAACAATAACTAGCGGTCGAAAAAATGGATTACCGACTGCCTGTTGTGAAGCTTATTATGAAAGCATCCCAGACAAACAATGGATCCAGTTTCACTTATGCAAAAACTAGGCTCATGAAAAGTGTGTTGCAAACCGGTAATCGATACGTCTGTATTAATTGCCAAAGTGAAAATGAATGAGTCTCTAAGCATATCAGTTGTCCAAACCTTAATATTGTTATATTTTTAGTTACTGTGAATTCCACCTGTGCGATTAGAAAAAAAAATGGTTTTATTTTTCTGGGTAATTTCAACCCCACTGATGCACTTTTTTGGCAAATGTGGGGCAAAAAGTACCATTAGACAGCGTTTAAAAATAATACACACCATAATAGATAGAATGCATATAAATTCATTATGATTGTAATTTAGAACTTTAATGTCTTACATACTGGGTGTTTCGAAACAAATCATATGCCTTGTACATACTCATTTCTTATATAAAACTGAACAAAAAACTACTGTGGGAAAATGTTGTACGATCAATAGTTTATAAACCATTGAGAGTTGTAAAGAACCAATGCGCGCACTCTAGAACGTAATGCACTTCAAGTGAATAATTCTAATATTCACCAGAGACAAACAATTTGGAAGCAAAGTGAAGTTCTCAAAACATATTACCGTCAATTTTTCAGTGATTCTCTAGATTTAAATACGAAGCAAGAATATATGTTATTGAAACTTGACGGAAAATTGCACTAATCATTGGAAATGAACATGCGAGTAGTAATGTTCAATTTACCTCATTCGTTCAAGTATTTTTTTGTAGCTTTTTGTAATGTCTTGCATGAACTTATGCATGAAATAAGGTAATATCATGAAGTTGACGCGTGATTATATTTATATTTATGTATATATTTTTATGATATTTTTATTACATCCTTATGAGAAGAGCGCAATTTTATTTTTAGATATTTCAAGCATGCGGATGAAAGTCGAGAACCTGCAAAAAGAATTTTCAGTATGAAATTACGAGCTAGCATCCAGGATGAGTATTTAGTGCTTTAATTTCTGCACATTAAAAAATTGTTTTTGTTGAACCACCAAAATAGTCAGCGTGTATAAAATTATCAAAAAGAAAATTTCACAGGAATGTAGAAAAACAGTCCTTGTCGAAGGAGCAAACTTTTGCTTTTCTCAAATCATCAGGGCTTATTGCTAGAGGTTCAGGACTTCCAGATGCAGGCGAGACTATAAAGCTCTCGGCTACAGGTCCAAACCTGTAGCCCAGCACATTTTCCAAATTTTGTTCGCACTTTCCGGGGAGCCAATCATTTTTGACAATACCTCAACCCTAGGGGGAAACTTGACTTTAATTAATTGAATAGCAGAGTAAAAATACTAAAAATTTTGTTTGGGTTAAACCTCAGGACTCGCTTCAGACTCTCTTGTGACTACTCTATTTTAATTTGTACCTACAGAGAAAACTTCAAAATTCTACAAGGGGTACTAAAAATCATTTTTTTTTCAAAATAAAAAAAATATATTTATTTGTTTCCACGAGAGAACGATTTGGCGAATGCGCCGGTCGAAAATTCTAAAATGTATATTTTTGGGACACCCTAATCTGAACACAATTGAATTGTCTTCAATATTCGTATTACTCAATCTGAACCAATTAAGGTTTAATTTTCATTTAGTACATGGTGATGCCCTTTCCAGGTTCAAAATGAAACTTTTTTTCTGAGTATATACACAAAATTGTTACAGATGTATAATTTCCAAATTAATTCTTTATCATATTCGTGAGTTTCAGTTCGAGACTAACATCTCGATTGAATATGAATATCAGTTCATTTTAAAGAAGATTTGATATTTATGGGAGAGGTAGTAAGGGTGAGAAGTAAGGGGGTAATGGGATGGACACTAGTGGCGAGGAAACAAGGGAAGTGGTGGGGTAGGCCGCGAAAAGGATGAAACTGAGTAGGGGAAATCAGGTAGAGGGGTTGGAGAGTCGAGCGGAGGCGATAATAAGATATGATCTAATGAGGGAGGATTGGGATAGGATGGGATAGGATAGAAGACAGGGGTGAGGGGAATTTGAACAACTTATTTAACGTCTCAATAGGCTACGAAACCATTTCTTGTAGGCTCATTGCGCCTCCTTTGATTAAATAAGGGAAACGGGTGGCTAGATGATAATGGAGAGAGAAATAGTGATTAGGGTTCGGTAGAAATGTAAAAAAAGTTTTTAATGTAATTTTTGTTGGCTTTTAACACTTTTATTCGACTTCTGTTCACAAGCGACACTGTATAATAATTTTACCCTGGCTTGCCGTGTCCTGGCATTGCCAATGTAAAATACATAAAATTACTGTGCTCACCGGGTGTATGCTCATTTCTTTGGCTTGGTGTTGCCAATGTGAAATCCAGCGAATCACGTGGCCGTTTTCTTGCTTGCCGATTTGGTGGGTGCTGAAATACTGCTTGCTGATTTAGTAGGGGCTGAGCAGCTGCGTGCAGACCGCCTGGCTTTTGAGCGACTGCTGGTCTATCGCTTTTCATCTGATCGAGTACCTGATTAAGGCTTGAGGTGTTCCTGTATTTGCACTGTGTTTCTGTCATCTGCTCACCGCCTAAGTTCTTCTCAATGGATAAGTTCTGCTCATTGGATAAATTCTGCCTTGCTGAACGCCTGATTGCGACCTTCGAGTTCGGGTTATTATAATTATGATTTCTACTGACTGAATTAGCTATATGTGGAGGGCTTGCTAGTTGTTTGAGTCCATTTTCTCCAACTTAATGATTTGAAGGTGGTGGCGGATTGCTTTGTGAACTTGAATCTGCAAAAAGAAATATGAATTGGTGAATTCTAATCATTATTGAAGGAATTACGTTAAAGGGCAATAAAATAATCACAATAAAATTTCAAATTAACATTCCAAATTTATTTATTTATTTCAACCAAATAAGACGACTTTTCTATCATTAAAGATGAATTTTCAGTACGAAAAACAATTTCTCATATAAACAGTTCAATTTTCGGCCATAAGAAATTACTTTTAACTCAATAGTTAAATTTTTAACAAAATGGTTAAATTTTCAACCGAATCGTTGAAGTTTTTTTTCGACAAAGATGAATTTTCAATCAAAGGCTCTCGTGGGGCGGCAAGGCACCCCGTTGACTGGTCATGACAATAATGTTGCTCAAACCCCTACCCCTTTTCCAACGTCTCGTGGGGCAGGAAGGCACCCCTTTGACTGGTCACAAAGATAATGTTGTTCAAACCTCTAACCCTTTTCAAACGTCTGGTGGTTTGACCAACATTATTCTTGTCACTTGTCAAAGGGGTGCCTTCCCGTCCCCACGAGACGATGGAAAGGGGTAGGTATTTTATCATCATAATTTTTGTGACTAGTCAAAAGGATGCCTTTTCGCCCCCATGAGACGTTGAAAAGGGGTATGGATTTGACCAACATTATTTTTGTGACCAGGCAGAGGGGTGCCTTGCCGCCCCCACAAGACATTGAAAAGGCGTAGGGATTTGACCGGCATTATTTTTGTGACTAGTTAGAGGGCTGCATTTCCGCTCCCACGACACGTTGGGGAAAGGGTAGGGGTTTGACCGGAAAGGCACCCCTTTGACTGGTCACAAAAATAATGTAGGTCAAACCCCTATCCCTTTTCCAACGTCTCGTGGAGGCGGGAAGGCACCCCTTCGCCTGTCATAAAAATAATTTTGGTCAAACCCTTACCCCTTTTCCCACGTTTCGTGAGGAGATTCTTTTGGGGTCCTGAAAAGAGCCGATTTTTTTCATTTTTTGTGGGCCCTGAAAAGGGCCGATTTTGGTTTTTGCCTCAGTGTGCTGGAATTTGGAAACGTAAATAAATTTAAATTAAAATGACGAGATGCAAAAAATCGGTATCTTACCGGAGTACTTACACGGGGTCAACATTGGTAATAACATCAAGGAATGCGCCGAATTTGCATGGTTCATCTTGGCGAATTCGGAATTACAGAAATTGCGTCAAATATTAATCAAATAAATTTCGACTTTGATGGGCATCTGGAAACATGCGTTTCACACACGAACACGTGCCTTCGATGGTGTTGGAATGTGCAACGGTTTCGGGATCTTTGAAACACACCGACTGGTTCACTTGAAAATGTTGGAGTCCCCTCCTTTCATGCGAACTGTATGATTTCCAGCAATCGCTGATAATCGTAGTTGCCGATTCAATGCATTCCTCGATGATCTTCAACAAAGTTTCCACTGATCTATCATTAAGAACTCTCAAAAAACATCTATCGATTCTATGTTCGACGCCGCCGAAAACCCTTTCGACTTCGACGTGTCGAGCTATTCTTTGCTGATACCGGTTTGACCAAAAATATGTAATTTTAAGAATGCCGTAGAATCCCAGCTACGACTTTTTCGAACCAAGTCCCCGTACATACTGCACGTCTTTTCGACACACTGCCATTTGAAGTTATCAATTGAATTACTTGCTTTATTTAAGTTAATTTCCTTTCCGCACTAGCACGTCATACTTTTGGCAATTAAACCGAAGTTTTGAAGGAATTTAATCATCTTCGAAGGAGATAATTCCTTCATATCGACAATTCGCTCGAAATCCCACATTTGCGACATCTTAAAATGCGACAAATATTGTAAACAATGCTCTTGCATCCGTGGTTCGAAAGCCAATAATGATATTCACAATTTTTCAAAATGTTCCAACGCAACTATCGATTCCGATACATATCGATTGCCATCAGTAGCCAATATGGCATCCTCCCGTCGCAAGCAACAGCTGATGTGTGTGAAGCTCTCCTTTTTTTGTTTGATATGACACCTTATGCAGGCATAAAAAAAAATGTGTACGTATATTGTGATTCGTCGAAAAGGCATTAAATTTTAATTATGTACAGTGTTTCTGGTCGTACGGAAGTTTAAAAGCATCTAAACGATAAG
This sequence comes from Andricus grossulariae, assembly GCA_011634705.1. Classification (NCBI taxonomy): domain Eukaryota; kingdom Metazoa; phylum Arthropoda; class Insecta; order Hymenoptera; family Cynipidae; genus Andricus; species Andricus grossulariae. Next base: position 208,707,514 of record JAABKJ010007545.1, read on the forward strand.
TTAAATATGATCATTCCCGTATCGTGACATACCCATATTTGACACATCAACAACACTTTTACACAATCACGACTAGGCAGTCGCGAATCGGGAGTACACACTCCATAAAAAGATGACTGGCTCTCTTTCTCACATCCACTAGGGGGAAAAAGGATACTCATCTAAAACTTGGTAACGCGTGAGCGTTGCCACCGGCTGATTAGCATACGAACCGTCAACGTGCTAGCAGCCGACATTTCAAGCATACACCATGAATAATAGGTGTGAATTGTGAGTGTTTGCGTCATACCTGCGGCTTACCTCAGAAAAGTAGTTCGCCATAGACTACAAACTATGTGATAGAGCGGAGTAGGAAATATGGCGAGTTAGTGGAGGACGCTATTATGAACGCGCCTTCACCGGCGTCCGCTGCTGCAAGGTACCGCTTCGTGTACACGGACCTTGGTGTGACGTGCTGAAACTATACTCCGCGTCGTCGGTCTTCATTCTGTGTTCCGCCATCGAATTGAAGTGCAGGTTTGCCCTGGGAGGCACTTTATTAATACTCGTTAACTCGAAAATGATCACATTACGTTCGAAGTTTAACAAGGCGTGTTGCCTTGATTTTTAAAGGAATCACTAAGAAATAAAATTCGACTTAGGCGTGAGCCTTTTTGATAGACGGAAAGACGTGTGGCACTCTTGGAAGAGTCGTTCAAAGGTATTTCTTTCACGGTTCGCCCTCCTCAATATTTAATGGGTCACTTCGGGGTTGGAGTGATGTTATAGTTAAAATAGGTTCTCAAGTTATTTAAGATGATCGGTTCTACTGTTGAATACGCAGTCCGTTGAGTTGGGGGTCGGCGTCTTTTACGCTATAGTTGTCCAGTTTGGCACGTAAGACGCGGTAGTAATATCGCGCCTCCAGTTTAATGATAAGTAATTTTTTAAGAAATTTTGCACGCTAGGAAATAAGCTAGATAGATGTAAGCGTAATTAGTGTCGAAATGTTGCCGGGATTTAGGCCGACAACTGAAATAGTCCAACATGGCATCGACCTCGTATGACCTTTCGTGTCATAAATGGTGCACCATGATGGAACGCTTCTAACCTATCACATAGATAAAATCGCGTTAAAGTTGATAAGATATAATCATTGTCATGGTTTAAAATGAAGATTAGCTAGGTGATATAGTTAAGTTGTTAAGTACAAGATGAGTCAACAATCGGTATAAGGCGTTGGTCGTTAAGTCTTTGGGGCGAGTAGGTGACACCTTATAAACAAGGTTCTGAAACGCGATCGACGACAGACATATAAATGATCGATATCTTTCATGTGTTATTAGATTTAAGCAAATAACGATAATGGAGTCTTATTTTTCTTTACGGGATTTTTTCATTAAATATGAAGCGTCATGGGCCGTTTCAATAAAACTGAATTTCTGTTTGTTACCAGTAATTTCGGTATTATTTATTTCCATGCCCAGTTGTAATATTTTATTCATACTTAGGTTTTTCCTAACCCTACCTCTCTCTGTGTTACGCTAGTGGAGAGAAGCAGAGATTACTATGGAGGCTAGTATGCCATTATCACAGTAGAGTTGAATTAAATTGAAACGTGGAATAGTGGGCATTTAAAGAGAACATGAATGGTGGATCTTTTGGTCGTTTAAGGTTCCATTTTGTAAACGATCTGGCGCCATTCAGGCAAAATATCAGATTAATGTAAGTTTAATAAAGTCTATAAACCATGATGAGAGATTGGCTTAGTCAGAGCCAATAGAATGGAAATAAGAGTAAGGATTTCTGATTGGCCTATGCCTAAGCCAATAATATCAATAATCTAAAACCTGGAAAAAATAAGGTTATAACAAATTGTGACGTGATATTTCATACCACGCTCAAATTTGAAATATTCACGCCCAGTTGACTTAAACTCAAGTAAAATCAATTGGAAATTAATACCTGGTCGAGCACAGAATTCACTTAATAACTGACATCTTACAGGAACCTCGAGAGGAATGGCATGTTACCATAAACAAACCCCTCGAGGCCTAGGGATTGTAACTCCGCTGCTTCGAACCGTCACCAGACTGAGGGGTCATCTTACATATAAAATAGACATCCACTAATGCCTTTGAACTTTTATTTTATTTCTTTCACAAGACACTCTCAGGGCCGTCTGCCCCGACCATCACATTCTTAGAGCCAGCTTCGCCAGCTGTCACACCGCGCCACCCACATCACCACCACACCACGGCTATGCAGTCGTGACTCAACTCAACATTAACAACACTTTTACACAATCACGACTAGGCGACGTGAATCGGGAGTACACACTCCATGAAAAAACGACTAGCTCTCTTTCTCACATCCACTAGGGGGAAAGAGGATACTCATATAAAACTTGGTAACGCGGGAGCGTTGCCACCGGTTGATTAGCATACGAACCGTCAACATTCTAGCAGCCGACATTTCAAACATGCACCATGAATAATAGGTGTGAATTGTGAGTGCTCGCGTCGTACCTGCGGCTCACCTCAGAAAAGTAGTTCGCCATAGACTACAAATTATGTGATCGAACGGAATAGGGAAAATAGCGAGTTACTGGAGGACGCTATTATGAACGCGCCTGCTCAGGCGTCTACTTCTGCAAGCTATCGTTTCGTGTACACGGACCTTGGTCAAAACTTTTACCTTGACCAAAACTTGACCTTTGCCAAAACTTTACTCCACGGCGTCGGTCCTCATTCTGTATTCGGTCATAGGCATAGTTTGTCGTGCGTACCTGCGTTCAGCAGAACTATCAAGAAAGATTGCAGATTCAAACTGGTTTGAATTTAGAAGCCCTCGATTATGGATAAGCTTAATTACTGATTGGGCGTGAAGCTTGAATTGTTGGTTTTGCGTAACGTCTGCATTGTATCTTCGCTACGACGAAAAATCTAAAGGTATGTCTCTCATTCTTCCACCTTCATAAAAGTGTCATGCGCGGTACCCTCGATGATACAGAAATTAGTTTTGTAATTTTTTAAAAATTAGTTTTCATTAAATGAAGTTTTTGTGAAGCAATTAAGGCCATGTGATACTTATTAACGTCATACGATTTCTACTATACCGACATTTTTTTGTAACATCTTAGGGATCGTCCATAAAATACGTTACCAATTTGAGAGTCGGGGGGGGGGGGGGTCACATCAAATTTTTAATGGTTTGTGACAGTTTTGGGGAGGGGCTCCAGTGGAAGTAACGTTACGATCTTCGATAGCGGTTAGTACGTTTCCTGAGGATAAATTTTTAAAAAGTTTGCGACTCTACCACTTGGTTGAAAATTTGATAATTTTTTGAAAATGCAACTATTTTCTTCAAAACTTATCTCTTTTTAACAAAAATTCAACAGTTGGGTTGAAAGTTGTAATACTTTGTTAAAAATTTAACTATTTTATTTGTAAAAAATCCAACGGTCTGGTCAAAATTCATCATTTTTAGTTAAAGATTCATGTATTCTGTTGAAGATTGTTTTTTTTAGTAGAAAATCAATGCTACCAGTTCAAAATTCATCCTTTTCTCCTTGAAAATTCGTTTCTTTGTTCAAGACTTCAACTATTTTATTGAATGTTCGTATTTTTTTATAACGTTCCATTGTTTTCTATTTTAATTGAAATCTGCTTGTATCAAAATATCATCAATTACGTTTTCCGTTGAAAATTCATCTTTTTTTTTTACTATTGCATGCTGAAAGCTTCTGCTTTTCTCTATTTTACTAATTTTTTCTCTTTTATATAACCCTCAAATTTCTGATATTAAATCAAATAATGTATTTTTAACTTCAAGACTGGATTCTCGGGAGGAGAAACGAAGTATCTGATAACACTTCTTACTATCCGTATTTTATCTGGATATTCAGAAAACTCGATATTTTGCCAGTCAACAGCAAAATAAAATACACGAACTTTTTTATTTTCGTTTTCGGTTTATTATACAACAGCCAGCAGGGCCCATAACCAGATAGAAATCAAGTTGTAATATTACAAGCTAAATTGAATAAGCCAGATATTTTCATCACGCGAACCTTTATTATTAACAAAAAATAAGCCGAGATGACAGGGTTAGTGACAAACGAGACAATGTCCAAACACGATAGATCCTTATTTTTGAAATACAACATAAAGTTGATGAATTTCTGATGTTACATATTGTAGATTACTGGTCAAATAATTTTGTGGAGAAACGAGAAAAAATCGGCCTCGGCCCGGATTTGATTTACGCCCCAGTTGAGTAATTGTTTAACACTGCACTCGTGAATAGTGTGATTTGACTAGTAATCTGCAATATCTAACATTAGAAATTAATTAGTAATTTACCCTGGTCGACAAAATAACATTAATTATTAAACAACATGAAGTTGGTTTAAATCTTGATTGAACGCTAATTTCACTTTAACAGTTCGTTGTCTTGATCAATGTAAAAACTGAAAAACAATTGAATTGCTTATAATCTTCATATTGTGTAATATGAACTTATTAACGTTTAATTTTGATTTAGTATATGATGACATCTTTGTTCAATATAAAACTTTTTTTCTGTGTGTATACTAGAGTGGTCCGAAAAAAGCGACTGTTTAAATGTTGGTGGGCGACTGGAAATTCGTATAGCCTAGGCAAAATCAGAATATGCCTATTTTTTTGTTTGGTTGTAGAGTCATTTTTCAGCTTGCTAAAATGTTTTAAAACTTTTGGCAAAGCAATGTTAAAGTGATAAAACTGTGGGTCCACTCTAAGGATTAGCTGCCTGGCCTTTTTCCACTAAGACGCTCTTCGTTCTTGTTATTACTATTACGCTTTTCTACCTAGAGACCTACACCCTAAAACTTTATTACTTGACAGTTGAAGTTTTATTGTTCTGCCACTACCGTTAGGGCCAGTTTGTATTTCAAGTCTCTAAAAAAATTAGACTCGACGCGGTTTATTGCACTCGCCATAAAGGCTTCACCTGTTAACCTACGGGCAAACTTAAAGTAAAATTATCAGTCTTTGCCCATATTTCAAACCATTTGTCAATGGTAAATTTTTAACCACTTTAGTTGTTCTTTTCCAGGTTCATCCTGAGAGCTTTAAAGTATACTCTGCTCAATTTTCACTTCACACAAACTTAACCAAAGCATGCAATATGTCTACAAATATTGCAATTATGGTAGAATTCTCCTTGTTGTACAATTGTTAGATTCTTACGTCTTGAACTCCATAAGAGCAACAATTGCTTTTAGCGAGCTGTCAAATGACTCTAGAATAAAACAAAAAATAGGAATATTCTGATTTTGTCTAGTCCATACGAATTTCTAGTCGCCAATGAACATTTAAGAAAAGTTTTTTTTGTTATTTTTATTAGCATTCAACGCTTTTATTCGACTTCCGTTCACAAACGACATGGTATAATCATTCTATCCTGAATTGTTGTGTCCTCGAGTTGCCGGTGTCAAATCCAGCAAATCACTGTCCTGATCGTTTGAACGCTGATTTCGTTGGTGCTGAGAGGCTGTCTGTCGAGCGTGCTGCTGAACGGCCTGGAGATGCATTTGTTCTCGAGCATAAGTTAGATGGTTTACAGGATAATTTTCTCCATCTTCTTCAATGTAATAATTGGGAGGTTGCCGATTGCTCTCTGAACTTATTTCTGTAAGAAGAAATATAAATTGGTTAGTACTAATCCTTATTGAAGGAATTACGTAAAAAGACAATAAATATGGAGTAACGCGCTGCATATGGCTATGATCTAGGGTAACCGAAAAACTTTATTTTTCACAATTCCCTGATTTTTCCCTGGCCAATTTTTCATTTCTCTTGATCACTGATATTCGAGTACCAGTATTCTAATCTTCTAAAATTTTTAACATAGAATCTTTTCTAAACAAAATAAAACAATAACGTTTCAGATGAAAATTTTAAATTTATTTATTCATTTCAAGCAAATAACATGACTTTTTGACCAAACTGAATTACTTTAGATTAGAACTGGATTTCAAGTGGATTATTACGTATTACAAATGGATTGGTCTGGAGTTGACGGATTACTCCGAATTACGTGAATGGAGCCGGATTGCAAGTGGATTGCCCCGGATTACCAGTTGGGATAACCGACTGGACCAGCGGAATTGTTCAGTTTTCACTTAAAAAAAAATGTTAAAAAGAAATGATATTTAAAAAATAAGTTAAATATTCAACCAAAAATATGAATTCTTATTCAAAAAAGATTAATTTTCTATCGATGAAAACTAATTTTTAACAGAATTCATGAAGTTTCAACTAAATAGTTTAATTTTTTAATTAAAAAAGATGCATTCATTTTTTTACAAACAAAAAATGTTTTAATTTTTAACCAAGAAGATTAATGTTCTATGAACAAAGGCGAATTTTGAACAAAATACAGAAGTTTTTAACGAAAAAAGTTAATTTTCTGCCCAATAGTTGAATTTTCAACAAACAATAACATGTTTACCAAATTGTGTGAATTTATAACGAGATTAATGAATTTTCAACCGAGAAGATTAATTTTCTACCGAGAAAGACGAATTCGTGAATTTTTAACTCATCAATGGAATGAAGTAAAACCGCTATAGTTAGGAAAGCTTTGCCAATAATGATCGGCATTATAAACAAGTACAGGTATAACTGTTTCTGGTAAAAAATGTCTCGCACTTTTATACCTAGGAAAGCCTATTTTCCGACAGTGAGATCATTGTTTTTCATAAAAATGTATTAGTGTGCAGAAAAATTAGCGAGATTTACGAAATGTGTACAATAAAGAGGCAATGAAATCGATATAATTTATTTTATTGCAGCAAATAAAGTAACGCCAAATTCATATCAGTCAAGGGAAGTGGAAGTGTAAGTGAAGCACTAAGCACATAAAGCATAAAATCCAAAGTCCTACCTGGCCTCTGTGCACCCGGTGCGAATGAATAATTTTGCACCACACCCCGTTCCAGCCCCCAAGAAAAAGTAAATAGCGCCACAAGAAAATATCGGAAGAATGACGACGTTGAAATGACGATCATTGTAGCAATTGAAAATTGTGTGAGTATCTGCATGACCTTGAAAATACCTCGCAAAATCCTTTCGATTATTTTAAGATTTACCCTAAACGCTTTGGAATCCATTGAATTTCTTTTAGGGTACTCTGAAATCTGTTGCTTAGGTACTCTAAAAATTCCTCGGAAACTCGTCAATTTTGTTGCTTCCCTCAGCATCTGTGAAAATCCCTTCAAATCTTATCATTTTTTTTACATCCGTTTGAATCCCTTAAATCTGAATAGATCCCCTGAAGTGTATAAAATCTCTAGAAGTCTCTCGAAATTTCATGTAATTTTAGTCTTCATCTATAGTTCTCTAGAAATCCGTCGGAATTCCTTAATTTGGTTAGATCCCTTGAAATCTTTCAAGTCCCAAGAATTCTTTCGAAATGTCATTTATTTCCTGAAGTTCTCTATAAATTCGTTGGAATTCTTTGAAATCTCATAATTTTTTTTTATAATTTCGCTGAAATATCGTTAATCTGGATAGATCTCTTGAAATCTCTAATCACTTAAATGTCCCTCAAAATTTTATCGATGCCCTAAAGTTCACTAGGAATCAGTTGAAATCTTTCAAATTCCAAGAAGTTCCTTGAAATTTCTTGGAATCCCTTGAAATCTTATAATTTCCCTTCAGATCCGCTACAATACCTTTAATCTGGTTAGATCCATTGAAATCTCTGAAATCCCAAGAAGTCCCTTGAAATTTGATATATTTCTACAAGTTTTTGTTCCCATTTGTTTCCTAAAGTTGTCTAGAAATTCGTTGGAATTCTTTGAAATCTCATAATTTCTTTTTAATTTCGCTGAAATATCGTTAATCTGGATAGATTTCTTGAAATCACTAATCACTTAAATGTCCCTCAAAATGTTATTGATGCCCTAAAGTTCTCTAGGAATCAGTTGAAATCTTTCAAATTCAAAGAAGTCCCTTGAAATTTCTTGGAATCCCTTGAAATATTATAATTTCTCTTCAGATCCGCTGAAATACCTTAAATCTGGTTAGATCCCTTAAAATCTTTAAAATCCCAAGAAGTCCATTGAAATATCATTTATTCCCTAAAGACGGCTAGAAATTCGTTAGAATCCCTTGAAATCTTATAATTTCTCTTGAATTTTCTGAATTTCCAAGAAGTCCCTTGAAAATTCAATCATTCCCTCAAGTTTTGTAGAAATTCGTTGGAATCCCTTGAAATCTTATAATTTCTTTTTGAATCCACTGGAATTCCTTTCATCTGGTTCGATCCCATGAAATGTCTAAAATCCTGAGAAGTCCATAGAAATTTTATTTTTTTCCTAAATTTCTCCTAAAAATCATTGAAATCCCTTCAAATCTTGTAATTTCTTTTGAAATCCGCTAGAATACCTTGAATTTGGTTAGATTACCTGAAATATTTAAAATCCCAAAAAGTACCCCGAAATTTCATATACATAAATTTCATTCTATTTCATCTACTCCCTGAAGTCCTCTAGACTTTCTTCGAAATTCCCTAAAATCCATTAAAGTTGCAGTTTTAACAAAATAATTCAATTTCCAACCAAAAACATTTAGTTTACTTTAAGGTCCTTCAAACGTACCCGACCATTTGTTTCAAAGCTATAGGGGCCCCTAACTCTACTGCGATTCATCAGTTTATTTTTATCAACGTCGCTCATTGGTTGCCCCGTTCTTGTATCGATGCGCGGCCTGTCGTTACTTTTTCAGCCGAAAAGCGCATGAGATTTGAAATCAATAATAAATACTATCAATAATAATAGAAATAAATACACTCGAAATTCCTAGAACTGCTGGCCCCCCGCAGTTTCTCAGCGCGTAGGGCGAGAGAGAAGTGGCATTTCAAGTGAAAACGGTTCAGGCGCTCTCGGCTTATTGCACAGTTAAAAAAGTCGCGGTCCGCTAGTCTTTCTTAGCGTACGACTATTTGCCAACTAAAAATCAATCAAAATATAGAATAAAAAAACAAAGCAAATATTTCGCGGAATAGTGAGTTATGTGGCATGACGTCGATAGGTCGAAATGCCAGCCGTCAGGAAGGTTATAAGCACATGGTACTGCAACTGAATACGACATTTTGGAGAAAATCTCCGGAATTTGAAGGTAACTTATAAAGGTCTGAATAGTAATCTTTTGCAGTGTAGAATGCATTTGCGCAATTCTCTTTCTTGATTCTTTTATCGGTTGGAGACCTTTCAGTTTCACGAAATACAAGCACGTGTCCGAAATTCGAGGTTAGATTACCACTAACCTGACATTCAGGATATTTTGTTTTATTTCGTGAAACGACTAAAGAATGGAACATGACTAAGAAAATAGATTCTACACTGGAGAAATATTACTATTTTTACATTTATGACTCTTACGTTTATAATATTTTCTCGAAAGCGCCGTGCTACGCATTCCCATGACGTCGTGAAACAATACTCAATGCAAGGTTTCCCGCTCTTCGGGCCTCTTTTTTTATGGGTCAGTCACAGACGTGGAGGAGACTGTACAGGGACAGTGGTGGGAGTTGACGGAACTGCGCAAATGGAAATAACCGTCAACAGCCAATGGGAGATAAAGGTGTCAGAAAATAAAAAGATACAGAAATATGTGAGTTTGTAGTGTATTCTATTTTTGGTGGTGAATTTATCTGTTTTGATAAAAATGTAATTACTTGGTTGAAATGTTGTCTTTTTTAGTTGAAAATTTAACTACTTGGTAGAAAATTCATACATTTTCTTGAAAATTCGCCTTTTTGGTAGAAAATTAATCTTCGTAGTATAAAATACATGTTTTTGGTTCGAAAATTCAATTATTTGGTCACAAATTCAAGAATGTTGTAAAACAATTTTTTTATTGAAAATTTAACTATTTGATTGACAATTACCTTTTGTTAAAAACTCAATATTTTTTGTTGAAACTTCGTATTTTTCAGTAAAACATTCAAGTACTTGGCTGAAAGGTGAACTAATTTGTCAAAATTTTATATTTTTGATTAACGCGCATAATTTTAGTTTATAACTGATATCTTTCGTTGAAAATTCAACTATTTAAGGTAAATGCACTAGTAATCGTCACCTTAAGCCAAATTGGAAATTAAAAATGCTTATAATTGTATTTAAAAATATCAAAAGCCCTCGAAAAATCAAACAGAACAACAATCGTGATCTCCCTATTATCCATTGCTAATTTAAGATCCGTTGTTACTTCAAAGGAAGCAGTAAGAGTGCTATGCTTTGCCCGCAAACCTGATTGCATCGGGTCAATGACCTTAGATAAATCGAGAAATTTAGCAACTTGCAGATGAACCATTTTTTCAAGTGGTTTGGACAGTGCACATAAAATAGAAATTGGCCGGAAGTCTTTCGGAGAAGTAGGTTTAGAAATTTTAGGAATTGGGCATATAACAGCCTTTTTCCAGATCTCTGGGAAGAACCGACCTGAAGGGATGCATTATAGATATGCAAAAGAATAGGAAAGATAATTGGAAGGGCAAGTTTAATAATTCTGATTTATATTCCATCATTTCCAGTGGCATTTGATTTGATTTCAAGTGTTTTTTCCAAAAGTATTTCAGGTGTGATGTCATCGAAAAATAAGACAGAGTCAATTAAGATTGAATTATGAGTGGTAGTGGAAAATGATGATAAGTCTGGAACTGGGAATGTAAAAAAGTCTTTAAAAGGTCATCAGGCGGAAAATTACTATCTATAGATTCGTGCTTGGGCGGAATTAGGTGTTAACGTCTAAGAAGATGCCAAATGTCCTTTTTTTTGTCTCCATGTGCAATCTCGTTATATCTGTATTGATTGAACGCATCTTTAATCTTAGTTTAAACTAGGTTTCTTAGTTTACGAAATTAAGCTTGTATTATACTGCTTTTTGTTCTTTTTGCAAGTCGGCGCTTGCCATCACGTTCCCTCATCAGATTTTTAATTTCGGATGTTATCTAGGGGGCAGCTTTATTAAAGTTTTTAGAAACGTGTAGCGGAGAAAATTTATTGAATGCCGAGACTAGGTAATTAGTCAGAGCGTCGATTTTATTATTTATATCTGTATCTAGTAATGTTTTTTCCCAATCATACGTCATTAGATGTTCGTGGAATGTATGTTCATCAATTTTAGAGAGATTCCGCACCAGTCTTTGGGTTAGTTTTGAATTTAGATTATAGGAAAATTTAAAGGTAATGTTGATCAAGTCGTTGTTAGAGAGAAAAGGGTTAGCATGTTGTTCGTAGGAGACAACCTTATCAATATCGTCTACAATCATTAAGTCAATACGATTATTGGAACGATCAGTATGGTTAGTGAAATCATGAGGTACAATCGAAAGTCCCGAAGAGTGTACCAAAGATGTTAGATATTTAGAATGATTGGAAGTGAGATTTAGGTAGGTGTTAAACTCTCCAGTAAGGATAATGTTATTAAAGTTAGGAATAAATGAAAAAATTACCGATTCAACATCTGTGCCACAGGAGGCATTGGGTGGTTTATACACTACTCCTACTAAAACACTATCAGAAGTTGACTTAACTTCAACAAAGAGAAATTCGGTCGTGGGGTAAGTAGCTACTGAACTCACACCAACCACAGTGCCATTCAGACTATCATGCAGAAAAAGACAAACTCCACTACCCCTTCTCTCGTCTGTCTCTTCAAAAGAGCGAATAGTTGTCAATTTTAACGAAGCTGGAGGATATATTAGGAGTTAACCAGGACTCAGAAACAGCTATTATATGGTATGAACATGTACTGGAAAAATTGTTGAATTCGAGAAAATGTGCCAAGAGAGACTGGGCGTTCACATGACAAATGCTTAAAGTATCCATGGAAATATTAGGAGAAAGATTTGATCGAAAAACAATGCAAAAGTGGGAAGCTCACGCAGCACACGTAAAAAATGACTGCCACAAAAAACCATTATCAGCACAACCCAAATTAAGTGGGTACAATTCAAATTAGAATATCGGCAATGAATACAAGTAAAAAAGCCACTAACGGAATAATAAACAATGTCGAATACAGTGTCGTAGAACCCTAGACAAATTCTCAACAAAAGTGGACATGATGGCGTAAATTGATATCCGGATATCCGGAGTGCTGTGAATATTGGCATGAAATTAGAACATTTAAGGTATTCAAAGTACACAATTAGGCATAATAGTATACAATTACTTTGAGAAAGACCAGTATCAAGATTAAAAACTACTTGTTGGAATATGAGGTCATGTTTGCTATCTGAAGATATATATGTACAAGGTGTAAAAAAATGAAAAATGTTAAAAATATATTTGTCAACGGGCATCAAATAGCCAAACAATAATAATATCACACCATTGTGTGTATAACCATACCGTAGAAAGCCTAATTGTTATTGGAATTGCGCTACGCGTTGCAGTAGTGACAGCTGAATCCTAGGCGTGCCATCATCCTATCGACAAAAGATTTTTCTCCGGCAATTCAAAGATATTTTATCTTCTTTTGTCTCCTTGAATTCAATGCAGAAGCGTAGATCCTTCGATTATAGGGCGTCAAAGTCTCACGGATAAAAATTAGACTTTTCTCATTATCTGGCCAGCCAAGATTGGTCGTAGAGAAGTCTCGTACTTTTTTCCTGTGCTCAATTATTTTATCTCTTACCAACTGCCTGCTAAACTTGGCAATGATGATGGGTGCGAGCAGTGGATTTGATGTCAAAGATTTACGAATACGATAAACATTCATAAGGTCATCTTTCGCGAAGGGAACATCAAGAGCCTTGGCAACGGATTCTAGGGTCGATGGAAGATCCTCATTCGGCTTCATAGGTAACCCGTGAATTTCAAGAGTACTTTGAAGCGCAGCTTGCTCTTGGTAATTGAGAGAAGCTTCAAGTGAGGCGACCTTAAATTTTAGCGACCTTGCCTCCGTCTTTATTTGTGTGACCTGATCTGCATTGTTAACAGTAGAAATTTCAAGCAGATTGATTCTACGAGAATTCTCTGAAATATCTGTATTGATTTCCTGCATCGTAGTGTTAATTTTTGTAATCCACTCATGCTGCTTAGTTTCGAATTCTTTAAAAAGATTTCTAATCTGTTCCTGCGCCTGCACGGCCGCTTCCCTCTGAGCTTGTAAGACCGCACTGTGTATAGCCTTGATGTATCCAGGCGGCAGGATCGCAGCAGTGACCGGAGAAACTGTTGTAAGTGACGGGTTAGTTACCTGATCCTTACTGGCAGGGTCGATACCTCCACTTAGCAAGGAGCTTTCATCTAAACCTGAAGACGTGTCGCTAGCATTCAATGATTTGCAGTTCACGCAAATAAAATCGATTATGCCCTTTTTTAGATCATAAAATGCTTTTTTTGACAATCGGGCGTTGACGCAGGCTAAGTGGCTGAATATACCACACTTTATGCAGGAAACAGCAACCTGCGATCCTCTGGAATTGTCTTCTTACACTCGGGACAAGTACCCATTGCAATACGTATTAACTGCGCGAGAACTGTCGACCTCCGAAACTGAAAAACAGTCTTTTAAGCACCAAAGAGCCCAACAATCACCAAATGCAACATATACACTGCACTCCGAACACAAATTCTATCACTGAGATACAATACAAAGTACAAAATTGCCTAATAAATAAGTTATGGTAAGTATAGAGCGAGACGAAAAGGAGCACACGTCAAGAACCGAACAATTATAATTGAAATTAGGAAAAACTCACCATCAGGCACTCACAATCGAGACACGACCAATACGCAAGACTAAACACCAAAAACCCGATCGCTCACGCTGAGCCCTCAAGCTCGTCTGAGGAGAGTTTACTAATTAACAACAATCTCTGAACCTGCAGAAATTACTCTAGTCGATCGCGTATGTTTATAAACCCAAAGTTTATAACCATATCTGCTCGAACAATAAGCCCACCGCTGGCACAACAAACTCCACTTCGCTCCAACAGAAGGAAATACAATCCCCGGTGAGCACTTCAAGAATAAAATCGAAACCAACTCTAACTTATATTACTGGCATTACTCCGTTCGACCATTTTTAATTATCTTCGACTATTTGAAAGTCTAAAAAACCCCTTAATATTTTTGAGATTCTTTGCAAGTTAATAGAAATAATATAAAATGTTTTGAGTTTTTTCCTATATTGGCCTATGACAAAGCCACCGAACGCATCCTCAGGTTGCGGATAGAGGGTCCCTGTACCAAGGCTTTCTGCTGAATATGGTAGCAATAATATTGATAAGCAGTCACTGACAATTGTCCAAGGATGGTCCCGAAGGAATAACACCTAAGCAGAGGCGTAACAACCGTGCCGAAAGCTGAATGTAACCTGGGTGAGGTGTCTCAGACGGTGACTCAGGGATACCGGGCGAACTCTCATAGTATGCAGCCTTATCCTTGCAGGCGAGGCTTTACAAGGATGGACAAAACTTTTTACCTAGCTGCTCGTGGGAACAGCAATAATAACACAAAACGTAGTTGTAAGAAATGCGGTTCAAAACAATCGAACGCGCAGGGCTCCCGACAATGAGTCGGACAACAATGCCGACTATCCAAAACACCAAAAGACGAATGCATCTATTCAGCACAAAGATAGGTTTGACAAGGCAGTATACGTCTTGCATTCAGTGTGTGATTGCGTACGTAAATCTGGCAGGACTTTCACTGCCAAGGTTCGACAGTTCGCGCGCGAACTTCTCCAGCCGAAGACGGGTAACTGAGCTGACCCTGACAATTAAAGGCCAATAACTTGTCTTAACACACTGCATAAGATCTTTACAGATATCCTAAATGATAGGATTGTTCGAACAATTGGACCTGTGTGGCGAGAGATGTGCGAGCAACGCGGCTCAAAGAAAGGCGTAGCAGGATGTCGGGAGAACCTGCTCATGGATATATGTGCCTGTAAAAACGCAGCATCCTATCAGCGTTATCTATCGATTGGTTGGATTTATTACCGGACAGATTTTGATTCACCCTCCCATAGACTTATTATCTGTCTGTTGGAAGGCTTAAAGGTTCATTCACACATCGTGAGGTGCGACGAACATGCTTGCCGTCCTCTACAAAGCCGCGGAGCAAGCAGACGAGACCCTTGGCCTGAATATTAACATCTAAAGTGAGGAAAGTGCATTACTTTATCTAGATGCTTCACTTCTAAAAGCCAAAGTGAAGAAAACTGAGTTTGCAAAATTTCACCAACAGTTACTCGACAAGGAAATTCACGGAAACTATCACATTAATGTAAAAAAACAGTCCCTGTTGAAGAAGCAAACTTTTGCTTTTCTCAGATCATCAGGGCTTAATTCAGGTACAGAGGGTTTTATTTTCTCATCCCAGGACGGTGTCATTTTTACATTAGCATACCGTGACTTCATTTTATGTCAAGAAGTTCCAAGCGATAGGGGCAAAGCGTGTCATGCGCACGCTGAGTACCTAGAACACGTACTATCGGGTTCTTCCACCCTCGTAGGAACGACAGATATCTACAGACATAATGCGGCCCTGAGAGTGATTCATTACCATCTTTGTCGCTCTTACGGTGTTGGCCGCGACCCTGCCCTGCCGAATGCTCCAAGGGAGATAAGAGTCAATTGTCCGAAGCGAGAAGTGCAACATTTTCTGGAACTACGATTTTCGGACAGTAGCCACCGTCACACACTCGAGGCCTGACATTGTTCTTCAAGACTTCGAGAAACGAACTATATTCGTGATCGAATTTTCGGCTCCGTCCGAATGCAACATCACTGCCAAGGAGAAAGAAAAGGAGGAAAGATATCGAGACCTTAAAAGGGAGCTGCGAAGACTGTACCGAAAATATTCTCGAAGGTGCGAAACTATCACTGGTTCGTAACCTTAAATCCATACCCGGGTGCCAAAAATATGCCCAGCACTTGCGAGATGGATGCAGAAAGCTGTCATCCTCGGGTCGCTTTGTGTCCTCAAGACACCCGAGGATTTCGCCGGCCTGTCGTTGTGATTTCATCGTAACCTGTGACCACCCATCTCACGGTTGTGAGACGTGGCCATGAGTGGGACTTACCGCGATCCTACTGGGAGCTGGTGTCATTTTTTAGATGGCAGTTGCTCCCAGTGGGACCCTGTGGTGGTTGTTAACCTTATTTATATATATTTATATATTTCTCAATTTCAGACGCTTTCGCGTCGAAATTATTATTTTTCAATCATTGTTTAAAAAATATTCAAAACATAATATTAAAAAACTTGTTCAATAATAGATTTTTAAATTTGCATATTTTTGATGTTAGGAAACAAAAATCCAGAGACGTGAACGCGTGATTTGCGCACGTTCATTTACTGCCAGTGATTAATGAAACGCATCTCTGTATTTTCCTTTGTTAGATATACAAATTTCTTTTCCTCACTTATTATATGATTCTAAGTCAATCGATTTCTTTCAAAAAGGTTTGCTGATGCTTATCGATTTCCGCAATTGATCATATATGTGCAAAAAACTGTGGGTTTCGCAAACAGAGTTAACCCTTGCTTAAACCGGGAGAAATCACGAATATTTATCGGACAACCGGGAGAAAGCCGGGAGACGAAAATGTAAAAAATAGGGACCACTCTGTTAAAGAGAGGCTCCGCAGGATGTCGGAAGAACGTGCTCATCCACAGATGTGTCTGCGAAGACGCAGCATCCTACCAGCGCTTCGTATAGATGGTCTGGATTGATTACCGCAAAGCTTTGGATTCAATCTCCCATAGACTTATCATCTGTCTGTGGGAAAGCTTAAGGGTTCATCCGCACATTGTGAGGTGCATAGAGAGATTGATACGGCTTTGGAAAACCAGATCTACTATCTCATCTGGGAAACATCGTGTGACAACTAACACCGTCACCTTTCAGAGAGGTGTCTTTCAGGGCGACACCATGAGTCCACTCCTCTTTTGCCTCACATTATTGTCACTATCTCTCGCACTTCGCCATTCCGAAGGGTACCTCTGCGGCAAACCTGGAAATCGAAAGCAAAAGGTCACTCATGTATTTTACATGGATGATCTTAAGATCTATGCTAAAAATCAAGAGAAACTACATCTAGCTCTGGACATTGACAAAGAGTACACTCAAGAGATTGGAATGGAGTTTGGGTTGGAGAAATGCGTCAAGGTTTATTTAACCTTCGTTCCCACCACCTATTTTTATCGATCGAGATCCCTACACTGGTTCAATTTGACCTTCGCAATTTTTTATCGCGTACCATTTTATACCAATACGTCCGATTGAATTGGAAAAATGCTCAGATATACTATAACTAATGTAAAATGCATTGGTATATTCAAAAAATAATTTTATAATGAATTGCATATAAAAAAAATTCCCGAAAAAATTTGTTGTTGTTGAAAAAAACACAACCAAAGTTGATGTATGGGTCAATTTGACCCAGAAGTGGGAACGAGGGTTAAAGTAAGAAAAACTTAATGGCATCCCCGAAAACCCAGAGCTCGTCGACAGAAGCGCTATACGACACCTTGGCGCTAGAGAGACCTCTACATACCTGGGCGTGCCACAGAGCTGCATTCAGGACGTGACATCTATAAAGGATACTCTCCGATGCAGATACAAACGTCTCATCCGGTGGATGTGGTCTTCCGAACTGTCGGTGAGCAACAAAATATCTGCGACGAACATGCTTGCCGCTCCAGTATTACTCTATTCATTTGGAGTGGTTTCATGGACGAAGGACGAGCTCAGATCCCTCGATATCGGGTCCCGAAAGGTTATCCACATGAACAAAAGCATTCACCTTAAGTCTATTGTTCCGCGACTTTACATCTCACGCCGTCAAGGTGGTCGCGGAATACTGAATCTTAAATGTCTTTACAACATGATTATTCTGTATACAGCCCATACAGTTGCAAGTGGACAAGACGCTCTTCTTAAAATGGCCAGGAAACATAAAAAAGTGGGCAAAGGGGCGTTTCTGTACAAAGCAGCGGAGGAGCCTGCTGAAACACTCGGCCTTGCCTTCAAAATCAGGGGTGAGCAAAACGCATAAAATCTCATCCATGTCGAGTACTCACTTCTGAAGGCCCGCATTAAGAAAGCAAAGGAGAAAATTTTTCCGCGAACAGCTCCTTGACCAGAGGATGCGCAGCGTCTTCCACAGAAAGTTGGAGGATCAGTCGATGTCGTATGAGCTAATGTTTGCTTTCCTTAAATCACCCGGATGGAAGTCGGGCACGGAGGGTTTCCTTTTGGCATTTCAAGACGGTGTCATTTTCACTTTAGCATACCGTCGCCACTTTTTGAGCCAAGACATTCCTGATGATTGCTGCAGAGCGTGTCATGCGCACCCCGAGCATCTAGGACACATACTATCTAGTTGTCCAACTCATGCGGGAACGACCTACATCCAAAGGCGAAATGCGGGACTAAGAGTGCTTTATTACTATCTCTGTCACTCTTACGGCATTAGCTCAAATACCGCTGCGCTAAACGCTCATAGGGAAATAGAGTCAATTGTCGACAATGAGAAGTGCCGCATATACTGGAACTTCATATTTTCGACAATTGTTTCTGTTGCGCACTCGCGGCCTGACATAGTTCTCCTTGATTTCGAGAAACGAATCATGTTCGTTATCGAATTTTCGGCACCAGCTGACAAGAACGTTATAGCCAAGGAGAAAGAAAAGAAAGAGAGGTATAAAGCCCTTATAAGGGAGATGCGATGGTTATTCCCGGAATATTCTGTTAAGCTCATTGTCTTGATCATCGGCGCTCTTGGAAGTGCCAAGGTGTCACTGGTTAATAGCCTGAAAAGCATCCCTGTGTATCAACAGGAAAATGCAGAGGCGGTCGTCCTTGTGTCGCCCCGTTTCCTTAGGGTGCACGAGACTTTTGCAGGATCATCGTATTGAATTCGTCACAGACTGTAACCACCTATTCTAAGCCACGATTTCGCTGGGAGAGGGTGCATATTCCCTGCAAGCGTCTTAGCATTTTGTTGACACGCAGGGATGCTTTTCAGGCTATTAACCAGTGAAACCTTGGCACCTCCAAGAGCGCCAATGATCAGGATGATTAGCTTAACAGAATATTCCGGGTATAACCGTCGCAACTCCCTAATAAGGTCTTTATACCTCTCTTTCTTTTTTTTCTCCTTGTCTATGACGTTTTTGTCAGCTGGTGCCGAAAATTCGATAACGAACATGGTTCGTTTCTTGCAGTCAAGGAGAACTATGTCAGGCCTCGAGTGCGCAACAGAAATTTTTTTCAAGAATATGAAGTTCCAGTATATGCGGCACTTCTCATTTTCGACAATTGACTTTATTTCCCTAAGAGCATTTGGCGGAGCGGTATTAGGGGTAAGGCCGCAAGAGTGACGAGATGTCAATAAAGCACGCCGCATTGTGCCTTTGGATGTAGGTCGATTCCGCATGAGTTGGACAACTAGATAGTATGTGTCCTAGATGCTCGGGGTGTGCATGACACGCTCTGCAGCTATCATCGGGAATGTTTCGGCTTAAAATGTGGCGGCGGGTATGCTAGAGTGAAAGTGACACCGTCTTGACATGCGAACATGAAACCCTCTGTGCCGGACTTCAATCCGGGTGATTTAAGGGGTCAGGGTCAGTCGCAAGGCAAAAAAAAAAACGATGTTTTAAAGAATTTTTTTTGAAAGCAGGTCTCATTACTTATTGACAAATGTTCTACAGTTCGAATAATACACATTACAAGAAGTTACAGTAATTTTTTAAGATCAAAATATCAATAAACAAGCAAGTTATGAATAATCTGCCAGAGGTCGAAAAAAAGTGTTTTGCTTTGCGCATCGTAACTCACGACTGGATTATCTGAAACAAAAAAATACAACGGGATTAGTTAAAAAACGATATTCCCTTGTACTTGAACGAAGAAATAAGTCAAAGTTTAAATTTTCAAGAAAATGGCGCATGTGTAAACGCAAAATTTTTCAAGAAAAATAAAAATTTTGTGTTTACACATCCGCCATTTTCTTGACAATTAAAATTTTGACTCAATCCTTCGTTCAAGTACAAGCGAATATCGTTTTTTAACTAATCCCGTTGTATTTTTTTGTTTCAGATGATCCAGTCAGGAGTTACGATGCGCACCGCAAAACATTTCATTTTTTTAGACCTATGGCAGATTAACTATAACTTGCTTGTTCATCGTTATATTCATCTTAAAAAATTACTGTAACTTCTTGTAATATGTATTATTCGAACTGTAGAAAATTTGTCAATAAGTAATAAAACCGGGTTTCAAAAAAAATTCTTTAAAAAATCGTTTCTTTTTTGACCTTGCTACTGACCCTAACTCCTTAAGGAAAGAAAACATTAGCTCATACGACATCGACTGACCATCCACATTTCTGTGAAAGATGCCTTGCATCCTCTGTCGAGGAGCTGTTCGCGGAAGTTTTTCTCCTGTGCTTTCTTAACCCCTTCGTTGGCAGAGAGAATTCGACAAAAAATGACCAAAATGGCAGGGAAATTTTTTATCCTGAAAATTTGTATCCCGGCGTTTTTGGGGCCGCTGAACCCGAATCTGAAGTCAAAATTCATAAATTCAAAATGGCGGATCCAATATGGCGGACGAAAATACAAAAAATGGCTCAATTTGGATAAATCTTGGTACCGACGGGTTTTTGGGGTCGCTGAATCCGAATCTGAAGTCAAAATTCGAAAATTCAAAATGGCGGATCCAATATGGAGGACGAAAATAAAACAAACGGCTCGATTTGGATAAATCTTGGCCCCAATAGCACGGAACGTCACTGGAACGTTCCGCGGGCACCTTGGGAACGTTCCAGCTGAACGTTCCGCGGGCACCTTGGGAACGTTCCAGCTGAACGTTCCCAGAGCGTGTAAAATGTCCGACGTTTGGGAACGTTCCAAATATAAATTACCATTATTGTTGTTATTATCAATAAATATCGCGTAAACCGTAAGTGATAGGTCAAAATCGATGTCAGTTTATGATATGGATTTCATACTACAGATAGTATATGCGGTACTCAAAACTCAAAAATGACATCCATTTTCACCTATCTCTTATGGTTTACGAGGTGATTGTTGTTAAAAATAACAATAATGGAAGGTTTCCCTCAGGTCCCAATGCAACGTTCCTGGAACGTTCCCAAGCGGCGGACATTTTACACGTTCCGGGAACGTTCCGTGCTATTAGGGGGTACTTATATGTTATTTAGGTCACTAATTATGTATCTAAATTAAAAATTGGAAAATCCAAAATGGACAGACTAAACCATACAAAGTAGATCCTACTGTTTGGTTCGTAGAATTTAATAAACGGAGTAATAGGATCTACTAAACTGTTTAGTAAATTCTACGAAGCCAACAGTAGGTTCTACGTTGTATGTTTCAGTCTGTCCATTTTGAATTTTCCAATTTTTAATTCAGATTCGTAATTAGCGACCTAAATAACATAAAAGTGCCAAAATTTATCCAAATCAAGCCGTTTTTTGTATTTTCGTCCGCAATATTGGATCCGCTATTTTGATTTTTGACTTCAGATTCGGATTCAGCGACCCCAAAACCCCTTAAGTACTGAGATTTATCCAAATCGAGCCGTTTTTTGTATTTTCGTCCGCCACATTGGATCCGCCATTTTGAATTTTCGAATTTTGACTTCGGATTCAGCGACCCCAAAAACCCCAGAGTAAGACTTGAATGCAAAATCGGAGTCAGTTAAAAAGGAAAAAAGGAGATTGACGCATTTTGCGTCAATTCCACACAGGGCATGGAAAATTTTGACGCATTTTGCGTCAGTGCCAATGAAGGAGTTAATCCGGGCCTTTAGGAGTGTGTACTCGAGATAGGTAAGATTTGATGCATTTTGCTCACCCCTGACATTGAAGTCAAGGCCGAGTATTTCAGCAGCCTCCTCCGCTGCTTTGTACAGAAACGCTTGAAAAGTTAATACTTTCCAAGAAAATGCTTGTTAAAATTCTCTTTATATGAAATAAACGAAAAAAGCACTAAAATCATGTTACAAGGCAATTAGAAAGTTCAAAAGTGAGAAATTATTATTATTATGGTACCATTAAGACAAATAACTTTCGGGGTGAGTGTGACTCCTTCGGTTCTAGCCGGGGATCAAGGAATCTATATTAGAAAGTTAAGAAAGGATTTCATAATGCATCTCTTATAAACTAATTGTCGCCACACTTTTCTGTATTGGCATACCTCTTTCGTTTCCTTTATATCCTTACATTTTCTCATGCAAGCTCTTGTGTTTTTGTGGCTTTTTATATATTTTGGAATTAGAGTCTCATACACACATTCCTACCATTCTTTCCTGGGTCAGCCTCTTGGTACGCTCTGTTTACTTTACCTAGATATACTTGTTTCGTCAGTCCTTCTTTCATTCTCCCAACATGCCCAAAGCATCTCAAATAAATTTCTTTCACTCTTGTCAAGCAGTGTCTCGTCTACACAACATTCTTTGAGCCTCCTCTCATTACTGACGTTGCCCGTCAGCGTTTTACCGCATACTATGTGCAGGTATTAGATACCAACCTTGTTTGCTTTACTCGTATTCTTTTCTTGGTAGGTTTACGTCCCGCTACCGGACAGTATAGTGGGTGCAAGTATAGAATTATATATCGCCATTTCAGCTTTATTTGTTATATTTTTACTGCTAGTAATGGCTCCTACCCTGCCGATAACCTTTCCCTAGATGCGGCACGGGGTATAGTTCGAGGAACTAATTGTAGACGCCGCTCCCGGTGAAAATTGCCCGTTCCCCCCATGCCTCTCAACCCGGATTGCGCCCACCAACTCTCTTGCCCCCGTACTCTTTACCCCCTGAACGAGTCAATCGAATAGCCGATACTCAGTCGGTATATAATTAAAAATATAAATAAAAAATTGTATATTAAATATTTTTTTAACTATTATTTTTAATTGTTTGAATAAATTTTTCATTAAGGAAATGTATAATATCTTTGTCGAGGCGCACTGCTGGTAACGTAGCTCGGACAAAAACCATTCAAATTGAAAATAAATGACCAATTAAGGGCATGTGACACGCATAAATGCCTACCATACCGGCCTCACTTTTTAAATTTTCGGAATTTTTTACTGAATCTAAGAACTTTTTTGAGGGTTGTTGGATATTTCTGTGGTTATAAGGATATTTACTACAGTTTTGAAAATGCGTGTCTTGTGATTTTTAATTTTTTGCGGTTTTAGTTGAAGGCACCGTAGACGGTGTTCTTTAAATGTGTACCGATAGGGGTAGTTTTGAAAATCAGAATAATATGTATTGCCTAGTTTTCTCTAAAAAGAAAGAATGTTTCATCTCCTTGAGATTGTGCGACTTGACGAGTACAATCTGCTTGACTTGAAATGGATTCTGTAACAACTTATTTGTTCAATATTCGTCTTCTTTCGTTGAATCCAACTGGTTAATCATTCATTTTTGTATTGTTGATAACTAGTTTTTTTCATGTGAAAATTTAACTACTTTATTGTTGGTTTTCAAAAACTTTTTTAGTTGAAAATTCAACTCTTTTGTTACAAATTTATGAATTTACTGACAATTTGTCTTACGGTAAAAACGTCAAATATTTTGTTGAAACTTCCACTATTTTGTTAAATTCATCTTAGCTGTTCAAAAATTCAACTGCTTTGTAAAAAATTCGTTCTTTTGCATTGAAAGTTCACCTTTTATGGAAGAAAAGTCATATCGAAAATTCAAATGTTTGGTTGACAATGCAAATTCTAAATTTGTTTAGTCCATTCCCATATTATTGTCTAGAGGGCAAAATATGAAACTCGCATTCGGGAGAGTTATAATTTATCATCATTCATTAAAAGTGGTTTCACGCATAGAAGCTGATGAACTATATTGTTTCAATTGTGAATTATAATAACGGTATAATAAGTATCCAGATCCTACAATGCGTTGGCACAGTATAGCAAAAAAAGAATATTGTGAAAATGCTCATAGGTTAGGTGCTTGTGTCGCATTTGAAAGACTTAAAATATTCATATATTGTCTACAATTATTAAAAGTACTGTTATTAATTGTTTTTTTGGAGTGAAGTAATTCAGTTGTAGGAGTTTTATTGTTGTAATACCAAAATATTGGGAACTAATTTTAAAAGCACGTACTACTATCCAACCGAGCAATTCACGCCTACCCCGAAAGGGAAACGGCTTAATGATATAATAATAATAATAATAAAAATGAAATTCCCGGTCCACGGAAAAATTACCGGTTTCTCCGTTTACTGGCCACTATGGTTAGGCTCAAATAAAATTATTGTTTGTTTTAATATCTGAGATTCTAAACAAAGATATCCAGTTATTTAACTCGTGATTAGAGCACATGAGCATTTCGCGTTGGGCACGAAAATTCTGTCGACATATGTCAGTCACTTTAATCAATGTTATTTCGTGTTGCATGTGAGCTTTTGGAAAAATAATGGTTAATAATGATTTATGTACAATGAATAATATTTGTTTTTTAGCATACGGCTGCCTCATAGTTGTCAAAACGATGTCCCTTGACACAAACGGAATTTCCTCTTAAATTTGAGGTTAAGTGGATTTTCGTTTATCTCAAAAAGAATTTTTTTATAGCAAGCGTTATTCCTATTTGTTTGCGACCAAATTCATCTAATCTTCCAGCCAAATAATTCTTTTTGTGTAAGAAAAAAAAATTCATGTGGTGTAAAACAAAACACGAAGGAGGATGATGCGGTTTTGTTTCAACACAATTTTTTCTCTAAGTATAAATATTAAATATGTTCACAGTTGACAACACATTTTGGGGCCCTCCATAAATTACGGAACAACTTTTGAGGGTGGGAGGGAGAAGGTTTAGGAAAATGTTACGACATGTTACATGGCCTGTGTGTGTGGGGGGGGGGGGGCGATACTGTTACATAATATTTTTTACAAATCAACCCTGTCGGAAATCGATGTATCAAAAAATATAGTATAATTTTCAAGTTTTGTTCCATATTGTTGTAATTTTCTATCATTTCATTTTAATAACTTCAAAATATTTGGTAATTCAGGTGTTTCGGGTAGTAAGTAAATAAATTGTATTTAATGGGACATGGCTGAAAATATTTATGGATGGATCGATGATGTTACAGGTAAATATCCATTTTTTTCGTGAAATCTTGTATTGTTTCCATTCGATTGATGATATCACGAAATCGTCATACCTAAATGTTTATCAGATCGTTTTAGCCAAGTGCTGATAAATATGAAGGATTTCTGGCAGATTGTCAATATTAATATTCCGGAAAATAATCTTTCAATATTTTCTGATGAAGAGAACATTTTCTTAGATTTCTTAGATAATAACTTTTAAAATTCTGGATTATAAAACGTATACTATCTAGATTTTACGACTTAATATCTATTAGATCGCTGTGTCAAATGGTAAAATCGATTTTTCTCGTTGCAGGTATGGTAACAAAAGCTCAAGTTTGACATATGTTGGTTAGAACACTAAAGAAACAGAGATCATGCCAATAGTATCTGACGTAACTGCAGGCGAATCCATTCATTTGAGGCACCTGGCTCGTGCCGTTGTAGACTCGAGAAAGTTAAGTGACCTGTATCGAGTACCTTTGCGCCGCTCTGGCACGAGTGCAAAAACTCGGGTGGAAAATGGGCGAAAGTTTCTACGACAACAGTCGTATTTCTGCCTTGAGTGATCCTTTCATTGCAACGATTCTCAAAAGATGAAAGACGTAAGAGTTGAGTAGAAACCAGTCTGATAAGATCACAGCTTTCCAGGGAAAGGCTTTTATGAATTCTTAAATAAGTATATAAAAACGGAGTTCCTCTAGATTCTAGAAGTATATTTTGCCATAACCTAGGCATAACTTTCCTTATCTCTAAATATAAATTTGAAAGCAGAAAACGAAATCTCTTTTATGAGGTCGCATCTAACAAGGAAATAGATTAGAAATTATTTATCTAGAGTATAAATCATATCTGGAGTTAAAGAAATAGACCCTTGTGATTGTTATTTGCAGTAGGTTGTTTGAGCACTATCCTAACAGGTTTTAATTATTAATTCAGGATTGTAGGCATATAACTGGAGGCATAACTTGATATAAGTCGCTCTTAATTCTCGGGTATAGTGTTAAACACAAGAGAAATTTTATATTGCTATCACTGTTTACTCTCCAGGAACATACATTTCCCTCATGCATATATGTGAGGTGCAGTCTATATAAGGTCATATGATTTAAATGTTAATGAAAGGTCGTCACACAACAGGAAAGCTTGAACGCAGAGTTTTGAAACACGATTTTCAATAAGGTTTTGTACCAAACTAGCTCTTTCGAGAGCTCTTCTTAGCTCTTTGTTTTCTAAGTCAGGAGCATGAGCGTATGTCTGCTGATAAAACCTCACACTCGTCACAACATTGTCTGCTAAACTAAACTTATCAAAACAGTTCCTTTGCAAGTGGAAATAAGGAGATCAGTTTTCTCTTAACACATGCTAATCAGCAATTCAGAGGCGCTGGTTCTCGCTTTCTCTTATCGCCTTCCGAGTAGTCCCGGCTTTGATTGGACAGGGGTGTACTTTCTATCTCATCGAAATGTTGTTAAAGCTGAGGATAATCTTGCACTAGGCATAACTCACATAAACGTATATGAATACACACGTTAGTACCACATTTAGCATATATGCGGATTGGAGGTTTCAAGCAAAGACATGCCAAATTTCATACAGATGAGACGGACATACATGGATGCATCGATTTCAAAACAACTGAATAGGATTGTCAAGATTGGGGATGGGGGTATTGTTTCACTTCGGGTAAATCGGGCGCTAAATTGTAGAGAGAAGGTTGTTCAATGTTCAGTGCTTGCAAATACCAACTACGAACGACTATGGAGATGTTGGAGGCGGTAGCGCTGATAGAGGAGAGAAGGTTGTGTGGAGGTGATTGTGTTAGGACGAGCGACGAAGAGTGGAATGGAGAGTTCAGGCGAGGTCAGGTCACGGGACGAGCGCTCTGGACGGTCGATAGAACAAAGCAACGTTGGACAAAATCCTATAGAATATGGATCAACACTTCCTGTTTCCGACTCTCTAGATATAATTGTTACAAATCTCACAAATCCCGGAAACCTGGCCAATTTTTCTCTACACTAAAACGATCCTACAAGCTGTTTAGAAATCATATATCGTTTCCAAAGTTTTTATCAAATCAGTTTAATCATATTTTCGTACTACGCAGAATTATTACTCTGAGCGATATGAAAATATAATTGTCTCCTACGATGAGTTAGCCAATATTGATTCGCTCAATTCCTGATAACAATATTCAAATAATTGCCTCGGCTGATCTAATATATAGATACGTGAGAACAATTATTGATTCAAGATAAGATGCGGAAGGTTGTTAAAAAAGCACGTGTGCCATATTGAATAGTAAGCTAACACAGGAATGATAGATCCATTATACGGATACTATAATTCTATAAACTTGAACAATATCTTACTGAAAGGTGGTTTCTAAAATAGTGGAATCTTAAATTCTATTATAGGGAATAATTCCTCAATCTCGGAAACTTTAATCATCTATTAGATGAAATTGGATTCAATCTGAAAGGAAAGTTTGATGTTATCAATTCAAGTCAAGTTTCACGTCTTTGACCCTTGATGGACTTTTCTCTTCATCTTCGAGTGATGAATATCAATGAGTTTTATCAAAATATAAATTTCTAATGCATACATGATCACACGTATGTACTGAATAATTTATGTGTACTTAGATTATGTATCTAAAACTAAATTATGTATGTATGTAGACCTAAATTATAATGTATGAACCTAATCTATGATACTGTGGTTTAAAAGAATGATGCTATTAACTTAAAGACCTGAAATGAGGTAATTTAGAGCTGAAATATCATACAGAGGATCTTGCATTGCAACCTATACAAGACAGGCCCCAGAACTGTCGATTCATTAGCTGCACAATTGTGTGCATACAATAAGCGTGATAATGGAGTCAAAGTCAAGTCGGAGATCCGATGCGGTCTAAGCTCAACTCGGCCAAGGTAAAAAACACTGAGAAACTCGTAGGACACTTTGTCCACAGGCAGATGGTACCCCGATGATGTGTGCAGGTGTGAAATTTTTACATTCGTCTTCAGGTCAAGACTTTGCAAGTGTACATTATCGAAATCGAAAGCGAAGGATGATAGTTAAAATCAAGTTTTTGCAATCAAAAAAAGAAAGTGAAAAGACTCGAGGTTAGGAAATTAACGCTCAGCTGCTAATCAACCAGCTGAATGTCTCACATGTGTAACACAAGGTGACTTTTATCATATTTATTGTAGATACATCTCTAGGCTCTTATAATATCAGCATTAAAGGCACGACGTACCAGAATTTTATGAGAATTTTCCACACAAGACAGGCGTGAAGGAAAAAATACAAACGTCTGCCTGGTATAGAAAATCTATTCGATTTATTAGTTTATGAGTAATTTTGTTTAAAACACTGAGAAAAATGAATTATACCCTGTAATAAAAAATATGTTACTGGATATAATCTTGGACTATTAACTATGGGACAGCGATCCAGATTATTAGAACTAAAATCTATAGATATTAAGAAATAAATATTACACGATAATATCTTGGATTATAAAACTTTATAATCTGAAATAATAATATCTATAATCCAAGATTTTAAAATCTAATATCCATACTAGAATCCTGGTCCATTAGATAACCTCAAATATATACAATAATTTGTGCAAAAGTATTTATAAACCTACACAACATTTTGATAGACGAGCTCGGAAGTAGAACTGGAAACAAATTTCAATTTTTTAAACACACAATAAGCAGGAAAGTGACTATCATAAGTCTACAAAAACGAAAGTAAAGGAGGCTAAGTTTCTGTACTTGTACAAGTGGCAGTGATGTGTAATGAAAAGAAATATAAACTTATCCATTTTCTAAATCTAAATCACGTGTGATTTAGCACTAATAATCATTTTGTAACCTAATTATCACTTATTTTAATGCAAACGGATGCATATGACACGCGCCACGATGCGACGTACCATCTGAGACTACACAGACGCCTGGGTATTTTAAAATCTGAGATGTTACAATTTAATGCCTGAAGAATATAAGAATTTAACATCTAGAGATTATATGTGGTAATATCTTCATATATTAGAAAAATATTATAGATTATACGCGCTAAAATACTTTTCTATACGGTGTATTACTCTTTAATTCTATTATCCAGTTCGTATAATCCATTTTTCTCAGTGAAGAATTGGTCACGTGACAGTCAGGTATATGTCGTTAAAAAAATATTATTTCAAAGATGTCATAACATAAATATGAGTCCTGATATAAGTGGCATTTATGTTTATTGTTAAATCATTATTTATACATCGGATGGTTGAAGATAGCGACACGAGATGTGTTTTTCTAAATAGAATATAATAGAACATGTAGCATATTCTTTTTTTCATTGCGTAAGAGAGGAGCGATAAATTCAGTTAAATTGGCGACCTTCCGGTCTTCGTCACGAACATATCGTACCGATACGCAATCCAGCTGCGTCTGTTTTATGTTTAGTTTGTAGTCATTTTATCGAATATGAAAAGAAGCGAGACGGTGAGCAGGTTTGCTCGCTGACCTTGTCCGCTGTGGTCGTTCCACGTGAAGACTCGGAAAATCAGACACCGCACGTGCATTTCTTTACAATTTTCCCCGTTCACCTCGCCTACAGCAATCACCTCGCTTCCAACCGCTTGACTTCATTTTTCCTTTTGCTTCCCTTTATACTACTCGTACATACAAAGAACAAATACCGCTGCGAAATTCTATGAATGTATTCACTATGGATGAATTTATTTGAACTCATTTTAGAAGCACTTTGGTTCCTGATAGAGAGAGCGGTTTTTCAATAAAAAAAAATTAAAAGCTTCATCTATGTGTTTCGTTATAACGAACAACTTTTCAAGTCAACAATTTTTTTTTACTTTATAAATCTCTATTGTTAGATAATGAAAGGCCATTGAAAACGTCATTACAATACCACCTATGTGAGTGAGTAATAAAGAAAAATTGTCAAATCAATACCGTGCATCAACAGGTAAAAAATTACTTTTTCTCTCAAACTCGCTGGTTAGCGTATCAATAACCAACCCACGTTGGATACCAATTATTCACACGACAAACGTTTGCACGGCTTCGCAAACATATTGATCTCTCGAGTTTAGTGTGGCTAATTGATATAACTAAAATGATATTGAATCCTTTGCACCAAATCCGCTTGAAATTTCGAGTTAAATTTCTAATGAAATGAACTGATAAATCTGGTGGTATTTATAAAGATATACTTTTAACTGACAGTCTTTCTCTTCTCTGGAGCGACTATGTGGGAGGGTTGGCAGAATTATGTGAGAAACAGTAGAATAGCAGGGGTTGAATCATGAAAGGTAGGTAGAGTAACAGTACAACGAGGGTAGTTCATTGATCCGCCCGGGAGAGTTGCTCGGGTTCATGCACGATACATTTCGGCATTCGTTCCAATGCATTTTACTCGACTTTCCTATTACTTATTACTCCCTTTTTATCGAAAAAATTGCAAATGGCCATCTCCATCGAAATTGTCAAACAGGAAAATACCTAAGCCTATCCAATCCACTATCGTGGTTTTCTCTGCGAAGTACAAACCCCTTCACTTCATATTTTCAATTAGTTTAAAAAGCACTCTATTTTATTTACTTGAAATAGCATATTATTCTACCTTTAGAACTCGTTTCGAGTCTCTAACTCTAAATCCAGAATCCGAAATATTCAGACCACCCAGAAAGTTCCCTCCTCCTCCCTCGTTTCACGTATCATCAAATTGTTCTGGATGCCTAGCTAGATTCCTAGAAAATGCCTTACCCCATCTGTGGTCACGGTCCTTTACCTAACTTAGCCTGACCAGCAAATTTGAAACTTTCTCTTCACATTTCTACCGCACATAAATTGTACCATTTGTGATGCGAAATCATATCAAAAATTATACTTTAGAATTTAGTTCATGCAAGAATAAAGGAGCTGTGAATACATTTTTAAACGGGGTTTCATCGCAGGTTTAGAGAGGAGCGAGTGATTTAAAGAATTCATGCTTTCGGGAATTTAAAGAGGGTTTATTTTTTCGAAGAACAATCATGAAAGCGCCACTAATGACCACTGTCGATAAATCTTTTATTACCAGGATGGTTCAACCTCTGATTAAACTACCACATTACAAAGCGATCGAAGAACGTTTTTCTCACCCGGCAATAAGTATAGAATGCGCGATGCATTCGCTGTGAGTATGACATTTAATCGATTTCCTCGTTGATGGTACCTTGGGATACGGGCACATGGTTAGGACTATGTTGGCTGTTAAGCATACCCCACATCTACATGAGTTTATGCATATATCTTCAATTCTGATGCAATGAGAATGGCAAATCTCCACGATCTTTTTATCAAAAAATGTTACACAATTTTCCTCTGGGCTTTTCACATGCTATTTGCTAATGTAATTCACTTATAAATACAAGTTTTAATATCGACTTTTCAATAAAATCAGAGTTATAAAAGCTACACTGAATACTGCTTAACGGTGAGCGGTTCTTATGAAAGTTATACTAACTAGATCATTGTGTACATTACTTGAGCAGAGTTTAACAAAAGCGTATTCAAGTTCCCTACTGCGAAAGACTTCTGTCTACTTCTGTCGTGTACAAAAGCGGGCTGAATATAGAAAATGCAAATGAGTAGGAATCAGTTATTAAAAGTTATTTCGTAAAAGTCCTTGAATATAACTCCACTGGTCTTTCAAACGAAACTTTTGTATCTGTTGTTTAAAAAAGAATGTTAAGTTACTACTTGTCGCTGGTAACATAATCTTTCCATATTTGGAAAACTTTATGAGGAAATGATTAGAAAATGTATTATTATTTGAAGACTGAGATCACTTTTTAATAAAAGATATTTCAATGCGTCCAAAAAACATGGCTCTATTTCGGAACATGCAGATTGATGGCCTCTCTATAACGTGACAAGCGGACAGAACAGTTTTATGTCGATTAAAATACTTTTTCGTAGAGGAAAACAAAATTTCAAAGCCGAATATTATTCGCATTTTAAGAACACAGAATAATGGCATAAGGAAGAGAATCAATATCATAAAAAAAGGTATATTGTCGAAAAAATATTTATACTGTATGGATTGGTACATATAAGGATATGGGGCATGACGACACAATGATTGGGAAAATGGTAAAAGAAGGGAACTAATGGTACAAATATGAGGCATAATAATATTATTCTAGGCCATAATGTCACAAAGAGGGAGCAGAATTTCACGAGGATGGGGCATAATGGTATAAATATGGTGTGTAAAATGAAATAAGGAACAGTATCAATATCATAAGAAATTGGTAATACTAATGTGGAAAAGAAAGAAAGACAGAATAGCGTAAGAGGCATGAAGATTAGGGAAAATGGCATCAGATTGCGATAAAAATGTCATAATTGGGCATAATGGCATAATAAATTGGAGAAACATAAATGATAGGAAGAATTTCAAAAACAGTTACAATCTCCATGATAGGAAAATGATAAGCGAAAATGGCAAAAAACTTCTGCACAATGGTATAAGGACAGGGCAAAATACCAAAAAGGAGGCTTTATGTTACAAGGATTGGAAGGAGAGAAGGGAGAGTAGCAGAACAATTGGGCAAAATGACATGCCGATGGGAAATCTAGAATATGAAGCTTCTTCTAATATGCATCTTTACAATAAAATATCCTTAATTCCTTATATGTAAAGATGCTAACAAATTGACTATCATACCCATTTCTGTCATTCACAACGGAAAAATTATGATAATCGATTGTAAATTCAGAAAGGAGTGGCTTTCGATCACAAATAGTCCCAAGTCCTTCAGACTCAGTGACTCGTAACTTTGCTAAGACTGAAAGCAGCTCACCTTAACTTAAAGTGTCAAGAAGTTACCCTAAGGAAAGTGATCGCCTAAACACCTTAGCTTAGAGAATGTACAACTGGATTATTGACCGATGAAAGATGTTTCGTTTATGCACCTTATGGCTCACAAGGAACACCAGATCCTTGGTTATAAAAAAAGGATAACTGAATTTGCAAAACTAAGGCGGCTTGAGACTAGTGTTGGTCGAACGTCGTGGATCGAAAGCGATTAGGAAAGGGAGGTAAACCGGAAACGTTGGAGGTCGAACTGGGGTTACGTCGCGGTAGTGGGCTTGGCTCGTGGAACAGAGCGAATAGAGCTAGTGAGAGGCGCTCAACGCAGCACAGGGCGTCCTCGGCGCTCTTTTTACTCGTCCTAGGCGACCTCACCGTCTAAAATAACCGTTTCGATGGTCGCATGTACTCACGCGTTCACTATCGTGAATACGATGGATCTCGTTTGTCAAGTCTTGCACAATCCACTTCGATCCAGGAACTGCCCCGAGTCCCTTATCCAGTTCCACTGCTTTTTGGTCGGACTTATTGTCGTCGAAATTTGATAGCGAGATAATCATGCTCCCTTTCATTATCCTACCAAGACATGTGAGCTTTAGGTTGAAGAACAGGAGATTTTTCTTCTACATTGCAATATTCTGAAAATTCATGCTCATTCAGTATTTTCAGACCCCAAAAGCAGCAGACTTTACGAATCTGTCTTACTGAAGTCGAAATTACGATACATGTTTCGTATAAAATTTCAGGATATGCGTAGGTCTTTCAGGTCATTTGCGCTAGATAGAAGCAGCATGACGTCCAGTGCCCGTATTTTACGAAACATACGCAAGTGCATAAGACTTCCGTACGTTTCGTACACTGATGGCAGAAATTTAAAGGGAAAAATTAAGTCTTCGAGATAGTGGATAAGGGGGAAATTCGTCAATGCTTTAACATGAGCATAAGCGCGCCAAAGAATCGTGGTGTCAGCTGGAACGTCTTTATGTAACCGAGGACGAGTGATGTCACTTGAACGTTGTCGTAATAGAGGGACGAATAACCCGTGCCATGGAACAAATTACTGTAGCTAACTATGCTACCCCTTCCCATTTGTTCGTCACCAAAGTTTAGGATCTAACATAAGTAGACTTTTATGCAGTTATGTTTTACAATTATAGTCCATAACATCTATTACACATGAGCGTACATTTACAGTGTCTACGTCACATACGCTCATCTGTCTGCATAGTAGAATGTATATTTTTGAGCACGTATACAAACTATACATACTTTTACGTAAAAATACACTTTAATATATTAGAGTCTTAATATGTATTACGTACATATAATAACTGCGAGTGAATTAAGCATACGATCATATCGGTAGTGGGTGTTACACGTGCGCCAACGGGTTTTTCGCAAACAGCGCGATCCGATCCAAGGCCTTCAAATTCGCTTTATCCTTCTCATTTCCACGCGCGCGCATTAACATTCTTTTCCTCTATCCTCTACTTTGGTTCCGCGGTTTAGCGCCGTCTGCGACCATGAAACTACATTGAGAGCGGAAGTGCTACGACTGATAACTTGTCAATATCCATCCAAGGCATTCTTCGTCAGTAATTCTAACGATATCGACTGTTATCTAATTGACACGCAAGCTTCTTAGGTGGAGTTGCGGTTTTCTGTTTCCAGAAACACATGTTTTCGTCGATCTCGGTTGAAAACCGATGAGTTTTTATAGTTGAGTCATTTCAATTATGCAGACTAATTACGCCGATAAATACAGACTTTAAACTGTGGCACTACCAAAAATGATACAAAAGTGAACTTTCTTCTTGCTGTTAAAAAGTAATTGAAAGGTTTGATGTAAAGAATAAATAAGTGAAAAAGAAGTAACATTTCACTGTTATACATTAAATCGCAACCTAGAATAAGTCAAATTACTTATTTGTCACTTCCGGATGTCCACTAAAATCTTAGAAAAAAATCCCGGTCTCTTCTGAATTCAAAGCATTCAAAATTAAAAAATTCTTCATTTTAAATTCAAGCGTCAGCTAACTATTGAAGCGGGAAAAGCTGAACGGCGCTAAGTCCACTTTTTGACGAAATTGATTTTTCTTCTATAATCATACTTCCTCGATTTTTTACACATATTTTAGTGAAAATTTAGGGGTATGAAATTGACGACTGCTATTATAGGATTTTGACAAGTATTTAACCATTATAGTTTTAATATAATTAATAAATTAAAATATGTATTTCAGATGATTTTCTTAACGATTTAGCTATGTACTATTTTTATTTATAATACCAGAGAAAGCTAAACTGTGCTAACTAATATTGCCATTTCCATTAGATTATTACATGCACATGTAGCACCATTTATTTTTTCACATAATGGTTATGAAACTGACCTATTCACATATACAAAAAAAAAAATAATTTAGCTAATCGGTTGTGAATTGTTTCTCTAACAATGTTTTTTGCTTCTCCTGTAAAATTAGGTTTATTGCACTTAGTTACCGTTTAGCTTGCCCCGCTTCAATTACCAATTAGAAGCCTTATAATTTTAATAATTTTAATAAAAAGAATTTCAAAAATTAGACAACACTTCAAAGTTAAACATGCTAAAAAACCAGCTAGAAACATTGCTGAAAACGAACCAACCATATTGGTAAAATTATTAAAGCAGGGATTTGCAGAAGAATTTATTGTAAGTATTATCAATAAATCAGATAAATAAATCGTTAAAACATGCAGAGATATTATATAGCTGAATTAAGAATGGTGGATTTCTGAATATGGCCCTAATGAAATATAAGATTAGTTTTGACAGAGGTTTGAAATGTATAATTAATGGAACAGTTTACCTTACAATCAAACAAATTATATGGGCCTTTTCGAAATAAAAATAAGAGCAATCTAACAGAACTAGTTTTAAAACTTTTGTAATTTTTCAAAACTTGGATAAAAACTTTTTCATACCTTCATATTTCTTACTAACCAAAAATTTGTGCTTGAAGTTTAGATGTTGTATGACAGCTGAAACTCATGAAGTAACATAGCTAATTCAAAGATATGAAAATCCTTGAATCGAGGTTACAGTTGGCTGTTTCAAAGACAAAAAGTACTTCTATCAAATATACTTCAGTTTCATTGATTTGATATGTTTCACTATTTCTCTGTGTGAATTACAAATTTTTTCCCGTGTAGATATTAGGTCATAGAATCTAGATATTAGGTTTAATGATACAGAATCTAAAAATTTATAATTATCTAGATTTTACGGCTTGATAATATCTATAAAAGATTGCTGTCTCAAATTTTATAATCAAAGATGTTAAAAGGCACAATCCATTTCCCTCAGTGTAAATTTTAAACTGCAAAGTGTAAACTGTAAGGTTCCAAGGACCTAAATGGTCCAGCAAGGGTCCAGACGCGGAACCATCAGAATTTAAAGGGTCCATGTCCAGTGGCAGGTTCTATAATTTTTGAGTGGTGATACTGACAGCGCAGCGCAGCGTCTCATTAATAGGACGATACCTCGGGAACCAGTAGAGTCAACATCATATTTTTTTTATGAGAAATTATTTCATAATGAATGTTTTTATCCGAATTAAAATAATATATAAAGAAAATGTAAAGGCAAAATATCGAAAAATGTTATTTGAAGTTTAATATTTTTTAAATGTATAATTTTAACTCTAAAAACAGTAAGTTTCATCAAAATCCAATTATCTGTTCCAGAAATTAAGGTAATTAAAAAAAACTCCAACCCAAAAATCCAATATGGCAATATGGCAATTCAATATTTTACCAAGTTTCATTCCTGATGTGTATTTGCCTATCTATATGAACTTATTTAAACATTGGCACTTATGCCCTTTTGGAGTGTCAAGATTTAGCGCTGATGCCCATTTGCAGTGCTAAACGTTGGCTTTTATGTCTGCATACTCGAAATTTTTTATGTCGCTAGGTGTTTACGAGAATTTTTTTCAACTTTCTTAGAAAAATCGTGCTCTCTCTCCTTTCTTTTCTATCCTCTCTCCTTTTGTTCATCAATCAATTTGTAAATTTCACAATTATAATTCAAGGAACCTTTTAGGTTGGACCCGAGGTTAAGGGGTTCCACAACGGTTCGGGACCGGGCTGGACCCTTTAATTACTGAAGGGTCCGTCGTGCTCGGACCTGGACATTTTAATTCTTAAGGTCCAACCTAAAAGGTTCCAAACTGAATTGTTTTGAATTTTAAATGTTCAGAGTTGTATAATATAAAATTAAAAGTTTTCATAATATTGAAAAATTGAGCATGGAAACCTGCAAAATTAAACACTAATTCAAATTTAATAATTTCGAAAAAGCATTACAATTTTTAATTTGTAACGCTCCACACAGAACAACGGTCAACAATCAGGATAGGACAAACGATCTAGGTATTAAGGTGTAATATCTTGATATTTAAATTCAATATCAAGGTATATTAGAATTCGAAATATAAAAATATCCAGATATTAAGCTTTAATATCCGGATATAACATTTTAATATCAATATATTAAGTCTGAATATCCATTTTTCTACGTGAAGATAACACATTTAAATCCTCTAGAAAAATCTTTGAAATACGTTGATCGCGATTTAAAAAAGTCTGTGATTCTGTAGTAACATTATAATTAGCAATTTGAAACGTGATTCTAACTCGCTATCTGTGATTGATTTACAGCTGGAATTTAAAATTACACTATTCAAGAAAGAAGGTTTTCAAACTGGAAGAGTGTAAGGATAAGCAATAATTAATAAATAATCGATTCTTTAAAAAGTTCAAAAATTAATATTTCAAGTATTTTTCTGTGCTCTTTTACTTAGTCTTACTCAATGCCGAATTTATAGAAAGGTTAAAACATTTAAAACTTTGAGAGCGTTTAAATTTAAATTGCGGTTGCATTAAGAGTCCTTAAAATTTAAATTTATTAGCCTTGCAGATTCATTCGGGTGACCCCGCACGCATTAATTTTTAATGCGACAAGACCCTTTTTCTTTCCAGAGAGCAGAATGCGAAGGTCGATTTACGCCCATATTACACACACACACACACACACACACACACACACACACACACACACGACGCGGAGGAGAGTGTACAGGGACCGTGGTGGGAGTTGACGGAACTGCGCAATTTGAAATAACCATATACGGGGGGCTTGAAATGTTGGGGTCTTGAAATAATGGCGTCTTGAAATGATGGAGACTTTACTGTATTTTGTTAGAAATTCGTCTTTCTTGGTAGAAATTTAATCTTCTCGGTCGAAAAGTAACCTTTTTGGTAAAAAATTCAATTGTTTGGTTGATATGTCAACTGTTATATGCTTCGTGGAGAATTCATCTGTTTTGGTTGGAAAGTCGATTATTTGACTTAACGTTGAACTACTTTGTACAAAAATTAATTTTTTTTTATTAAGGATTTATAATTATAGTTGACAATTGAACTATTTGCTTTTAAATGAACTATTTATGTTAAACATTCTACTGTTTTGCAGAATATTCATCTTTTTGGCTTAAAAATTCAACAATTTGGTAGAAAATTAAACTATTTGGTTGAAAATTAAACTTTTTGGTTGAAAAATCCTATTTTTGGGTTGAAAATTCCACTTTTTTGTAGATAATTCGTTTGTCTTTAAAATTCAATAATTTTGTTGAAAGTTCAAGTATTTTGTTTAAAATTCGTCTTTTTGTACAACATTAATATTCTTGCTCGAAAATTCATCTTTTTGGTTGAAAATTTAAAAGTTTTGTTGATTTTTTTTTTAAAGTTATTTTTTTATCAGAGATTTCATCTGAAAATTTAACTATTCCATTCTTGGTTGAAAATTAAGCTTTTTGGTTGAAAAATCATATTTTTGAGTTGAAAATTCAACCTTTTTGTAGATAATTCGTCTTTTCGGCTTTAAAATTAAATAATTTTGTTGAGAATTCATGTACTTTGTTCAAAATTCGTCTGCTCTGGTAGAACATTAATCTTATTGCTCGAAAATTCATCTTTTTGGTTGAAAATTTAACAAGTTTCTTGAAAATTAATTTTTTTTCTGTTAAAAATTTTTTTTGTATGAAAATTTAACTATTTCATGTTTGGTTAAAACTTTAACCTGTATATTGGATAAGTTGGAAATTCGTCTTTTTTTGATAGAAAATTAATTTTTTCGGTTGAAAATTCATTTTTTTTATCAAAGTTATTTTTTTTATCCGAGTTTTTATCTGAAAATTTAACTTTTCCATTTTTTGTTGGAACTTTATCCTGTATATTGTATGAGTTAAAAGTTAGAAAAATCATGTATTTTGTTGTAATGTCGTCTTTTGGGGTAGACAATTTTTCTTGTTTGTTAAAAATTCAACTATTTGGTAGAAAATTAATATATTTTGTTAAATATTCTTTTTTTTTTCGTAGAAAATTATTCTTGTTTGTTGAAAGTTCACCTTTTTGGTTGAAAATTCAGCTACCTTGTTAAAATATCACCTTTCTTGATTGAAAATTATATTTTTCATCACAAATTCATCTTTTCCTATTTAAAAGGCCACTATTTTCCAAAACATTCGACTTTTTAGCTTAAAAACGTTACTTTTTTCTTCAAAATTAATTTTTCATGGTAGAAACTTTCTTCTAAAAGTCGAATCAAATATTTGATAGAATTCTAATCTTTTTTGTTTGAAAATTCGACCATTTGATTGAAAATGCATCTTTGTATGCTGAAAATTCAACTTTTTGGTTAGAAATTGAACTATTTTGTTAAAAATCTAATTATTTTTGGAAAATTTAACTATTTTGTTAAAGTCATCATTTTTGGTCCAAAATTCAACTATTTTGTTAAAAATTCATCCTTTTGGATTGAAAATTCATCTTTTATGGTAGAAAAATCATTCTTCTTGGTTGAAAAGTAACTTTTTTGTAAAAAATTCAACTGTCTTCGAAAAATTGGTGTTTGTAGCTTGAAAATTTTACTATCTGGTTAAATTATTAACTATTTTTTTGTTGAAAACTTCTCTCTTTTACTGGAAAGTTCATATATTTTGTTGTTAATGCAAGTATTTGGTTAAAAATTATTTTTTCGTTGTTGAAAAATCCTCTTTTTTGTTGAAAATCCATCTCTTTGGGTAGAAAATCTTTTTTGATTGGAAATTTAAATATTTTCATGAAAATGCAATATATTTCAGCTTGAAATCTTAGGAATTTAAATTTTTTCGTATTGAATTCAATATCTTATCTACATTACCCGAATTATGGGTTTTGAACGCGTTTATGGGAACTAAAGTTCCCAGTGGGTCTTAAAGGGTTAAAAGAATTTATAAACCTAAAATCCGTCTTTAGCCATCGGCTATGTTACTTGGGGTGGGGGGGGGGGGGAAAAAACCCAAAATTGATGACGTAGTTTATGGATGGTCCATAACTGGAAAAATTTTCCTTGTGACAAGAAAGTGGCTTGGCGCCGCCAGGCCTCACAAGAGTACCCTGGCGGCGCCAGGCCTTCAAAAAAAGTACTCTGGCAGCGCCAGGCCTCGAATAGACCGCTGATTGTAGGAGATTCTTTTGGGATGTGACTATTTTTTGCTTTAATGATTTGCTTCTTGCAGGCGATGCCAGCTCAGCTGGTAGTTACAGTTTCGAACCAGCAACCAACACAGTCACACATATTGTTACAGTGTAAATCGCCCGGGCTTGATCTTTCCCAATCAGCTTCACACCCTACGAAACTTTTACCGAGACCGGTTGCACCTGCCACGGATAAGGAGGAAGTTTTCGCTGTGCCTAAGGTTCGCATCTCAAGAGGGGAAATTCGAAGGCTTCCAAAGTCTGCAGGTTCAGAGTGTGGAAGCCTTTGGATTCAACTACATGTCTGACTGAATCTAAAATATTTATATAACTGACGATCATTCGAAAATCAAATCATCGTGCCTTCTAATTCCAAAGCGTTTAAATCTGAGATTAATAAAAATCCATTTGCATTCGTTCAAGATTTGATAATAAAACTCGAGACAATTGAGTTTGGAACTGTTCAAAAGCATATCAGTTTTTAAGCTTGAAAATTTAAAATCGTTTGGATGTGTATTAAATATGAAAGAGCTAGAATTTTAAAAACCTTCTTTGAGGAGTCTGAAGACTTAATATTAACAATTTTCAAGAATTGAATTTGATAAAAAATTGCAGAGAGTCTAGCGGACCGGGGAATCGAGGAAAACCGGAAAAACCCGGGAATTTTATCTAGAAACTGGAATTTTTTTCTTATATCTCAAAATCTACTTTTTTCTACTTTATCTTATTTATATTGTTCAGTCTAGAATTAGAGAGAGGGAAATCTGATTGCTTTAAGAATCGTATACGATATAATCAATTTTTTTTAAGATTGCTTAAGTTCTTTTAATCTTAATTGTACAAGCTGGCCGCTGGACTGGGAAACCGGGAAATGAACGGGAATTTTTTGAGCACGGGAAAACCTGGAAATGACAGGGAAATTATTTTTTGACCCGAGATTTTACAAATTTTTATAGAAGGAAATTTATCCAATCACTTGGAATAACACAAATTTTGTTAAGCTCATTTGTTAACTTAGAAGAAGACTCAAAAAATTAAAAGCGTTTGAAATTGAAATTTTTGGATGAAAAACGTTTCGAGTTGATCAACTGTAAATATAATTAAATTAATGATTTTTAAAATTTAACTGCAGAGTTCCAGTATTTAAAAAAATTATTTTTATAAGAGGGTTTTGAATCTATTCAAAATCAAGCAATTTACAGATTTTGACTTTAAAAATTGAATAGTTAAAGTAGTTCAGTTTTTAACTAAAGGTATGACTTTTCAACAAAAATAATGAATCTTCAAAGAGAAAATGAGTTTTCAATCAAGTATTTCAAGTTTCAACCAAGTAGTTGAGCTTTCAGGCAAAAAAGAAGAATTCTCAATGAAAAATGTAAAAAAAAAAGAATTTTCAACAAAATAGTTGAATTCTCAACCAAATAGTTGAATTTTCCACTAAAGTGATTAATTTAAAAAAAAAATGAATTTTTGACAAAGTAGTTCAACTTTCAACTAAGTAGAATTTTCAACCAATAAAAATTTTAATTAAAAAGAGAAACAGTTGAATACTCAGCCTAAACAAATTAATTTTCATCCGAACAATTGCATTTTCAACTAAAAAAAAGAGATTCACAAAAAAAATGTAATAGTTAAATTGACACTTAAATAAAAGTAATTTTAACAACAAAAAATGAATTCTCTACCTAATAGTTAAATTTTCAACCAAAGAGCTCAAGTTTAAACTAAAATTATTAATCTTCATCCAGAAAAATGAATTTTTAACAAAGTAGTTCATCTTTAAACCAAGTAGTTGCATTTTCCTTAAAAAAAAAGATACATTTCTACAACGCAGTTTTCTAACCAATTTCTAACCAAAAAAGATCAATTTGTACCAAAAGAAATGAATTTTCAGGGGCGTCTAAAAAATCCCAAAAAATAAAATTCTCAAAGTTTATGACTTTACAGAATTGGAAAATTTTTGAACTAAAATTGCATACATTATAAAATATCCGACACTGTAAAGCAGACTATATTGAAATTCACGAAATATCAAATTTCAGAAACTAAACAATTAAAAAATCGTTAAATAATAAAATAGAAAATAATCAATAGAATACTTTCATCTGATATTTTTTATTTTATTTATTATTTTATTATTAATTTATTATAAAAGAATTTTTTAATTGTTTAGATTTGGGAATTTGATAGATTTGTAAAATTTTCAGTGTCGGATATTTTATAATGTCGACAATTTTAGTTTTCGGGAATTATCTGTTTTCGGGAACTTTCCAATTCGGTAATGTCATAAACTGTCGAGAAATGTACTTTTTCGGGATTTTTCAGGCGTCCATGAAAATTTATATTTTTTTGGCAGAAATTTCTTTTGTTTGTTTAAGAATGTAACTTCTTGGTTGAATGTTCAACTAATTTTTTAAAAATGATTTTTTTCTGGTTGAAAATTCATAGTTTTAGTTTAAACCTGATCTCTTTATTTGAAAAATTGAACTATTGTGTTGAAAATTCGTTTTCTTTTATTGAAATAAAATTTTGTTAACTCTAAATTTAAATATTCCATTTTTGGTCGAAAATTTATTTTTTAACTTGAAAATGCAACTGTCTGGTTAAGAATTAATTTTTTTTAGGTCGAGGATTCAACTATTTTGTTGAATGTTCGTAGTTTTGGTTTGAATTCAACTGACTTTTTCTAAATTAAAAAATCTTTTCTATTTGAAAATTCTACTTAGTGTAAAGTTTAACTACTTTGTTAAAAATTAATTCCTTTGGTTGAAGATTCATCACTAAATTCAACGCTAAATTTAGTATTTGAAAATTAAAATTTTAAATGTTCCATTCATAAAAAATTCTGATTTGCAACTGAAAGTGTTGAATTTTGATGTATAAATAACAATTGAACAATTATTAATTTTTAACGGCTTAAAATAAAAATAATTTAACTTCTAATTTCTTTTTCTTAACTTCTAATCATCTTCTAGTTTTAAAAAGTTAATATCGTTCAATTTCAAACGT
Organism: Andricus grossulariae; assembly: GCA_011634705.1. Classification (NCBI taxonomy): domain Eukaryota; kingdom Metazoa; phylum Arthropoda; class Insecta; order Hymenoptera; family Cynipidae; genus Andricus; species Andricus grossulariae. Next base: position 208,751,123 of record JAABKJ010007545.1, read on the forward strand.
TTCTTACTTAGAATTGCTTGAAATGATATAATTTTGAACATTTACAAATGCATTGATTGATTCTTCAATTTAGAGCTTTGAAAAGGCTAGCGTGGATTTATTTTTTTTTAAACCACAAACCTTTGAACTGTTCAATTTCTAGAAGTTTAAAATTCCAAATTTTGCAGTTTAACGCCATTTATTTAAAAAATTTCACTTGAAAAGTGTTAAAAGCTTACATTTTCAACGTGTAAATTATTCAGCGTTTGAATTCAAAATTTTGAAACTTCAATTACAATAGTGTAAAATTCAAGAGTTCCATTTTGAGTTCCAATTTTGATTACTTTAAATAAAAAATGTTTAGTTCCAATAGTTCGAATTTTTTAATTTCAATGACCCTAAAAAATTTAAGGGAACTGAAAAAGAAACGGGAAATTGTCGGACATTTATTTCCTCGATTAAAACAGCCACCCTGATATGAGAGTTAACATATTTTTTCTTGAATAGTTTGAAAGCTATCATAATTCTCTATAAAATGAGCCAGGATGAAAGCCTCTTGTCAATTTTTTAAGAAGATATTGCAAAAATAGTGCAAATTGCAACATTCTCTTAAATTTAAATAAAATCTAATATATAAGAAACATCTCACAAAGTTGATACGAAAAATTTGGAAAAATTCGAAGACATCTCATCTTTAGGAAAATAATAATAAAAATCAAATTAATATATATTTGGAATAAATTTAATAGAAATCTCATGATTACTTATTTCATATATTTTACAAAACATTTCTTTCAGCAGAAAAAATATTCAAATTTTTCCAACATTTTTGTTTCAACTTTAAACAAGTTGCACCATGGTCAACATTTTCACAATAATGGTGATAATTTGATTCGATTTTATAGAAATTTTCCTTTAAAGTGATCGCAAGGTCATTGAAAAATGTTTATTGTATTAGATTGTATTTAAATGTTGAGAAAACATTTCAATTTGTACTACTTTTGCAATATCCCCCGGAGAAATTGACAAAATTTCTTCATCCTGGCTGATTTTCTAGAAAATTCCGATAGCTTTGAACCTATTTCAGAGAAAAAAAATGAACTCGTACAATTACCATCAAAAGATGTTAATACGCAATCATCGATAAACAGTTGATACCATACTCGTAATCAGTAATTTTGTTCTTTTGGAAAATTGAAGGCACCGAAATTTGAAGCTTTCAAATGCCAATTTATATTAATTTGTATAATAACTGATAGATAAAAATTATTTTTTTAGTACAGTCACATAAAAGTGCGGAGTAGGTCTCGAAGTAGTTCATCCTTGGCACCTGCAAGAGTTCATCCACCGCCTCTTGTATCCGCAGTGAGCGATCCAGCTTTAAATGTGAACAACAACGTACTACTCGCACATTTACTCACAAACAGTAAGTGTTTACTTTTTCCATTTTTTCCCCTGTTTCTAAACAATTGCCTTTCCTTCAGGAAATTTTCCCTTTTTTCCTCTCAAATGCGGAATCAATCAATAGAACCCAATAACTTCTTACCGAAGGTAAACCAATTTAAAAAATTGTCTTTTCAGTTTTTAAAAATTAAAGTTTTTATCTCGAAATTATAAAATTGCTACGGCTGAAAAATCCGGAAATATAAAATTCCCGGCACTGTTGAATTACCGATTAAAAAAATTCCCGAATAATAAAATTCCCAACAGTTTATATATATAAAACATCCGAACTAGAAAATTCCCGAAGTATAAAATTTCCAAATATAAACAGAAAATTTTTTTGAAATAAAACAATGTTTAATTGTAACATAATTTCAATTGTAATAATTTAATTAATTTTATAAATAAAAAATTCAATTGTTTAATTTCGGGAATTTTATAATTCGGCAATTTTTTATCAGCAATTTTCGAATTCGGTAATATTATAAACTGTAGGAAATTTCATTATTCGGGAATACTCTAATTCGGGAATTTTATTGTTCGGGAATTTTCCAATTCGAGATTAAAATTTCCGAAATATAAAAATCCCTACTTAGAAAATTCTCGAATAATACAATTACCGAACTATTTATAATATTGGCGAATTTGAAAGTTCCCCAATAATAAAATTCCCGACAGAAATTTAATTATTTTTGAAATAAGTCGCACGAATTTGCAGGATTGATGGACTGAATAAAAAATTTAATTTTATGTTGTCTTACATGGAGGGGGTGGGGTGTTGTGTTCGAAACCATTTATTACATAAGATACTCTTATTTTATTGAAAATTGAACAATATTGTTGAAAAGTCATCATTTTTGGTAGACAATTCAACTGTTTTGTTGAACATTCGTCTTTTTGGCTTGAAAATTCAACAATCAGATTAACATTTGTTTTCTTTCTTGACTAAACATTTTTTTTAATGACAAATTTAACTACTTTGTTGAACATTCGTCTTTTTTGTTCGAAAATTCATTTCTTTTTGCGAAAATTTCATCTTTTTTTGGTTTGAAATACAAGTGTCTGGTTAAAAATTAATCTGTTTCGATTGAAAATGAACATTTTTGTTGAAAATTCAACTTCTTCGTAGAACAATTTTATTTTCGTCTAAAAAATTCAACAATTTGATAGAAAATTTAACTATTTGGTAGAAAGTTGAACTTGTCGAAAATCCATTTCTTTGGTTGAAAATTTAACTATTTTGTTGAAAATTCGTTTCGTTTTTGTGTGTAAATTAATTTTTTTTAATGAAAATTGAACTATTTCATTTTTGGTTAAAAATGAATCATTTTTAGTAGAATATTCATGTATTATATTAAAAATTCGTCTTTTTTGGTAGTAAATGAATCCTTTTGGTTGAAAATGTGACTATCTTGTTGAAAAGTTATGTATTTTGTTGAAAATTCGTATTTTTTGGTGGAAAATCAATTTTTTTGTTTGTTAGGAATGCAACTTTTTGGTTAAAAATTAATCTGTTTTAGTCGAGGATTCAACTTTTTTCCTGAAAATTCGTCTTTTTTAGTTAAATTCAACTGTTCTTGATTTGTAATTAAAATATTTCTTGATTAAAATATCAACTATTACCTATTTGTTGAAAATTAACCATTTTAGGTTGAAAATTAATTTTTTTTACTAAAAATTTAACTGTTTGGTTGAAAATTAACTTTTTTGTTATAAACTAATATTGTCCGGTTAAAAATGCAAGTTTTTGTAAAAAATTCTTTTTTTAATTGAAAATTTTGTTAGAATGAAAATTTAACTACTCCATTTTTGGTTAAAAGTTGATCCTTTCAAGTTTAAAAATTCAACTACATATTTGGTTGAAAATGTAATAAAATGAATCTTCTTGATTGAAAATTCAATTGTTTTGTAAATAGCTCGTATTTTTGGCTTAGAAAATCAACAGTTAGGATGAAAAGATTTTTCTTTATTGACTGCAAAATCTTTCTTGGTTAAAAGTTTAACTCTTGCTGAAAATTCGTCATTTTGATTGGAAAATTCATCTCTTTTGGTAGATATTCAATCTCTTTTTGTTCAAAATGCAACTTTTAGGTCGAAAATGAATCTGTTGTAGTGGAGGACTCAACTATTTGGTTAAAAATTCGTCCACTTTGGTTCAATTCAACTGTTTTTTATTTAAAATGAAAATATATATTTTTTTTTAATATCAACTATTACATTTTTTATGGAAAATTCATTTTTTTTGGTTGCAAATTCAACTATTTAGTGGAAAGTTGAACTACTTTGTTAATTCATAAGAAACAGCAATATTATACCAAAATCCTCATTTTAAGAAAAAAAAATTGTCGGCAATAATTTATGTAAACGGGTCCCTTATGTCTTTCCGCAAAGTAAAATTTTTATTTAATGTAATTTATTTCCCTCTTTTTGCCCTATTTTCGTGAAAAAATTACCCTATTCTTCTTTTAAAGCCCTTTAAACTATAAAGTCTGTTATCAGCTGATATTTAATATTTATATTAACTAATTTATCATATTAATGCAATCTTTCTTAAAAAAAGCTTTCCTTTTTATGTAGATACGCCTGGTATCTACACTGTCAGCACTGGCAATGACAAAATTGTTCCTGGAGCAAGTCAATCGTCTGGGGTCAAACACATTTTGCCAATGTTGCCTCCATCTAATTCGCCTTCACAAGTAAACAGCAACACTCATCACATCTCCACTCCTATCACAATTCAGTCCCTGCATTCAGCACCTACAGTACAATCTCAAGGACAACAACAGGTAATTTTCATTTTTATTTCAAGTTTTTTCAACTTCAACCACTTTTTATTTTTAAAAAGTTTCCTAACAACATTTTTAATTTACATTTTAATGCATAGGGGAGACTAGTACACAGTGGATACTGGTAGTCAGTACATAGTAGATAATGCGAATTTTCTCATAATATGAATAATAGTAATTAATGCACTCTTATCATTTTTACAAGAAGTTTAATCAAATTACTTCTCGTAAATAATTATTCAAATTCATTAATCTTATTCCAGGGTTGTTACAGGTCAGGGAATTCTGAAAATGCAGGGAATTTAAAACTGGTTAGGGAAAGTCAGGGAATGTCAGGAAAACATGAAAGAGTCACAGAATTTTCGTTAAACTGAAGTTGAAGTTGATTTGATTATTTTGTTGGAAATTCAACAATTTTGTTAAAGAGTCATTCTTTTTCGTTGAATATTTAACTGTGTTTTTGAAAATTCGTATTTTTTGGTTGAAAATTAATCTATTTTGGTAACAAACTTAACATTTTGTTGAAAATTAACTTTTTTGTTCAAAATCCGTATTCTTGATTTCAAAATTCAACTGTTTATAGAAAATTCATCTTTTTGGTATGGAAGTTCAATATTTTGGATGACTTTTCTTTCTGTATCAACTGAAAAATCTTTTTTGGTTGAAAATTCCACTCTTCTTGAAAATTCGTCTTTTTGGTTAAAAAATTCATCTCTTATCGTACAAATTTCAACTTTTTGTGACTAAAAATACAGCAGTTTCTTTGAAAATTAATCTGTATTGTTTTTTGGGATCTATTATTTTGTTGAAAATTCGCTTCTTTTAGTTGAATTCAACTGCTTTGGTTTAAAATCAAAATATTTTTTGGTTCAAGTACAAACTATTATATTTTTCTTTGAGAATTCATTTTTTTGTTTGTTAAAAATGCAACTAATTAGTTGAAAATAAAACTACTTTGTTAAAAATTAATTTTTTAGTTGATGACTCGTCGTTTTTGTTGAAAACCTTTTTTTGTTGTTGAAAATTTAACTATTTTGTTAAAAATCCTTTTTTTTGTGAACATTAATTTTTTAAACTGAAAAAGGAACTTTTCCATGCTTGCTTTAAAATTTATCTTCCTTAGTTGAAAATTCAACTATTTGGTTGATAATTCATGTATTTTGTTCAAAATTCGTCTTTTGTGGTAGAATATTAATCTTTTCGGCGACTAATTCATATTTTTGGTCCAAAATTCATTACTGTAGTTGAAAATTTAACTATGTTGAACTATGTTGCTGAAATATCATGTATTAGTTGAAAGTGGAACTACTTGGTTAAAAAATTCATCTTTTGGTTGATGACTCATCATTTTAGTTGAAAAACCTTTTATTTTGGTTGAAAATTAAATTTTTGTTTGTAAGAAATAAATTTTTTTATTGAAAACTAATTTTTTAACTGAAAATTTATCTATTCCATTTTTGTTGAAAATTTATCCTTAGTTAAAAATTGCAATATCTGATCACAAACTCGTATTTTTTGGTCGAAAAGTAATATCATTTGTTGAAACTTCATCTCTTTGGTTGAAAAAATACTTAACTATTTTGTTGAAAATTCGTTTTTTTTTTCAGTGGATAAATTATTTTTTAACTGAAACTTAACCATTCTATTTTTGGTTGAAGACGTATCTTTTTTAGTGGACAATTCGTGTATTTTTGCAGAAAATTCTTCCTTTTGGCTTCAAAATGGAATTTTTTTATTGACTAATAAATATTTCTTGGTTGAAAAATGAACTATTTTGTTGAAAAATCCTCTTTTTTTTTGGTTGAAAATTAATGTTTTAACTGAAAATTGAATTATTACATTTTTTGTTTAAATTTTATCTTTTTGAATTGAAAAGTGAACTATTTGATTCAAAATTTAATTCTTTTTTATAAATTCAGTAGATTTGATGTTTCCAAATCAAACTCAGAAATTGTCTTCTCGTTTTTGCATTGTATGATAAAGGAACGTTTCTATATGAAATAACCTTGTAATTTCTTTATTAGTTAAAAATTCAACCATTTGTTTGAAAGTTCATGTATTTTGTTGAAAAGTCCTCTTTCTTGGTAGAAAATTAATCTTCTTTGTTGAAAATTCATCTTTTTGGTTAATAAATCAACGATTTGGTTAAAGTTTCATCTATTTTGTTGAGAATGCAATACCTCTAAGTTTTAATATATGTGAATTTCCTCTTTTTTTTTGTAACAAACTTTTTTTCCATCCCAATATATCCAAAATCTTCTTACGTAATTTGTGTATGACCACTCATAACATTCTTTTTATTGTTTTTGAAAGTCTTTAAGATAAATTTTGAAATATTTCTTTGCATTAATATTATTGATCTCCTAGATGTAAAGTTATTTTCATATCTGAAAGAAAAATTTATAACAGTCAAAGAAAATGAAAAATTGATCAAGGAATATCAGGCGAAGTCAAGAAATTTCGAAATTGGGATTCGGTATCAACCGTGTTATTCCTACTATGGAAAAATATGCATTATCCAATATGTACTGGTATCTTGACGTATACCACTGTACCAACTTCCCTTTCGCAAGAAGCCATTTCACCATTTTTGAGAAAGGTTTTTCTTTATTAAGAATTTATTTCAGTAGGCGAGACTGGTATATACTGGATAATTCGAATTTTTTTCATATCAGGAATGATATTAATGCACTCTAATTTTTTTTACACGAAGTGTAATCAAATCACTACTCGGAAAAAATGATTAAAATTCATTAATCTTATTCCTACTATGGAAAAGTACGCATTATCCAGTATGTACTGGTATCTAACGTGTACCAGCCTCCCCTACACAAGAAGCCATTTGACGAGTTTTGAGAAAGGTTTTTCTTCATTAAGAATTTATTTCAATAGGGGAAACTGGTACACACTGGATAATTCGAATTTTCTCATAGTAGGAATGATAATAATACGCTCTAATAATTTTTTACTTGAAGAGTAATCAAATTGCTTCTTGTAAAAAATTATTAAAACTCGTTAAACTTAGTCCTGCTATGGAAAAATACGCATTATCCACTATGTACTGGCATCAAATACATACCACCTCCCCTACACTTTTAAATAAAATGAGTGGGTTTTGACTCTAAAATGATTTCTTTTCCAGCCAATGAAACAATCGACAAGTGGCCAGCAAGTTTTGTTGAACACGAATAGCCAACCTCAACAGTCTCAGGGGAGTCCAGGTTCGCCAAAGGATGGTTCCAGTGCACACAGCCCTCAGGGTCTTAGCCTGAGTCCCTTGCACAGTCCTATGAGTTTAGGTAGTCCACTTTCCCCTTCTCGCATCTACGTCAAAGGCGAACCGGAACGAGGACAATATAAGGAACAAAAGAGAGTGGGTCATATCCATGCAGAGCAGAAACGCAGATATAATATTAAAAGCGGATTCGACATGCTTCACAGCTTGATACCACAGCTTAATCAGAATCCAAATCAAAAATTGAGTAAAGCTGCGATGCTTCAGAAAGGGGCGGATTATATCAGGCAACTAAGGACGGAAAGGAACCAATTGAAGGATGAAATGGACAATCTGAAAAGTCAGATTGAACGCCTTAATACGTCAATTAGGTGAGAAGAATGATTATTTTCACCAAAGAAAACATTTTCGTTGAAGTTCAAAAATTTTTTGTTTATTTGAGGACATTATTAGATTTAGAATTGCACTATTTACACAAAAAAGTTCAGGGTGGTAACTGGACTCGGGAGACCGGGATATGGCAGCGAATTTATTTTTTGTCCGGGAATTTTACAAATTTTCCTTTCTAAAAAAAGTGATGTTACCAAATATCTCGAAGATATCAGGTACGTTGTTGTCGAATATCTGATTGTTTGCGACCCTGCGTGAATATGACTTTTAGTGGCTTTTTTCAGTTTGTTTATCTAGCAGTATTAATAAAGATTACGAATTTTCTGAACCATCAATTTTGTAAATCAGTATTATCAGGGTGGCCACTCAACCGGGAGAATCGGGAAAAAGCCGGGAGAAAAATATTAAACCGGGAGATTTTTCGTATTTCATAATTTCCGCGTTTTGTAAGTTTTGACTAAAAATGATACTTATCAATAATATATTTATCGTCTTTAAAATTTCTCTAATTTTCATTTAAAATTATGGCTTTAAATGCGCAATTCTAAAAGTTGAATCTTTAAGTCTTCGAAACTAAAGATTTTTCTTCAATTAATTTTTAGATTAATTTTTGTGAATTTGGAATTTTAAATTTCACAATATTTTAGTTTCAAAGTCAAATATTCAAAATGTCAGGACAATTTCGCAATTAAGTGACTATCTGCTTGCAAATTCAGCTGTTAAAAGCTCGCCTTTTGGCTTGAAAATTCATCATTTTGAACAGCCCCTAATCAGCCATTGAGATTTTTTTAGCCAATTGGTGAAGAAGTTGGAAGAAATATTTTTAAATAAAAAGTAAAAAAATAGTGGCATTAGCAGACAATTGCGAGAAAATAGTGTCTTCTGTGTAAATTTTTTTCGAAATAGTAGTAAAATAGTGTCATTATTTAAAAAAAGTGTAAAATAGTGTAAATAGTGTGTTGAGTCCGAGGCCTGTATTTATTTCGAGTGAATTAATTATTTTATTCCATTTTTTTTTCTTTCCTTTTCCATGACACTGCCTATACCGGTAGAAAATTCAATTCCCGAGGTATTGGAGAAACGTGAAATCTAATGTTCAACCTCCGCTCTAAATTATCGGGAATTCGGTTAAATGTAGTTGGTAGGTTCGCAGAGAGAAAAATTTCAACGGCTGGCGAAACATAATCTTGTTTTTCTTTTTTTTTTTAAATATGGATTTTTTATTTATGAATTTTTATCCAGTTTGCCTGATTTTTCCCTGATTTTTTCTTGGCCAATTTTTCATTTTCCCTTACCATTAATATTCGAAGAACAGTATTTTATTCTTGTAACCATTTTAACATAGAATCTTTTTTAAATGGAATAGAACAATTTCAGATTGAAATGTAAGAATTGAAAATTTGTTTTTAAACAAAAAAGATTACTTTTCTACAACAAAAAATGAGTTTTCAACAAAACAGTTGAATTTTCAACTGGAGAATATCAATCATTTTCAATTAAAATAATTATTTCTCAAACAAACAAACGATATTTAACAAAATAGTTAAATTTTAAATCATCGAGATGAATTTTCAACTAAAATGATGAACCCTCAAACAAAAAAATTAACAAAAGAGTCCAACATTCAACCAAATATTTGCCAAAAAGAATCAACTTTTACTCAAAAAAGTTGGATTTTTTTAATGGGTTCTATTAATTCAGATCGGAATGAAGCAAAAAAAAAGGGAAAAATCTTGAAAATAGGGGAAAATAAGAACTTTAGAAAAAAAAGGGAAATAGTCGATCCTGATAATTCGACTCGCATCGGGGTATCTACGGTATACGCATAGACGGCTAACACTGCGCGTTACTGCTATTCTACTTATTTTTTCGATTATTAAACAAAATAGGGACCATTTTTTGAAAAACCGGCTCTGCCTGTTCCGAGATATTACTATGTGGATGATGTATGCCAAAAATTAGACAAAAATATTCAACCGAGCTGCCTCAAAATTCAGAACCGTTTACCCATTCTGATAAAGGCCCTTAACTGTTGCCCTTGCCTTGAGTTGCACTTGCAAGACATGCAATAAAGTATCTGCAATTCTGTTACACAATTTGACTTTCTTTGAATTTACCTTTTAAAGATTCTTTTATAAATTTAATGAAGAGAGACATTAAGCCACAGACCTTGCTTCCGTTCTACAAAGTTCGGTTCTTGCTCAACTATACAGATGAATGCCTGATCTTTAGGGCGGAAGCGGAAATTCGAGACGTCAGGTATCAAGGAAATTATTGAAGTGATCGCTGATCAAGAGGTCGACATTGTATACCTGTCGGGACTTTTTTTTCTTCTTTTATGTCATCCCTTTTTTATTTTCTTTGATTCGCGAGGCAAGATCTGGTAACTTTCACCAGAGGTTCTCCCATTCTTCATTCACTTAAACTGGCAATACTCCAATCGGAGGGATATTTTTTTCTACGAGGACGCCCCCGCCATTCAGTAATTTTTGACTCACCCCTCACTTTTGTGACAATTTTTGACATTTGGGTGACCCCCACCCCAAAAAAAAAAATTTCATGTGACACTGAAGCTGACTCCCTCATTTTTTTAAATAGGAAATATAAATGGAATTTTCTCAGCCTATAATGAGAAGGTATTAGATTTGTGTAAAATTTGACCCCCTTCCCCTTTTTTTTTAATTTCCACGTTTTGAGACCCCCTGAACCCAAAAAACAGGTTTCTACAAAATGTATGTCTCTCTGTTAGTCTGTCTGTCTGTAGATTTTTTGTTTGTTAGCACGATAACTTTCGCAGGAATTGACGGATTGGATTGGCCTTTGGCACACTCTTTTAGTGTCTCAAATTGAAGGTCACGTTTGTTATTCAGCCCTTTTGGATAAAAAATAAAAAAAAATAAAATAAAATGAACATTTTAAGCCAAAGAACTCACGATATGCAAAAAAGTCAAGAAGAGAAAATCGTTCCTTTTTGAACACCCTACAATATTGTTATAACAAATTTTGGAATTTTATGAAAAATCAAACATTCAAATTTTGATCCCACAAAAAATAATGAAAAATACAAAAATCCATTTTACGGTCAAACTATGCAAGATATGAAAAAAGATGAAGAAACAAAAATTGTGCATATAAAAAAGATCTACAAATTTGTTATTGATCACTGTTTGATAGCATGCGTAGTTTTTGTTTTATTCTTAGAAAATACATTTTTTTAAATGAAAGAATTAATTTTTGGACAAATGACACAAGCTATGAAAAAAAATGAATAGACGAAATTTGCTCACACAAAAAGAAACTATAAAAATTTGTCATAAATCATTTTTTTAAAGAAGCTTAGTTTTTGTTTTAATCGTTAAAAATAGCATTAAAAATAGAAAATTATATTTTTGGAAAAAACACACGAGATACGAAAAAGAATTAATAGACAAAAATTGTTCAACCAAAAATGATCTACAAATTTGTTAATAACTTTTTTAAAAAAAAATTTCTAATTTTTTAGAAACACTTCATGCTAGGATGATTAGTTATGGTTCAAATCGAAAAAATAACATTACAAATGAACAAATTAAAAATTAATATGTTTGGTTAGAAATTCAAATACTTTGGAAGAAAACATTCTAAGATAAAAAAATTAATAAAAAAAAAAGAATTTGCAAAAAAAAGATAAATTCTCAAATGAATAGTTAAACTTTTAAGCAGATAGTTTAATTTTCTACCAATGTAATTAAATTTTCAAACAAAAATATACATTTTCAACAAAAAAGTTAATTTTGGACCAAAGAGTTTGATTTTCTACTATATCATTGCATTTTTAAGTCAAATAGATGAATTTTTTAAGCGAAAATATAGATATTCAAAATATTTCAAAATTCAACCAAAGAGTGGAATTTTCAACCGAAAAGTTGATTTTTGAACCATAAAAATTAATTTTCTGCCCAAAAAGACGAATTTTTAACAAAATACATGAATTTTCTACCAAAAATAATTAAATTTTCCATTTATAAAGGATAAGGTTTAAAGTAAAAATGGAATACTTAAATTTTCAGATAAGAAAACTAATTTTTAACCAAAAAAAAAAGAAAGAATTTTCATCAAAATAATTAAATTTTTATTCAAATAGTTGAATTTCGAACTGAAATGATAGATCTTCAACGAAAAAAATCAATTTTTTTACAAAGTAGTTCAACTTTAAACCAAGAAGTTTATTTTAAAGAAAAAATAATCATTTTGAACGAAACATGTATTAGTTCATATTTCCACAAAAAAAAAGATTTTTATTTGAAAACAAAAAAAGGGTTAAATTCAAGCAAAAAATACGAATTTTCAACAAAATACATGAATTTTCTAGCAGAAAAAAATCAATTTTCAATTTGCAGTACAAATTTTAAATCAACAATGGAATTTTTACATTTTTAGTGAAGAAAATTAATTCTTAACAAAACAAAAAAACGAATTTTCAGCAAAATAGTTAAATTTTCAAACAATTGAATTTTTATCTAAAATGATGAATATTCACAAAAAAATGAATTTTATAGAAACAAGTTTAACATTCAACCAAAGAGTTGAATTTTCAACCAAAAAATAAATTTTTCAATCAAGGAGATATTTTTACTACAAAAAAGGATGAATTATCAACATAATAATTAATTTTCAAATAGATAAGTGAATTTTACACTAAAAACGATGAATTTTCAAATAAAAAATAAATACTTAAATTTTTAGTTAAAAAATTAATTTCCAACCAAAAATTAAACAAATTTTCAACCAAATAATTAAATTTTTAACCAAACGAGATTAGTTATGAACAAAAAATATAATGGTGGATTTTTCAATAACAAAAAAAGAACTTTTAACCAAAAAAAGAGTTGATAAAAACGATCTCTTATCGGTTAAATTGATCTGCCGTCTAATTTAAGGTTTTAATTATATCAATATTTTCAAATGAAAAAACCAAATTAATTTTCTGCCAAAAAGTTAAAATTTTAACCAAAAAAGACGAATTCTCAACGAAAAATATATCCAAAGTTTTATTTTTAACCAAACAATTGTGATTTGAATTAAAAAATATGAAATTTCTATCAAAAGAAATGAATTTTGAAATCAAAAAGATGAATTTTCAATAAAAAAAGATTTTTTAGATGAAAATGTAACAAAAATTTAGGCAAATTATAATTTGAAGGAAACAATCATTTTTAATACAAAATAAAAATGTCGAATATCTATTTAATTTTTAAGTTTGTTTTTTTATTTGTTTTAAGGTTATATAAATAAAATTTTCTTAGGTTTCTCGAGAAAATTCGAAAAGCTTTTTGAAGATTTCAGATGTGTAAAAAAAGTATCTAGAAAATTTCTAAGAATTTTGTTTTAATTTTATAGGATTTTACAACATTTTAGAAAAAACTAGTGAGTTTAAAATATATTTAGGACTTTTTGGGAAATGAAATTTTTAAAAAATATTTTATAAATTTTCGAAAATCATTCAAAATTTTGAAATACTTTAAATTTTTTTAAGAACCTCTTAAATTCCGAAATTTCTGAAAAAAAATTCCAAATTTTTTTAAAAATATTCTCTTAAAAGTAAGCTTTTAAAATAAAAAATCACTTCAAATATTCCCTTATTGCCTTGAAACTTTTCAAAATGTAAGAAAAACTTTAGAATTTTGTTGCGAAATTTTTAAAAATATACATCTTGTTGTAAGTTCCTTAAAATTTTTTTTCTAATTTTAAATTATTTTTCAAATTTATTGAAAACTTCTAAATATATTTTAAAACTATTCGAAATTTTCGTGCAATTTTGAAAAAATTCTCCAAAATAGAAAAAATTGCCTTAAAATTTTCGAGATTTTTCTCTCTCACTATTTTGGAAACCTTTTGGAATGTTTTGAAATATTTTTAAATATTATCTTGAAAAATCTACATTTTGTTTAAAATTGTTTGAACCCTCTTCAATTTTTAAATTATTTTCGAATCTTCTTAAAACTTTTAAAACATGAAATTTTAAAAAAGTTAATTTATATCATTTTTATTATTGTTCACTAGTAAAAGCTGTACATATAACAAATTCGTCATAATTTTTGAACCAATAGGAAAAATACATAAATAATTTATTTAAATGCTATAATTAATTATTATTCAATAATGGATACACTTACTAATTTCAGAGAATTTCCCGCGTGATTGAAATATTGTATTTTCAAATATCATATATTTAAAGAGAAAAGGGGAAAAGGGGAAATTTTTTGAGAATAGGGGAAAAGGGGAATTTCAAGAAAAAATGGGGAACTAAGAAAAAGGGGAAGACTGTGCACCCTAGAATAGGGGTGAAAAGTGGAAAAAGGGGAAACGCAGTGTAATAGGGGAAATACCATAAAAATATGCATCGAATTAATTTTCCAGTAGTATTTTACTAGTCTTTTTCTAGTAGCATTTTACCTCTGACATAAGTAGAGGTGCATAAATTGAGAGAAAGAGAAAGAGCGATCGAAGACGCATACGCCTGCGCTTTCGACCCCGGCAACCGACAATCAAATATTAACATCCGCTTAATACCCGGCGGCCAATATAAATCGATGGAAAACTGTTGCCAAGCAGTCTGAGCTCGAAATAATTAACTTAATTGACTAATTACTTAAATATAATCTTACACAGGCTCACACTTTCTTTCCTCACAAATACAGTCTCGCAAATCAAACAAATCTTCACTTGAAGCCTTAAAACAGAAATATTTAACAAAACAATGATAATAATAATAAATAGTAATAAAATAAATAATTATTTAACTAAAAAGTGTGTTTGAAAATCTCGTTAACAATATGATTTTGAAAGGAAAAAAACTTTTATGTTTTACAGAAATCATTCCTAATGATAACAGAAAACAGGGATCACAGCGCAAAAGAAGCTCGAAAAAGGGGAAACAGGGTAATTTTCTCACGAAAAAGGAAAAAATGAAACTTTTTTTTTACATGTCGAAAAGAACAAACAAACTTTTTATAAGAAATGTTGTATTTTTCAATAATTTCCAATGATTTTTCAATGATTTCTACCATTCAAGAATTTATTTTTTAAAATTGGATGTACTTAGGTCGTTGGAAATCCATTCACAGTGATATAAAAAAATTTAAAAAAAAAAATAAAATTAGTTAAATACACAATTTTAATATGTTTAACATCATTCTCATAAATATTTCTTTAAAAAATTTGTCATTTCTTCCTTACTATAATTAATACTTTCAATGTTCAAAGCAATTTGCGGGTCGACATCCAAAACAAGTGAAGAAAAAAAAATTTTAATCGGTTAATATCTTCTGTTCTCTTTTTAAAATTTACAATTTAAAATTTTATTAATTCAAAAATAAATTTTGCCTTATTTAGAATTTCTTGAAAATGTACAAAAACATGCTTTTTGGATTGATTCGAACCTGAATTTTCTTCAGCTTGAACCAAAGAAACATGCTTTATTTTTTATTCATGGCAAATATTATTTTCTTGGTGTTTATAACGTTCCAAAATCGGAAAAATAAAATGAAATCCCAAAAATCTTAAATCATGACAAAAGTTTTTTCCGAAAAAGCAAAATGCTTCTTTGGTTCAAGCTGAATAAATTTCAGGTTCGACATATTCAAACTTTTTTTTAAATGTATGCATATGACTCAATAAAAAAACATCTTTTTGCACATTTTCAAAAAAATGTTATTCAGCCACAAATTTATGTTTAAATTTCGTAATTTTTTATTGTTGTTCACTAGTAAAAGATCTAAATATAATAAATTGGTAATAATTTTTGAACCAATAGGAAACATTCATAAATAATTTATTTGAGTGCTTTCATTGCTTTAATTCAAATATTGTATTTTCAAATATCGTATATTTAAAAAGAAAAGGGGAAAAAGGGGAAGTTTTTTAAGAATGGGGGAAAAGAGGGAATTTCAACAAAAAAAACCCTAATTTGTTGAGAATTTTCTTTTCATCTGAAATTAATTTTTTTAACAGGAAATTAATTTTTTTAACTTAAAATGTAACTTTTCGATTTTTAGTTGAAAATTCATGTGTTTTCTTAAAAAATCTTACTTTTTGGTAGAAAATTATTTGTTTGTTTTACTAAGAATGTAACTTTATGGTTAAAATTTAATCTGTTTTCAGTTGAGCATTCAAGAATTTATTTGAAAATTCGTCTTTTTTGGTCATATTCAATTGTATTTTATATAAAATTAAAGTTATTTTCGGTTTAAATATTACATTTTTTGTTGAAAATTCAACTGACTCGTGGAAAATTCATGTAATTTGTCCAGAATTCATATTCTTGATTGAAAATGTATTATCTTGGTAGAAAACTCCACTGTTTGGTTGAAAATTAACTTTTTTGTTGAAAATTCGTCATTTTGGGTTGAAACTTTCATTATTTAATTAAAAATAACCTTTTTTTTTGTTGAAATTCACA
>JAABKJ010007545.1:208767405-208915109 GCA_011634705.1 Andricus grossulariae
TTTTTGGGTTAAAAATTCAACATTTTAGTTGAAAATTCGTTTTTTGGTAGACATAATTTTTTTACTTTTCAAAAATGCGAACGTTTGGTTTTCAACCGAATAAATGAATTTTCAACCAAATAATTGAATATTTCATTAGAAAAGGTACATTTTTAACTAAAAATGGAATAGTTAAATTTTTAGTAGAAAATATTAATTTTCAACGAAAAATACAAACGAATTTTCAACCAAATAGTTCCAATTTCAATCAAATTGAAGGATTTTTAACTGAAAAGGTGAATCTTCAACCAAAAAGGTGAATTTTCAACCAGAAACAAATTTTTACAAAAATGATGATTTTTCAACCAAATAGTTGATTTTTCCACCAGAAAAGGTGAATTTTAAATCAAATAGTTAAACTTTTAACAAAATAGATGAATTTTTAACCAATTAGTTAAATTTCCAACAATATACTTCAAGTTTTAACCAAATAGTTGAATTTTCAACAAAATAGTTCAATTTGTAACCAAATAGTTACATTTTCAACAAAATAGTTACATTTTTAATCAAGCAGTTGATTTTTCAGCAAAATAGTTTCAAATTTTGACCAAATATGTAGTTGAATTTTCAACAAAATAATTGAATTTTCAACACAATAGTTAAATTTTCAACAAAATAGTTAAATTTTCAATGAATTAGTTCAATTTTCAACAAAATAGTTGATATTTTAACCAATTAGTTCAATTTCCAACAATATAATTCAAGTTTTAACCAAATAGTTAAATATTCAACAAAATAGTTCAATTTGTAACCAAATAGTTAAATTTTCAACAAAATAGTTAAATTTTAAAACAATTAGTTGAATTTTCAACAAAATAGTTTCAAATTTTGACCAAATATGTAGTTGAATTTTAACAAAATAATTGAATTTTCAAGCAAATAGTTAAATTTTCAACAAAATAGTTAAATTTTTAATCAAGTTGTTGAATTTTCAATAAAATATTACCAAATATGTAGTTGATTTTCAACAAAATAATTGAATTTTCAACCAAATAGTTAAATTTTCAACAAAATAGTTAATTTTTAATCAAGTAGTTGAATTTTCAACAAAAGAGTTTCAAATTTTGACCAAATATGTAGTTCAATTTTCAATAAAATAGTTGAATTTTTAACCAAATAGTTAAAAAAAAATTAATCTTCAACCAAAAAAAGAACGACTTTTCAAAAAAATAGTTAAAGAGAATAGGGAGGGGGAAAAGGGGAATGTCAAGAAAAAAGGGGAAACTAAGAAAAAAAGGGGAAGACTGTGCACCCTGAGAAAATTTATTACATATTTTCACGAACTCTTTAGCTTATTTCTTTAGAATTCTTTACTTCAAATTTAAAAGCAGAATTAAAAAATTATACAACAACAATATTTTTTTTCTCTAATTTACTTTTTACTACAGTGTGATTTTTTAAATGATTTTAATTTCACATAAATAATTTGCAATGGTATCAGAAAGCTTAGTATATACATTCAGTATATCTCAGTATATTTTAATTTCAACAATTAAAATTTAAAAAATTTCAAAAACATAAAACTTTTTTAAAAGAAAATTTGTATACAAGAAATCAAAGAAATGTTTCTTATATCAAACCTATACGACGTTAATAAAAAATATTTTTAAAGAAAAAAATTGTTTAAATTCAATGTTTCTTGACAATTGGTATTCTTACTAATATGTAAAAAAAATTTTCATCAAATTTTTGTCGATGAGGAAGAGAACATTTTTTTGAAGAATATTTTAATAATTATTCAACTATACAAGGTTTTCATAATTTCGAATTTTTACTACATTATCGAATGCAATGTTTTCTGACAACTTTCAAAATTTGTTTAAAAATTTATTAAAAAATTTTTTTTCTACATTGTAATTGTTTTTTCATCAATTGTACTTCTTTAAAAAAATGGTTTAATAATACTGCAAGATTTATTAATAGTTATTAATAAAAATAAATAAATTTTGAATTTTAAATCAAAGAATTTATATAATATATACTAAAACTAAAAAATCAAAATTTTATTTGAAGAATTTTCGACTCTTTCCTTCAAATTTTAAATTGGAAACGATTACAAAATAATAATGAAATAAATAGTAAATAAAAATAAAACAATAAAAATAAATAATAAATAAAAATTAATATATAGGTACCTTCCATTTTATTCAATTTGAAACACTTTAAATTCCTAAGATTTCAATACATAAAAAGATGAATTTTCAAGAAGAATATTTGATTTTCAATCAAGAAAAATAAATGTTCAATCAGATAGTTGAATTTCCAACTAAATAAAATTAATTTTCAACTAATTTACGACAAACTGTTGAATTTTTAATTAAGAAAGACGAATGTTTAACAAAACAGTTGAATTTTCTATCAAAATGTTACAATTTTAAGCTAAAAAGATGATTTGTCTACTGAAAAATATAAATTTTCAACAAAAAAAGGAATTGTTCAATTTTCAGTTAAAAATATTAAGTTTCAACCAAAAAAAGCATTTTTTAATTAAAAAAAAAACAGAATTGAAAAAAAAGACGAAGATATTTCTATGAAGAAAGAAAACAAATTTCAACCAAATTTTGGAATTTTCTAACCCAAATGTGAATTTCCTACAAAACAATCGAATTTTCAACATGAAAAAAATAATTTTCGACAAAAAAGTTAATTTTCCATTAAATAATTACATTTTCAACCAAAAAATTCAAATTTAAAGAATTTCATCTAAAAAAGTGAATTTTACATAAATTTACAACAAAATAGTTAATTTTTCAAGCTGAAAAGTCGAAGGTTTTTGAAAACAGTTGACTTTTAAACCAGAAAAGAAGAATTTTTAAGCAAAATATTTTTCAAGCAAAAAAGATGAATTTACAACGAAATAGTTGAATTCAACTGAAAAAGGTAAATTTTTAACAAAAATACTTCAATTTTCTAATTACGAAAATTGAATTTTCAACCAAATAGTCGTATTTTGGAACAAAAATATTAAACTTCAATCGAAAACAGTTGCATTTTCAACGAAAAGATGAATTCCTAATGAAAAATTAATCTATTTTGTTAAATTAAATTCAATAAAATAATTTAATTTTTAACCAAATAGTTTAACTTTCAACATAAAAAGATGAATTCTTCCCTAAAACAACGAATTTTAACCAAAAAAATTATTGTTCACCAAAAAAGAAAAATTTTCAACAAATTACATAAAATTTCAAATAAACAGTCGAATTTTCAACTAAAAACGAAACATTTTTACTAAAAAATATTTCAACCAAATAGTTGAATTTTCAACCAGAGATGAATTTTCAATTAAAATGAATCTGCAATTCTGCAACCAAAAAAATTAATTTTTAATGAGGTAGGTCAACTTTTAACCAAAAAAAGACTCATTCTCTACAAAACAGTTAAATTTTCAACCCGCCAATATTAATTTTCAGTGAAGAAAAATTTTCAACAAAATAATTTAATTTTCAGCAAAAGATATGAATTTTCAGTCAAAACTATGAATTTCCACCAAGAAAAAAAGGATTTTTGATAACGTAGTTTAACCTTCAACCCAGAATTAAAATTTTCTAATCAAATAGACGAATTTTCAACAAATAAAGATTTTTTAATTTAAAAAAAAAATGACATTCAAATTGTTGAACTTTCAAGAACTTTCACTTAGAAACATTGTTCCCACTGTAAATAAAAATATGCATTATATGTTTCTTTTATAGTTGCATTACTTTTAACACTATTTTTGTACTGTTTCTAGTTTATAAAGCAATTAATAAAAATGTTCGTTAATTTAAACGTTCAGAATTTCCATCTCATGAATTTTTAACTAAAAAAGATCAATTTAACAAAATGGAAAAGTTACATTTTCAAGTAAAAAATTATTTTAAAATAAAAAAAAACGAACTTTCAACAAAATAGTTAGAATTTCAGTCAAAGACATGAATACTCAAACAAACAAAAACACATTTTATACAAAGTAGATTTCAACAAAGTAGTTACATTTTTAACCAATGAGATGAATTTTCAACAAAAGTGATGCATCTTCAACTGGAACAGTTAAATTTTCAATTAAAAAAATTCATTTTCAACCAAAAAAATAAAGAAATTTTAACTAAAATGATGAATTTTCAACAACAAAAAAGATGACCTTTTAAGGAGGAAGCAACTGAAAAAAAAAAAAAAATACAAGGCAAATAAATTACATAATAACAAGAATATTATAGCAGGATAGCCCCAAACTTCATTTTCAAAATTCTCTAATTTCACTCTGACTAATTTTTTATTTTCCCTGCCAATTTCAAACAAAAATTGAAATTTTAAAAATTTATTATCCTTGACTTTTGCAAGATTTTTTTTTCAAAATCCCTGACTTTCTTTGATCAAATCTGGAGTTTTCCCTGATTTCCCTGAAATTACTTTCAATATATTGACAGAAAAAAATAATTAGATTTGAAAAATTGTAGTGAAATTATTCTTAAAGTAAAAAAAAGCAAAACTAAAAATTATAAATCAAATAAAAAAAAATCTCATATTTTTTGGTTAAAAATTAAACTATTTTGGTAGAAATTTAATCTTTTTTGGTTGAGGATTCAGATATTTTCTTGAAAATTCATTATTTTAGGTTTAAAAATGAAACTGTTTTGTAGAAAATTCATCTTTTTGGTTTTAAAATTTAACAATTTAATTTTTTTTCTTTCTTGGTTCAAAATTCGACCTTTTTCGTTTCAAAATTTATCTCCTCTGGTAAAAAAAGTCTCATATTTTTGGTTAAAAATTAAACTATTTTGGTAGAAAATTAAATTAATTAATTAATTAATTAATTTTTTAGATGAGGATTCAGCAATTTTCTTGAAAATTCATGGATTGTGGTAGAAAATTCAAATATTTGATTGAAAAGTAACTTTTTTGTTGAAAAAATATTATTTTCGGGTTAAAAATGAAACTGTTTTGTAAAAAATTCGTCTTTTTGGTTTGGAAATTTAACAATTTAGTGGACATTTTTTTTCTTTATTGGTTCAAAATTCGACCTATTTGGTTTCAAAATTTATTTCTTTTATAGAAGAAATCTCATCTTTTTTGTTTGAAAATTCATTTCTTTTGGTAAAAAAAAATTCTGTAGAGGATTCAGCTATTTTGTTTGAAAATTCGTCTTTTCTGTTTAAAAATTTAATTACTGGTTGAAAGTTTAACAGCTTTGTTAAAAATACAATTTTTTGGTTGAAGATTCATAATTTTAGTTGAAAATTGATCGTTTTGGTTGAAAATTTAACTATTTTCTTGAAAATTCGTTTTCTTTTGTTGAAAATTAATTTTTTTATCTAAAAATTTATTTATTATATTTTTGGTCAAAAATTGATCTTTTTTAGTTAAATATTCAACTATTTTGTTGAAAATTTACGTGTTTTGTTGAAAAGTCGTCTTTTTTTATTGTAAATTAAATTTTTTGTTAAAAATTGATCGCTCTGGTAGAAAATTTAACTATTTTGTTGAAAATTCGTTTTCCCTTGTTGAGAATTATTTTTTTTTAATTGAAAATTAAATTATATATCCCAGTTTTAGTTGAAAATTGATTTTTTTTTACTTGAAAATTAAACTATTTGGTTGAAAAATCATGTGTTTTGTTAAAAAATCATTTTTTTGCTAGTAAATTAATTTTTTGGTTATAAATGGATCGCTTCGGTTAAAAATTTAACTATTTTATTGAAAATTCAACTATCTGGTTGAAAATTCATGTGTTTTGTTGAAAATTCATCTTTTTTTATAGCAAAATAATTTTTTGGTTGAAAATTGATAGAGCTTTGTTAAAAAATTGAATTATTTTGTCGAAAATTTGTCTTTCATTTGTTTTTGTTTTATTTTTGATTAAAAACTGATATTTTTTATTTGAAAAATTGCATGATTTGTTTGGAAATTCTCCCTTTTTGGTTGAATTCAGCGGCTTTTAATTTAAAATATTTTTTGGTTGGAATATCAACTATTGCATTTTACGTTTTTTATTGAAAATTAGTCTCTTTTTGTTGAAAAGTAATCTTGATGCTTAACAATTAATATTTTTGGTTGAAAAATTGTTTTTCCACTGAAAATTTCACTAATTTATAAAAATTCGTTTTTCTTTTCTTGAAAATTTATCTTTTCAGTTGAAAATTCAATTATGCATTTGAAAATTGACTTTTTTAAATAAAATTATTCTTATTATTTGTAAATTCATTTATTTTTGGGAAGAAAATGACATTCCATTAGGAAATGATAACGCAATCAAAAAACATTTTAAAATGGAGCTCATATCTTCTGCTCCTGTCGAGCCGTCTCTACATGGCGAACCCATATCTCCTCGCAAGCCCCCTTATTAGAAAGTACTTAATATTAAAATTGAAGATCTTCACAAATGGCGATTTTTTCCCAAACTCAATACAAACTGGGAACTTGAAATGAAAGTATATACTTTTCTTTCCGATTCAGGAATTTATTTGAGAAATCGACAACTTCATCTCGAAGGAGACATGGTAGTCGGAACACAAATTGTGTTTTCAGAAGTTAGTAGTGGTAACGCCTTAGCATTAGTGAAAAAAATAAGAAGTGGTCATACGATTTTACGTGGACTATATAAACCTTCTGTTGGTTCAGGTGGAGCTCGAGCGCTAATAAACACAATCTCCCACCGTGTTAGGGCAAGGATATTAGATGAAGAATATGACGTTCCATTAGGAAATAGTCAGACGATCCAAACCTATTTAAGAATAGAGCCCACGTCTTATGTTCATGCCGGGAACTTGAAATGGAATTACATGATTTTCATCGCGGTTCAAAAATTTATTTGAGAAATAAAGACAATCATATGGAGGACGAGCCTAACGTAGCACTAACTGTGCTGTCAGAAGTTAGAAATGGTAATGCCTTGGCAATAGTGGAAAACACACAGAACTACTCATACCGTTTTACGTGGACTATTTATACCTCCTTGTAGAGGCAGAGTTCGAGCACTAATAAACACATTCGACAACTATGTTAGGAGAATGGAGCAAGATGAGGAAATTGACACTCCGCGTGGACACAGTATTCGAGACTACTTTACAATTGAGCCTGTGGGTGCCAGACATGTGCCCGCAAGTAATTCCGGTTAATCAATTTGATCCGGAAATTGAATAAAAATTATGCGCAACGCTTTAATGAAGATTACGGATTTTTCATTTGATCCGAAAATTTCGCATTAGAGTCATCTGATTCTGAAGATCAATTCTTTATCACGAATTTTTATGAGTAGCACCTGTATGTAGTGTGTAAGTTTTTATGCCACATCCAAGTGACGACGGAGTAGATGCATATTGAAATTTCAAAACTGAGCTTTCTAAACTAATTGTCTACATAGTCTTTAACGAAAAATCAGTAAGTTTCGACCAATAATTAAAAGGCAGAAATCCACAGAAACACTTCAAGATGAAAAAAAAAAAAAATTTCCATATTTGAATAACTGTTTCTTATAAATTGGACATTAATTTAAAAATTTGGTTAAAAATTCCCGGATTTAGTTAACAATTGTATTATTCGGTTGAAACTTGAATTATTGTGTTAAAAGTTATTTTTTGGTCGAAATTTCAACTGTTTTGATGAAACTTTCTCTTTTTAAGTTGAAAATTCAACATTTCGTTGAAAATTTCGACACTCAATTGGGAATTATATTTTTTGTTGAAAAAATTATTATAATTTCATTTTTGGAACAATCATCCTTTTCATCGAATGCAAATATTTTTTTTATATAAAATTGAATCTGCTTTGGTTTAAATATTAACAACTACATTTATTGTCGAGAATTTCTTTTTTTAATTCAACAACTTGGTTGAATGTGTATCTCCTTATTCGAAAATTTGTCTTTTTTGGTAGGAAGTTTGATCTTGTTTGTTCGAAAATGGTCTTTTCGATTACAAATTTGACTCTTCTGTTGAAAATTAAATATAATAGTTGAAGTTTTATCATTTAAGTTAAGAAATTTACTTTTTCTTTTGTTAAATTTAACGAGTTTTTCAAAAAATTGTTTCTCTTTTCGAATATACATTAATTTTTGTAACCAGAAACTTTTGGATTAAAATGTATCTTTTTTTGGCTGAAAATTCAACTATTTAGTTCAAAATTTATGTATTCTGATCAAAGTTTTCATTTTTTTGGCGGAAAATAAAATTTTCAAACTGAAAATTTAATGATTCAAAATAATTTTATTCATTTATTTTTGGTTGGAACTTTATTATTTTGGGTTATAAAGTCTGGTGTTATATTTTTCGCTAAGTAATAATTGTTTTGGTTTAAAATTGATTCATTTGATTAAAAATTTAATACTTTTCAAAAAACATCAATAATTTTGGCAGAAATTCAATGTTTTTTTTTTGAAAATTCAACTATTTTGTAGAAAGTTCGCCTTTTTGTCTTGAAAATTCTACAATTTGGTTGTGATGCTTTTTCTCTCTTGACTGAAGAATATCTTGGTTAAGAATTAAACCGTAGCGGTGGAAATTCGTCTTTAGTTTAAAAATTTATCTCTTTTTTGTAAAAATTTTACCTTTTTTGGTTCAAGATGCAACTAGCTGGCCGAAATTTGAACTTATTTTTCATAAATTCATATTTTTGGTAGAAAATTCATCATTTTAGTTGAAGATGCATCTCTTTGGTTGAAAATTTAACTATTTTGTTGGAAATTTGTTTTCTTTTTCTACTGTAAAATTACTTTTTTATTCTGAAAATTCAACTATTCCATTTTTGCGTGAAAATGTATGTTTTGTTAATTTATGTACCTCTGTCCAGGACTGGTTATTCAGATATTGCAGAATAAAGTACAAATTTCATTCTTTAATATTTTTTATTTCAATTCCCCTTCAGAAATGTAAACGAATAGCTGTTTCTTAGATACTTAAAGAAATTGAGAAAGTATTAGAATTGTCTGCAATTTGTCATCACACTTTTGTGACGGATCTTCACGTTTTGAGACCCCATTATGCCGAAAATCAAGTTTTGGCGATGGCGTCTTACTGTCTGTCCGTCCGTCCGTAAATACGACAAATCTCGAAAAAAAGAACGGATCAAATCGAGCTTCCGCACACTTATTGGGTCCATATCATCTCACCTGCGGCATGTCACATCTGTGGCATGTAACACCTGCGGCATGTCACATCTGTGCCATGTCAATCTGCGGCATGTCGCATCTGCGGCATGTCACATCTGTGGCATGTCACATCTGCGGCATGTCTCATCTGCGGCATCTCTACCTAGCGGCTTCTCTCCCGCGCGGCATTTCTCACAGTGAAATTGACATTTTTGCGGCATCTCTCACTGGTGGCAAGAGTCCCAGTGGCATCTCTCCGCTTCAAAAAAAATTTTAGGTCCCAATAAAAATGGCAAAACTGCGGCGAGTCTCTCAGGCCTTATTGTCACTCCGGCGGCATCTCTCACCCGGCAAAAATTTTCAAGTCCATGTTAAACTGACAAAACTGCAGCAAGCCTCACAGGACTAATTGTCACATCTGCGGAATCTCTCACCCGCGGCAAGTCACGCCAGCGGCATCTATCGCCCAAGAAAATTTTCTAAGTAGTTATAAAGATGGCAAAACTGCGACAAGTCTCTTCAGCGACATTTATCGCCCAAGAAAATTTTCTAAGTAGTTGTAAAGATCGAAAAAATACGGCAAGTCTCCCGAGCTTCATCTCTCCCACAAGAAAATTTTCTGAGTAGTTCTAAAGATGGAAAAACTTCGGCAAGTCTCTCCAGCGGCATCTCTCCCCCAAAAACGTTTTGTATATAGTTGTAAGTATGGCAAAACTGCGGCAAGCCTCCCGAGCGGTATCTCTCCCCCAAAAACATTTTCTAAGTAGTTCTGAAGATGACGAAACTGCAGCCAGTTTCTTCAGCGGCATCTCTTCCCCAAGAACATTTTCTATGTAGTTGTAAGGATGGCAAAACTGCGGCAAGCCCCGCCCCCCCCCCCCAACGGCATTTATCGCGCACGAAAATTTTTCAAGTAGTTATAAAGATGGCAAAACTACGGCAAGTCTCTCCAGCGGCATCTCTCCCCGAAGAAAATTTTCTATATAGTTGTAAGGATGGCAAAACTGCGGCAAGCCTCCCTAGCGGTATCTCTTCCCCAAGAACATTTTCTCAGTATTTCTAAAGATGGCAAAACTGCGATAAGTCTCTCCAGCGGCATCTCTTCCCCAAGAACATTTTCTATATAGTTGTAAGGATGGCAAAACTGAGGCAAGTCTCTCTGGCGGCATCTATCGCCCAAGAACGAGGACAACGGGACAACGTGGCCTAATGAACAGAAAGTATTATAATAACTTAATATCGAACACTTTACACTTAAATCCATTAAATTTAGTGATAAAAACAGGGTTTATAATCCAAGTTTTAACCCAATTTGAAAAAAAAGTGAAATTTTGCAATCCACAAGTTTTTTGAAAATTGAAATCTATACGAAGAAACGAAAAATCAAATTTTCTATATTTTCATTTATTAGTAAATTATTATTACTGAAAAATAAATAAGATAGACATTCGAAGCATTCCGGTCTTAATGTATGCTTTAAGGAATAATAATTAACCATAATTCTTTGAATGAAAATATAAGTTTACTTCCACTTCCTTACTCTCAAAAAAAAAATTGACAAAACATTGAACTTTCTGTTAAATCCTTGACCTTCATGTAATATAACCACAAAAATGATATGGAACAGTAACGCTGTATAAATTAAGCCATAATAAAATTGGATTCGAGTCGAAATGTTATTATTTAGTAAAAGCGCCGTGTACAAAAAAGAAGATATGTTTTGCAGAAACTTTTATCGCTCAACCCCCCTCCCTCCTCCCTGATGCTTTTTCTATTATGACTGCTGTCTACAAAATTTCTATACAAATAAGTAAATATATGATTTCTGAAGACTATAGAATTTACCTATATTCCTTCAATTTTACAGAATTGACAAATATTATTAGGATAATTTGTATCTATTGAGGGCTTGCGCGGTTCTGATATTTTCCCAGATTGAAAAACTAATATTTCAAGTATTTACCTAAATACTTACCTTGAAATCATAGGAAAGTGATGGTTTAGATGGAACAGTAAATAGCTCTGGGATGGCTTGCCGCATTTTTTCCAATTTTTATAAACAAGAAATTGTTCTTGGGCGATAGATGGCGATGGAGAGATTTACCGCAGTTTTGCCATCTTTAGAACTGCTCAGAAATTTTTCTTGGCAAGAGATGCCTCTGGAGAGACTTGCAGCATTTTTTCCATCTTTAGAACTACTCAGAATATTTTCTTGCTCGATAAATGCCGCTGGGGAGGCTTGCCGCAGTCTTGCCATCTTTAGAATTTCTCAGAAAATTTTCTTAGCGAGAGATGCCGCTGGAGAGACTTGCCGCAGTTTTGCCATCTTTAGAACTACTTAGAAAATTTTCTTGCTCGATAAATGCTACTGGAGAAACTCGCCGCAGTTTTTCCACCTTTAGAACAATATAGAAAATGTTCTTGGGGGAGAGATGCTGCTCGGGAGACTTGCCGCATTTTTGCCATCTTCACAACTACTTAGAAAATTTTCTTGGACGATAGATGCAACTGGAGAGACTTGCTGCAGTTTTGTTATTATTGAACTACTTAGAAAATGTTCTTGGGGGAGAGATACCGCTCCGGCGACTTGTCGCAGTTTTGCCACCTTTAGAACAATATAGAAAATGTTCTTGGAGAAGAGATGCCACTGGAGAGACTTGCCGCAGTTTTGCCATCTTTAGAACTACTCAGAAAATTTTCTTGGGCGATAGATGCCGCTGGAGAGACTTGCCGCGGGTGAGAGATTCCGCAGATGTGATAATTAGTCC
Source organism: Andricus grossulariae (assembly GCA_011634705.1). Classification (NCBI taxonomy): domain Eukaryota; kingdom Metazoa; phylum Arthropoda; class Insecta; order Hymenoptera; family Cynipidae; genus Andricus; species Andricus grossulariae. The sequence goes on from JAABKJ010007545.1 coordinate 208,779,277, forward strand.
TGAGAGACTTGCCGTAGTTTTGCCACTTTGGCGTGGTCTTGAAAATTTTTTTCGGGTGAGAGATGCCACGGGGGAGACATGTCGCGGGTAGAAGATGCCGCAGATGTGACAATTAGTCCGGTGAGGCTTGCTGCAGTTTTGCCATTTTAATAAGTACTTGAACATTTTTGCCGGATGAGAGATGCCGCCGGAGAGACAATAAGTCCTGGGGGACTCGCCGCAGTTTTTCTATTTTTATTTGGACCTAAAATTTTTGTTGGAAAGAAGAGATACCACTGGTGAGAGATGCCGCAAAAATGTGAATTTCACCGTGAGAAATGCCGCGCGGGAGAAAATCCTCTAGGTAGAGATGCCGCTGTGGTAACTTGCCACAGATGTGACATGACGCAGATGTGGCATACCGCAAGTGTGACTTGCATTTAAATTAATGCCTAAATGTTAACTCATCATGCTAATTTATGAATTCAGAATAATAAAATACTCATGATATTCATACAATTATTACGTATGTCTTACTTTTTTGACACCAAATTTCGTGTTCTGTGCCCTGAAAACCTCCCTCGTACTGAGTTTCATGTCAAACTATGAAATTAATAAAAATTTCAGTAAAATTTTAGATTTTTTATACTTTTTATCCCAAATTCTTCTAAAATGACCATATTTACAAAATTTGAGTCAAATTTTGGAATTTTGTCGTCAAAATCGTATTCTCTGACTCCAAGACTTACTGGCTTACATGAAAATGTACCAATTACATAGAATTTCCAAAATTCAGGTGGCTTTTTTGAATTTGTAGTTTTTGACCTCAAATTCGTATTCTGCTATTAAAACAAAAAACAACCCGTACTGACTGTCATAAAAATCGACCAGCCTAACAAGATTTTCAAAATTAAAGTCAACATTTTGAATTTTGACCCAAGATTCACATTTTAAGACGTGATTGACTTTCATGGAAATACAAAAATATAATGCATTTTTGAAAATGTTGGTAGGTTTATTGAATTTTCCCACAGTTTAGGCCCCTTTTTTCACAATTTCAACTCAATTTGATTACCTATGTATATTGAAATATTTTTGAAACAGTGACGTGACCAAGAATATCAATATCTGTGGCTTATTGTCCCTGCGTAATAAATATTTTTTGAAAACTTTAAAAACATAATCTCTAACAAAAAGTAATCTTGTTTTTTTTCAATAACATCAAATCGGAAAACATATCTACTTCTTATATTCCATTTTATTTTGTTGACATAGATTTGTTTTTCAAACAGAAACGTCTGTATAATTTAATTGTCGAACGCGAAGACCGAAAGACACAATGATAATGTAATCATCAAAGCAGCAGGTGCTTCGAGAACTATCTTCAAAGTCAAGTTCAAAAACAATTTCAGGGTAGCTTCAAAATTTCAATTTCAAAATTTCCTGACTTTTCCCTGACCCATTTTTTATTTCCGATGGCCTTCATAAATTTTTGTAATAGGTATAAAAACGTTACACCTAGGAGATTGATAACGTTAATGAAACAACAATTTTTGTTCATAAATTGATTTTAAACACTTTCAGTGACAAGAGTCATATCGAATTTTATAATGGTTCATCCCAAAATTACGGAAGACATACGTAAAGTACATGAATTTTCAACCAAATAGTTGAGCTTTCAACTCAAAAAGCTCAATTTCAAACCAAAAATTGGAGAAGTAAATCTTGAGTTAAAAAAATTAATTTTTATCCAAGAAAAAAGAAATGTTCAACGTCCTCAACCAAAACAGATTAATTTTCAGACCAAAAAGAGAAACTCTTCTACCAGAATAATTAAAATTTGGTCCCAGTAAAGACGAGTTTCAAACCTAACAAATGATATTTCAACACGAAAATTTTTTAATTTTTAACAAAAAAAATAAGCAATTCCTACCAAAATATTTGTAGATGAACTTTCAACCCGAGTAGACGAATTTTTTACAAAACAGTTGAATTTTTAACCACAAAAGCTGACTTTGTAACAAAATTATTGAATTTGCGATAGAATAACCAAATAATGGCGATGGTAGCCGCTCTTTGTAAATTTGTGATCTACGTCAGACAGTGAGCAAAGACATTTTTCTACAATATTTTTCTTAACTAATTAACTTATTGATAAAAACTTCAGAAAAAACGAAATGTGTTTCAATATAAGGAACTAGAAATATTGTTTATAGATTTTGCATGAGACGTTTATTATTTCAAAAAGCATACCTGGACCATACATTGAAAAAAAAATGAATGAATTGGGAAAGATCCCTCTAATGAAAAAAGGCTTTAGCTGGTTAGAAAAAATTTTTCTTAGAACAAATGAATTTCTTTTCGTACTTACAATGTACGTATACTTTATAATACATTCAATAGACAGAATCAACTCAACACAGAATCAACTCAACACAGAATCATTTGTTAAAAAAAGCTGTGATTTTAGAGACATTTCAAATACAATCAAATTCCTCCAACATATTCTTCAGTTTCATTGGACGTTGCTTCAATGTTTGAAACATTCCATTAGATTGCACTAAAGAAAAACTAATACTAAATCATAATCTAACTAAAATAACAAAAAAAAAAAAATTGTAAGTCTCTACTAGAACTGTTTTCAATAACATGGGTTTTCCTTTTAATGGTAAGTATTGTAAGCAATTAAATGATGTTCCCATGGGTTCTCCATTGTCTGTTATAGTTTTAAATTTTGGTCGAGAGGATGTATAAACAAGAGCTTTGAACAAATTAAATTTTAGTGCTATTTCATATAAACGATACGTGGATGATATTTTGGCTATTGTTCTTACAGAACAAATTTATGATTTCATAAATACTTTTAATAGTTTTGAAAATTCCATGCAGTTAACATTTGAACTTGAACATGATAATTAAATTAATTATCTGGATTTACAAATTATAAAAACACCTAAAGGTGAGTTGATTACTAACTTTATGGTCTGGTAGATATCTTAATTTTAATTCCCATCATTTGCATTGCCGGAAGGTCGGCCTAATTAAATGTCTAATTGATAGATGCATCAAATTGAGTGATATAAAATTCAGGAAAGAAAATTTCGATCGAATTGAAATCACATTACTTCAAAATAATTATCCTCTTCCTTTAATGAATAATATTATTCGTGAACGAATTCATGAAATCTATCATGGTTCTAGTAAGAAAAATAACTGGTTTGCCATGTACAAAAAACCGGATCTAAAAGTTACGTTACCTTATGCTCAAGGATTCTCTGGAAGGTTTATAAAATCGTTAAAAAAACTTTAATATATGTAAATGTTTATTTTAGCAATCGAAACACTTTTATAAAACTTACACTTAATCTCTCTCATTTGCGATTCATTTAAATGACGCCTTTATTCTGTATTAATGAATTACCGCCCTAATGTTTTCTCTTGTCTACTTTGTCATATGTTTGTCGTTTGTCCCAAAACATCATAAAGATTTTGTTTCTTTTTTCTAATTTAGGATGTAGTCTCTATCCAAATAAGCCTGTTTAATTTTTTTTATTTTTTTTTTTGCCACGATACGATGTTGTATAATTGTTTCTTAAATTTGTAATAAATTTAAAACTGTTGTTATTTATATATTATTTATTCAGATTCTTTGAAGAAGGCACGCAGTGATAGCCGAAGCGTCAGCATGATTTATAAACAAACTTTCTAGTAATTTCGGTTGTTAATTATTTTACTTTAATTAACACCGTAAGACCTACAAAATAATACTTACGCATACATTCAATAGGGTCTTAAACAGGGATTTGAACGATATTAAGGGGTACTTTGGATAGTCGCAAATCATTTCGATGAATTTGACATAATTTTGTTTCAAACTAAGCTCAGTCTCATAAAGTATCAAAAAATAATAAGACTACTAAGGCATAATATCGAAATTATGTGGTAATTATATTTTTTATAGAAAAGAACCAAAACTTTAAAGAAACAGAATTGTGACATTGTGCCTTCGTAGCTGCATTTTTTTTTGTGATTTTTCATACTTAGCATAGTTTTCAAGTGAATTATATTGAATTCACAGAAATAATTGAAAAATATAAAAAAATGTCCCTTAATTTCGTTCGAATGCTCCGTTTTCAAAAATAAAGAGAAAAGAAGTACTTGTTATTAACTTTTTGAAATTAAAGTTGAGTGACCTCTTATCGAATATTGGAGGAATAGTTTCTAAGTAATAACATTTAGTTTGCCCCCCCCCCAAAATCTTCTTGTATTGTGCTCGGAAGATGCCCCAAAATTTCAACATAGCTGTTTTATATAAAATTCATGCTAAAGACGGTATTCTTCAAGACTTTTTAACACGAATTAGTCTCATTCGATAAGTTACAACATGCTGAGTATTTTAAAACTAATTTCGAATTGTCTAAACAATTATTTTTTGTTTTGAAATTTTTGTCTCTCTTTAAATCCTGCAAACATTTTTATTTGTTGAAACGATTTTTTTTCTTTCTGTACAATTTAAGAGCGATATTTGTTGCACCTTTTCATGGGAAGGAAAGAGAAAATTTTGTTATTTTCGAATCCCTTACACTATTTCGCTTATTATTTACTATTTCCTCATCTCATAAATGTCACCCTTATTTTTTAGAGAATAATTATATTTCAAACAATTTTTTCAGTTACATTGTTCTTTCAGCTCGATTTCGTTTAAATAATCAAATACAAATCAATGAGCGACATAGTTGAAAAAGTTGTTTAAAAAAACAGAAAATTGTTTAACTATTTGACAAATATCCTGATCAAAAAAGCTTAATCTTAAAATTCTTTAATTGGGTTATTAATTCGAGGAAATACTAACTTTTCACGATTCAGTGTAAAAAAATTATAAAAATAGAAATTGTTTGAACAATAGCAAAAATTTCTTCAGGAGCAAATAAACTTGAGTTCAAAAAACATTAATGACAAGTTCGTCTTTTTTTATTTTTTCAAAAACCGTGCGTTTCCTAGTTATAACCCCATTATTATTTCAAAAGCCAGCGTGCACGGGTTAATGTTGACCCCTGACAAAAATTAGGGAATTTATTTTTTCGGAAAAAAATTTGGGGGTGGGGCCTCCATCACCAAAAATCAGAAATCGAATTTTTGGACCACCCTAGTGTAGAACAGTACAATTACGGAGTCGAAGTTTACTTTCCTCTCATACATCAAATTCGAAAACCTTTTTTATGCATAAAATGTATTTATGACATTTTATGCATCTACTCATCCTGATAAAAAATTTCGCTGCCACTATACGCATGTGAGAAATATTTGCAATATAAAAATGTTTATGAAGAATGTATAATGGGCCACGACAAACAAATAAAATTTGTTGACTACTTTTTGTGTACACTGTCGATAATAATCAAGGTTTTGGCTGAAAAACATGTGTTTATTTTAGTCACCAAATAATTACTACATTATTATTAAATACCTATTTTAACAAAAATTTTGACCCACTGTTTCCAATCCAATGTTTACAAAATGCGTTTATAAGAAAAGGATTTATAAGCATTCACTTATGCAATTATAAACATTATGTTTCGAAAGAAGTTATTAGGATACAATGAGCAATATTTATCATAAGCATGCATATTTTCAAGGTCATATCTGCGTGTACCGTAAGTCATCTATTTGGCTATTTGTACCAACTATTTACTGTTACCGCTGTTTTTTCGTTACAGTGAGATAAATATTGTTAGATGAATATAAGAACATATAGCATTTTTGACAATTAAAAATAATTTTCATAATCATCACGGTAATTTTTATTGATCAGTCAAATCCTTCTTTCATCCTGCGATTGTCATAACGATTTGTGAACAAAAATTGATAAGGCAGATTGTATTTTTAAATAAGCGAAAATGGTTCATATTTTTTCCATCGACAAGCCGATATATTTTTTTATATTTACGAAACTGATATAAACTTTCTTTTTCCTGCTAATTATTCAAATAATTTTCAAAATAAAATTATAAATCCCAAATAGTTTTTGGGTATTTGGTTCATGCTGCTCATAAAAGAAATTCTCCACAAAGTTTTTACATTGAGTGAAATTTTTTATTTGCCAATTTGAATTTTATATTAGGTTCACACAAAGAATAAATGGTAGTTGTATATTTGTCTAACATTTTTTTATTATGGCATACATTTTTCAGAATATAAATGCCTGAAGACTACACAATCTTTTTTTTTTTGTAAAATGTTGTAAACTCATTTTTTTATCTATTTACCTATTCAAATTTGATGATTTGAAGTTTAATTATTTTAAATTTATAGATGGGATTATATGTATTTACCCACGCAATTATATTATTTTTATTTATTATAAAAATATACATTTAAGCTAATTTCAACTGACTGCTCACATTTAGTACACGCATAGAATCAGTAGTTTGTTAATTCGTGGTGCTTTACGATTTGTACTAAATTTTGTGTCGATTTTAATGATTGCATAAAAATTTTAACAACTTTTATACCAGGAATTTTTTGTTCCTGTTCATTATTTCAATAACTGTAAGTTGCTTAATATTACGGAAATATTTTATTCAGAATCATTAATATTGATAATTTTCGATATATTGAATCTGCCATTCAGAAAATAGATTTCTACAACATTTTTATTTTAAATAAGATTCTTTATTGTTCTGTTGAAAATTATCAAAAAATTGTTCATAAATTTAAATTTGTAAATTTATATGTTTCGTTGAAAATTCTTTTAACAGTTTTGTAACCGGGTAACATTCAGTTTCAGCGACATTTTAAAATCAATTAGTCTACTAGAGTTATAAGTATTGAACTTACTATAAACTTTATTTCCTAATTCTATGTTCTATTATGAAAATATATAACTAATATCCAATTTTCAAGTGTGCAACAAGTAAAGAAAGAAAACGCATTCGACTTTCTCTCTGGGAAAACTTTAAATAATTAGTACACAAGGTATATCACTGATTCCACAAGTCCACGTATGACACTCCCGATTTTGGTTTTAGACCAAATTTGTGCATCTTCTCTAGCTTGAATTATTTTTTGAGAAAGAATTACGTGCGCATTGTTTTGGTCAGGCAAAATCATCGGCATTCCACTATTGATTTCAGATGAAATCTAATACGTTTCGCAAGATTGTCACCTATGAGAGAAGTTGTACTTCCTAGGGAGTAAGAGTGAAAGGTTTTGATCACTTGAGGTTTGAAATCCTGAACCGAAGAGAAACGAATCCTAAGGTTTAGTTCCCCTGAAGATCAGAAAAAATGTCCGGCAGGGAAAAAATGTTCCCATCCCGAGTGGACGGTGCTTGCTTTTTGAACAATCCTAAATGGATGGGTTGTATCAGCAGCTGGTTAGCGTTTGAGTCTGAAGAACAGGTACAGAGGCCCTTTAGTTTGTTTACTGATCAAAAGAACGTGTCCGGGATTGACTTCTTCGAGGATCGAAACCTAAAACTGTGAGAAGGGTTTGCTTCTGATTAGAAGTAAACCGAAGATAGTTTCAAACGATCCCGAGTGGAGTGGACTGCAGTCCGAAAGAGCGAGGCTTAGATCCCAGTTTTGTCTCTCTGAGGTTTTGCTCTCAGTCCCTGCAATATAGTTAGTCTCGGAGTTTGAAATCTGAATAAAATCTACTTTTTAGGAATTTAGCAATTTCTCACTGATACCGAATTATATTCTACATCTGTTTAAAACATAATTTAATATTATTATTTCATAATATGAAAACAAAACAGTAATTTAGTAATTAATTAATAACATATAATACATTAATCAATTGGTAAGTTTACGAATGATCAATAGTTAATTACAATTACAATTGAATATAAATTTCCTAATGTTAACATAAATATTAAATAATATAAGATCAGTAAAATTTAGAAATTTCATTAAAATTAGGTAAATTTCGAATATTGACCTATACGGATGGGTATCAATTATAAGAGTTAACCGTCAAAGCACATAATTATAGAAATAAATAAATTAAAGGAATTATATACCATTACATTCTATTTCATGAGAGTGTAATGTAATCGACCAAATTTACGATCTCTTCTTTTTAACGGATCTTCACGTTTTGGTACTCATAGAGTCCGAAAATCATACAATTTTGTCACTGCTCTCCGCCTGTATGTATGTACACTGTTAGAAATTTCTGTAGCGATTTTACTATAAATACAATGAAAGCAATATGCATATACGTGTAGTAAATTTAATATACATCATCTTGTTGCATTAATATACATGTATAGTAAAACACAGTGTGTGAAAGCTGAAAGTTCTTTGATGCACCCAAATCTGGTCAAATATTTAAAACTAAAGTAATAACCTAAAATTCATCGATTAAATTACCTGAAATCATCAAAAATCTTTATCATTTTTCTCAAGAATCATAGAAAAATGATATTTCTGTATCCTTAAAATCAAATCAACAAATAAACTTTAAAAAAAATATTCATTCGAAATTTTTATTTTGTATTCAAAATCATTTATCCCCTCAAATTATAGTTTGAGTGCATTTTTTTTCTTTTTTGATTGCAAATTTTTTTTTGGTTTACAGTTAAACTACTTGGTTAAAAATTCATTTTATAAACAAAATTCTATCAAGTTTAAGATATTTAGAAGTTTTAAAAATACTCCAAATTAATTAAAAATTTGACAACATTTTTAAAAAGTTGGAAAAAACATACATTTTTGAATATGCGTAAATAAAAATTTTGAAAGGTTTCACCATAATAAAAAATATTTAAATTCCTTGAAAAATTTAATCTGATTTTTTATTTTGAAAAATAGATTTTAGGAGAAAATTGGCGAAGATTTCAAAACATTTGAAATTATTTCCTAAAATTTGGAAGAATAATGTGAACGATTTTAAAGCAAATAATTTCAATTAGCAGCATTATAAAATTTTATTAAAAAAATCGAGTAAGTTTAAGAGATATTTAACGGTTTCAAAAAAAATTGAAAAATTAAAAAGATCTTTATAAAGTTGAGAAAATGTACATTTTTGAATATTTAGAAATAAAAATCTTTAAGGTTCTTAAGAATTTTAAAAGGTTTCATGATAATAAGATTTTTTTCTTAAAATTCATGGAAAAATTTACACTGATATTTTATTTTGAAAAATTAATTTGAATAGAATGTTTAAAAAAAATTTAAATATTTCAAAAGATTTCTAAAATTTTCATAACATAATCTGGAAGATTTGAAGACAGTTTTTGTAATTTTGCAGAATTTAAAAAAAACATTTGGAATAATTTAAATAATTTTAAAAAACATTCAGAAGGTTAAAAAGTTTTGGAAATGGTTAAAAAAATTGAAAATATTTCCTAAAAATAAAAAAAAAAGTAATATTTGAAGATTTCGAAAAAATTTGGAAGCTTTTTAAAAAGTTTAAAAGAAAAATTTTTTGTTTAATTTCGAAATTTTAAAAAGATTCAAAATTAATTTAAAAGTTGAAAGTATTTTTTTAAAAATGTACATTTTTGACTATTTTGGAAAAATTTGTTTTGAAGCTTCTTAAGGATTTAGAAGGGATTCACGATAATAACAACATTTTCTCAGTATTCATGGAAAAATTTGAAATGATTTTTTATTTAAAAAAATTAATTTTAAGAGAATATTTGAAAATATTTTAAATATGACAAAAATTTGAAAAGATTACAAAATATTTCTAAAATCGTCATAACAGATTCTGAAAGATTTTAAGGCAATTTTTGTAATTTTTCAGAATTTTAAGAAAATTTGTGGGAAAATTCGAAAAATTTGAAAATATCTCTTAAAATTTAAAACAAAATGTCAATTTTTGATGTTTTCGAAAGAAAATTCTAAGCTTCTTAAGAATTTTAAAAGGTTTCAAGAAAATAAAAAAAAATTTCTAAAATTCATGGGAAAATGTAAACTGATTTTTTATTATGAAAATAATTTCTAAGAAAAAATTGACAAAGATTTTAAAAGATTTTGAATTATTTTCTCAAATTTCGAAAAAGAATAGGAAAGATTTTCAATCAAAATCTTTTCATTAGCAAGATAGCAAAATTTTATAAAACATTTGAAAAAAAATTTCAAAAGGTTTCACGATGATAAAGAATATTTCTCATAATTCATGGGATAATTTGAAATGGTTTTTTTATTTTAAAAATTAATTTTGATATGATATTTAAAAACAATTTCAACATTTTAAAATATTTCCAAAATTGTCGGAATAGAATCTGGAGGATTTGAAGGCAAGTTTTTTAATTTTTCAGAATTTTAGGGAAAATTTTGGAAGAAATTTTGAAAATAAATAAAAATAATTATAAGCTTGAAAATATATCCAAAAATTTTTAATAAAATGTAAATTTTTGAAGATTTCCAAAAAGAATTTCGAATTTTTTTACGAAGTTTGAGAGGATTCAAGAAAATAAAAAAATGTCTTGAGTTTCCTGGGAAAATCTTAAATTACTTTTTATTTTGAAAAATTAATTTTTAAAGAAAATTTGAAAAAGTTTCAAAATATTGCCAAATATTATCATAATTTCTAAATATTTCTACAATTTTCTAAAATATCTGGAAGATATAAGGGCAATTTTTTTATCTTCGAAACATTTTTGAAAATTTTCGAAATATTTCGACTCAATTTAAGAGATTATCTTCCAAACTTCTAAAAGTCCTAAATATCTTTCAAACTGACTCGAATTTTTCCTAAAATTTTTCAAAATCTTGAAAAAATGTATACTTTTTCTACATATCTGGAAGCTTCAACAAAATTTTTGAATTTTCTCAGGAATCTTAGAGAAATTATGTATTTATTTAACTTTAAAACCAAATAAACAAATAAACTTAACAAAGCAATGTTTGGTAGACATTTATAATTTGTATTTTAAATTATTTATCCCCTAAAAATAAGAATTGGGGTTAATCTTTTTCCTTTCATGACTTAAAAATCTTTTTTAAGATAAAATTTGAAGTATTTGGTTTCAAATTCGTCTTTTCGGATTGAAAATCCATCTGTTTTTGTTAAGGATTCCACTCTTTGTTGTAAATTTGTGTTTAGCAGTTAAAAATGCAACTGATTAAAATATTAATCTTTTTTGGTCGAGAATTCAACCACTTTTTAAAAATTCATTTTTTTACTAAAAATGCATTATTTTAGTCAAAAATTCATCTCTTTGATTGACAGTGTCACTATTTCGTTGAAAATTCTTCTTTTTGGTTGGAAATTCATCTATTTCATTAATAATTCATTTCTAAATGTTAAAAAATTAAACTGTTTTGTAGAAAATTTGTCTCTTTTTTGAAAAACCTAATCTTTTTTTTGGTTTAAAATGCAACTGGTAAAAATTAATTTTTTTGTTGGGAATTCAGCTATTTTGTTGAAAATTGGTCTTTTTTGACATTAATTAAACTATTTTTTATTTAAAATTAAAATCCTTTTTGTTTTAAATATCATTTATGTTATGCAAATAATATATTCAATAATTTAATAATAATAATAATTAATGGAACAAAGGTGCCCAGTACTCTGATATAAAAAATGTAATGTGTAGATTTTTAAAGATTTATAAAAAAAGAAGTTTCTTGAGAATTTCAAAATGTTTTAAGAGAATGAAAATATTTCTTAACATTGCTACGAAAATTTAAATTCATTTTTTAATTAAAAAACTAAATTCTAAGACAAAATTGACAAAGATTTCAAAAAATTTTTAATTATTTTCTAAAATTTCCAAAAAGAATAAGGACGATTTTAAAGAAAAAATGTCCAGTTATTAAGATTACAAAGTTTTATAAAAAAATTCTATTTTGAAAATATTATTAAAATATTAGAAATAACGTACATTTGTGAATATTTGGAGATGCAAATTTTGAAGCTTCTTAAAGATTTTGAAAGGTTTCACAATAATAAAAAAATTGCTTAAAATGCTTGGCAAAATTTATACTGATTTTTTACTTTGAAAAATGAATTTGAAGAGAAAATTAACAAAGATTTTAAGACATCTTGAATTGTTTTATAAAATTTCCAAAATGAATATGGACGATTTTAAAAACAAAATTGTTCAATTAGCAAGGTTACAAGGTTTCATAAAAAACTTCGATCAAGTTCAGGAGACATTTAGAAGTTTTAAAAAGATTCAAAATTAATTAAAAACTTGAAAAGATTTTTTAGAAGTGAAAAAAATTTACATTTTTAAATATTTGTAAATCAAAAATTTGAAGCTTCTTAAGCATTTTGAAAGGTTTCACGAGAATAAAAAAATTGCTTAAAATTCCTGGCAAAATTTAGACTAATTTTTTTTTTTTTTTAATGAATTTAAAGGCAAAATTAACAAAGATTTGAAAAGAATTTTAAAATTGTCTAAACAGTATCTGGAAGATTTGAAGGCAATTTTGTTTATTTTTCGAAATTTTTTAGAAAAATTCGAATAATTTCAAAATATATTCAGAAGGTTTAAATGTTTTGGGAATGATCGAAAAATAATTTGGACTTTGAAAAGATTTACAAAAATTTAAAACAAAATGTAAATTTTTGAAGATGTCGAAAAAATTATCGAAGCTTCTTATGAAGTTTAAAAGGATTCAAGAAAACAGAAAAATTTTCTTGATATCGCAATTTTTTAATTTTCAAAGATTTTTCAAAATTTCATTTTACCTAAATAATATTAATCAAAAATTAAATATTCTAAAATATTAGCGATTAAATACTTTCAATTTTTATAGATTTTCAACAAATAGAAAGTATCAGCTCAAAAATTGTTAATAATAATTTTCAGATGCTAAAGAGATTCTTTTTAGTTATAATTAAGCAGATATCTGAAGAAAAAAAAACATTTTTTTCTCTACTATTTAAATTGAAAATTCTGGAAATAATGTGAAAAGTTTCCTTGAAGCTTTTAAAATAAAAAGGTTTTAGACTTATATAAATGTTTAAGCGAAAGTTTAGATTACTGGATAAACCATAAAGATGAATTTTCAACTAAAATTATGAATAATGTAATATCTATCAAACAAAATTTGAAGAAAAATGTAATTAAAATTTTTAGTTAAAAAAATTAATTTTCAATTTAAAAAACTAATTTTCAGCCAAAGAAATAAAATTTCAACCAAAAAGATTAATTTTTTACCAAAAAAGAATAATTTTTAAGATAATACATCAATTTTCCACCAAAAATGTTTATTTTTAATGGAATCTCCAACCTAATAGTTTCATCTAAAACCAAAAAGGGTAATTTTCCATAAAAAAAAGACAAATTTCCAACGAAATGGATGAATTTTCAACTAAGAAACATAAATTTTCAACAAATTAGTGAAATGTTCAACTAAAGAAATGAATTTATTACCAAAAAGATGAAATTTCTATGAAAAAAAATCTCGGCAAGAAATTTAGTTAAATTTTTAACCAAAGAAATTTAATTATAACCTAAAAGATTAATTTTATACCAAAAAGGAATAATTTTTAACAAAACGCATGAATTTTCATCCAAATACTTAAATTTTGGATAAAATTTTAAAACCTGATAGTTGAATTTTCAAGTAAAAGATTAATTTTCTACCACAAAAAGACCAAAAAAGATTAAATGTCTAAAAGAAAAAAACCGACAGAAAATTGAGTGAAATTTTTAGTTAAACAAATTAATTTTAAATGAAAAATTTTCAGCAAAAAAATAATTTTTCGACTAAAAAGATTAATTTTCTACAACAACAAAAATAATTTTAAATAAAATACATGAATTTTTAATTAAAAAGGTTAATTTTATACCAAAAAGGACCAATTTTCGTTGAAATAGACCAATTTTTAACTCAAAAAGATTAGTTTTCAACAAAAAATAGAATAGTTTAATTTTCAGCTAGAGAAATAAGTTTTTAAGCAAGTAACTTAAATTTTCATAGAAATAATTCAATTTTCAAGGAAACAAATTAATTTTCTACCGAAAACATTAAATGTCTATAAAAAAAATTCAAAACAAAAGTTAGTTCACTTTTTAGTAAAAAAATTGATTTTCAATAAAAAAAAACTAATTTTCAACCAAAAGAAAGAATTGTAAGTGGAACGAATTGTCATTCATATTTAAGTTAATGGGATTTTCTCGCTATAAGAAGGAAACTTCTGTAAACCTTAATCGAGAAACTGTGTTTCCTATTCTTCTTATTCCTTTTCTCTGCAAAGAGCCGACTTTTGCTTTCCTTATCAGAATTGATAAGCAATCTTCCGAGTCAAATTGATTTTCGTGGTAACAAATTGCATTCACGACCAAAGTATAAAAACCTATCGAATTTTTGTATCCTTATTTCTCAATATTTACACTCCATTAGTTTGTGACTCAAATTCCTTGTTCAACCTCGTCAATAGGGGAAAAATGCATAATTCTTTCGTCTGATTTCCTGACATTGATATTATTTACTGAAGATGAAAGAGTATCGATAACAGGGTGTCTATCCTATCTTGAAAACCTGGAAAACCTGGAAAACTTGGATTTGTCAGGGAATTAATTGAAATTATTTTTTTTAACTCAAAATTTAACTACTCTATTTTTGGTTGAATTTGATCGTTTTTAGTCGAAAATTGAAGTATCTGATTGAAAATTCATGTATTTTGTTGAAAAATCTGTTTTGGTTGAATTCAACTTTTTTTGATTAAAAAGTAAATTTTTTTTTTTATCTCAATTAATACATTTTTTTTCGTTCAGAATTCATCATTTTTGTAATGAAAATACTTTTTCGTTAAAAATTAATTTTCTTTGGTTGAAAAATGAACTATGTTGATGAAAATTTATATATTTTGTTGTTGAAAATTAATTATTTTAACTGAAAATATAACTATTCCAGTTGAATATTTCATAATTTTGGATACAGATTCATGTTTCTGGTTGAAAAGTTAATTATTCTAGTCAAAGATTTGGCTGGGAATTTAGCTGGGAGTCTTGTTGAAGCAATCATTAAATTGACTCAACACACTTGCCATATGACTTATATCTGGACGCGTTTCCACTGACAAGTACAGTAGGCATCCAATTAACTCACGATAAGGAGGTTTTTCGCCATCTGAATCCAACCATTTGTCGCCCTTGACAAGCTTCACCCCGACATTCATAGAAGTTGTAAGAGAGTTGTAATCTTGCATCCCGAATCTCTGAAGAATGTCCTTGATGTACGTCTTCTGATTGATGAGGATTCCCTCTTCGCTCTTGGTCAAATCCACCCCCAAACAACGTTTGAGTTCGTCGATCTTCTTCATTTAAAAAATATCAGCCAATTTATGTCCAAACTCCTAGATCCTTTTCAAATCCTTGCACATCAACAGAATGTCATCTACATTAATGACAATTAGCATTAATTCTTCCACCTCACTCATCAAATAGATGCTGGGATCCGTTTTTGTCAGTTTTGCTCCTAAAGCCCGTAATTCTCCGTCCAATCGTTTGTACCAAGCTCGGCCAGTTTGCTTCAGACATAAAGAGCTTTCTTCATGTGGCCGACCTCATCGCCTCGTCTAAGTTCCTTCAACATCGGTTTGGCTTTGTTGACCGATTCATCCTGGTTGCCCTTTTTGTTAATGATGTGATCGAGAACTTCTTCCAGCCTTTCCGGCACTTCCATAAAAACTTCTTCCTCCAACTCGCCGTTGAGGTAGGCCGTTGCCATATCATACTGTCTAATGTGCATTCCTCTTTGCATTGCGAGTGCGGTCGTTGCTCGTATGGACCCTAGACGCGCGACTGGTGCATACGTCTCGTGGAAATTCTTGCCGTATTTCTGAGGGTAGCCTTTCGACACGATTCTGGCTTTTCTTTTTTCTAAAACGCCGTTCGTGCCATATTTATTGCGTAGTACATCACATCCGATGCCTTTGAATTATCGACAAGATCCCAAGTATCCTTTAGGAGAATCGACATCACCTCATTCGTCATGGCTGTCATCCATTCATTTGACTCTTGACTGGCCAATGCTCGAGTGACTGGAATCTCCGTTAGGAAAACGAAATCGTTTTCGATCTCGTCATCGTTACCTGCTTTCCCGTAGACCTTCCTTGGTCTACCAGGTCGTCCCGTGCACACTGTACGTGGTCTGCCTCGTCTTGGTGCGCACATAGGAACTCGAACATCGAATCCAAGGAAATTCTCGCCTTCCGAATAGTTTTCTTCATCGTAGCCACCGTTATCGCTTGTAATCTCCTGCACATCCTCGTTGACCGGACGGTCGGAGTCTCAATTGTTGCAGAGATCAACTTTGACAACGGGTTCATCGTATTCTATTTCGTCAGAATCACTTGACGGTTTTTGCTGATGAAATTCTATCGGACGAAAATCCTTGGAACCCTCGTTCGAGCGAATCGGAGTTTCCTCCAAGAAAATGACATTCCTAGATGTGTTAACCTTCCTTTTGTCCTTTAGCCAAACGCGGTACGCTTTGAATTCCGCGCTGTATCCCCGGAAAATTCCTTCTTCTGCTCGCGGCTCGATTTTTCCTAAACCTGGTGATCTGTCCTTTACTAACACTTCCCTACCGAAGCGTCTGAAGTATGACACATCTGGAGGCTTCCCAAATCAAGCTTCGTATGGTGTCTTTCCGTTAAGCTTTTTAGAAGGTGTTCTATTGCGAACGTAATTCGCTGTATTGACAGCCTCTGCCCATAACGTTGCTGATAATCCTGACTCTCTCAAGAGACACATTGCCATGTCCATCAGTATTCTGTTGCACCTTTCGGAAACTCCGTTCTGTTGTAGATTGTAGGCGGGTGTCAATCTTCGCATTATTTCGTGCTTCTTGAGTAATTCGTTGAAACTTCTATTGTCATACTCCTTTCCGTTGTCTGATTGTAGGACTTTGACTTTTGTTTCTAGCTGCGTGCTCACAAGTGCTCTGAAAATTTCAGTCACCCATTGCTTCACTCTTGTGACTGAGGAATTTCATCTCACACCACCCACTTCTGTCACTCTTTCAGATACCTTCGGAAAAGGAGGGCGACACATCTTCCCTTTGATGCAGACACTGCGTTCAAAATCTTCGTCTGGACCATCGACTTTGATTCCTTGAGTAGATTCAGCCTTGATTGCCTGACGAAGAGGTTGGAAATTCAAATGTCGCAGCCTGATATGCCAATCCTCAAGGGAATTTTTCTTCGGCTTCCTAGCCGCGGCAACTGCTTCGGAAATCTTTCTGCACTCGGGGACGTTTGCATCTTGAAAATAATATAATTCCTTTTCACGTCTCGCAGTAAGCAACACCTTCTCGTCTCGATCAACTATGTCGGCCTTGGTGTTTGTAAAAATAACCTAGCAACCATTATCGGTAATTTTTCCCACCGAGGCAAGGTTTGTACGTAAGTCCAGAACGTATAGGGCGTCGCGAAATTATACCGTTTTTTTCGCACCTTCCACTTCCGTTACAGATGATGCGATGCCTTTTCCTAATATTTCTGTAGTTGCACTAATAGATAGATTCACTTTTCCCCGATTACAACTTTTATAGATTTCCGCGAACAATTCGATGTCGTTGCACATATGAGATGTACTACCGCTATCGAAACACCAAGCGTCACATTTCACACCATTTCCGATTTTAAATATTTGGTCTGTTGGCACATCTAACGTTGTAAACATAGACAAATCTTCATCGGAATTTTTGGCGTTTGACGTTTGCTCCGTTGGCTTTTTCGTTGTCTTTCAGTTTTTCGCCAGATGTCCAACCTTATCGCACTTGAAACACTTCATCTTAGAATCCTTCTCTGTTGAGTCACCTTTTCTATTTCCCCACTTTTTCGCGGCCATCGCGTGTTGGACCAGATTTCTGGTTCTCTGCCAATTTGTCTACGACGTCGAAGAAATTTCGAGAATGTTCTCGTGCGTCGTCGTCATTTCGCATCTTCATGGACATCAAATGATTCAAAAGTGCAGCTTTCCGCGCTGGACCGTTGGACTGATATATATCTTCCAACTTGGGCCAGATTTCTCGTGCGGTCACACAACGCTACAATTGTTTGATTTCAGACGGGCTTATTGCTCGAACAATGTCCGACTGCGCCTTTGAATCGGCCTCCTCCCATGCACTTACAGCTCGCTGAGATGCTGCATCGCCAGGAATCACTTCGGGCTTCACTTTACTACCACTTACGTAACCCCAAGCGTCATTCTTTATGAGAACTGCACGCATTTGGATTTTCCAAGTGTCATAGTTTTCCTTTTTGAGGACTTCAAACCTCACACCGGTTGCACTCATCTTTATTTCAATGCACTATCGAACTTTCGCGAGCCGACACGTCAAAATACGCCCGAACTGTGACTTGGCAAATTTTTCTGTTTCTAGAGACGCACCTGGGCCCATAACCTGTTAGAAAAATTCAGGAAAATGAGCGCATAGAAACAAACACAGTATTTGCGAATAAAGGACAATATAATATTAATGGGATCAAGTAAAGATACATAGGGTCTTGCACACTGATTATGAATCAACTAACCCGATTAGTAGGTTTTGACGTGGTAAACAAAGAAACGTCGTACGCGATACATTAGCGCTGAGGTTGGAACAGATTTAAATTAACAAATCCAACAAAATCATATATCGTCTTTTGAAAACAAATATTTTTACTTCAAAAATAGGGAATTTGAAGCAGATTAAATTAATCGATGGTATAAGTATATTTAAGAATATATTGTTATATAATTTATCGTTTTAAAAATGTTAAATATTTAACTGGCTTCGTATGGACTATGAAAAAAAACCTATAAAAAACTGGAGATACCTGGAAAAAACTTGGAATTGTCAGGGATATTTTTTCCAGGATTTGAGGGACACCATGGATAAAATCTGTAGCATCGGAAAACATTTTTTTTCACATTTACTGATTTTTAGTAGTAACTAATAATAATGAATGAACTTTTTCCAGGACCTTATCGAAAAGTTCTACTTGAACCCGAAGCGAATCTTCAACCTTCCGGATCAACCCAACACTTACGTCGAGGTGGATTTGGAAGAAGAGTGGGTCATCCCAGAGGCAATGCCATTCACAAAATCGAAATGGACCCCGTTTGCTGGAATGAAGGTCAGAGGAATGGTGCATAGAGTTGTCATCAGAGGAGAAGTGGCTTATGTGGAAGGACAAGTGCTCGTGAATCCTGGTTTTGGACAGGACATCCGAGATGTTCAGTTGAAGGCGAAAGAACAGACTCAGAATTCTCTCTTAACACTAGAGGTTCCCCTAAGTCGCCCGAATTCTGCGCTCAACAACATTTCTCCTGGCCTGGAAAGACTTGGTAAACCGGTAGAGTTTGCAGAAGAGGAACAACCAGGTATGAGACAGGGCCTGAAATCTTGCGTAGCTATTTTTCACGTTCAGACTGTTATTCTTTCTCATTCTTTCCTCTAGTCTCTAGTCCCTTCCAATTCTTCCATCCACTCACACAATCCCTTCCCTGAAATCCTAATCACATTCTCTTGCCAGCTTCCTTTATCATCAATTCCTCTCTTACATCCTTCCCGTACATGCTCGCATCCATCCTCTAACAATTCGCAGATTCTGAACGTTCTTCTTCTTTACCCAGTATATCCCTTCCCTGACCTCGTTTATTAATCTAAAGCTTGCTATTATTGTCCATGTTTTCTCTTCCCATCCCTTTTTTAAATGCTTAGGTACTCCTTCCTCTTTCATCCATTCCTCATCCAATCCTTCCTCCCCTAAAATATTTACTACATCATCTTTCCAGCTTCCTTCAACTTCAATTCCTTTCCAACGTCCTTTCTATACATGCTCCTTTGTTACCTCCTCTCATTCACAGATTCTGCACTCTGCTCTTCTCTGAATACATCCCTTCCCTTACCTCTTCTCCTAATCTAAATCTTACTATTTTTGCCCATCCTCTATCTCGCCATCCCTTTTCTAAATGCTTGGTTCTTCTTTCCTCTTTCATCCATTCGTCGTCCAATCCTTCCTCCCTTAAAATCTTTCATCACATCATCTTTCCAACTTCCTTTATCTTCCATTTCTCTCCTACATTCTTCCCTTACATCCTCTCATTCTCAGATTCTGCACTCTGTTCTTCTTTTCCGAGTACATCCCTTCCCTTATCTCTTTTCCTAATCTAAATCTTACTACTTTTGTCCATCCTCTGTCTCCCCATCTCTTTTCTAAATACTTTGGTACTCCTGTTTTTATTATCTTATACCATTTATTATATTTCGATACCCCAATCATCCCCTATCTTTCTATTAATTGTCTTTCCCTGACTTTTTCTCCAATTTTTCATAGACTACTCCAGTCTTACCTCTTATATCTATATCCCTAAGAAATTCCCTTCTTTCTTCTTCCCATCTCATTAATTCTATCGCCATTCCTCTCCTTTCTACCCTTCCTGAAAAACCTGGAATTGTCAGGGAATTTTTATATACCTGGAAAACCCTGGAAATGTCAAGGAATTTTTTTAAGGTCTGGGAATTCATCGAGAGCGTGCCTAATTTTTTAAAATTGCAATATAAAATTGAATAATAATGTTTCTTCATTCGCAAAAGTAGCCCTATATTACTCTATTTAACTATTTTATTGAAAATTAGTTCTTTTTGTTTGAAATTAATTTTTTTAACTGAAAATGTAACGATTCTATTTTTGGTTGAAAATTGATCGCTTTTAGTTGAAAATTCGAGTATCTGGTTAAAAATTCATTCATTTTGTCGAAAATTCGTTCTCTTTGGTAGAAAATTAATCTTCTTGGTTGAAGATTCATCTTTTTGCTTAAAAATTCAATAGTTTGCTTGCAATTTTTTCTCTTTCTTAACTAAAAAATATTTCTATTCAACTCATGTTGAAAGTTCTTCTTTCTTTTTGGTTGAATTCGACTGTTATTTATTTCAAATTAAAATCTTTTTTTGCCTAAAACATCGACTACTACATTTTTCGTTCAGGACTCATCTTTCTACAATATAAAATGGAATAACAATGATTCTTCATTTGCAAAAGTAGCTTTATATTACTGTATTTCACTATTTTGTTGGAATTTATTTTTTTATTTTTTGGTTTGATATTAATTTTTTTACTTGAAAATGGACCTATTCTATTTTTTGTTTAAAATTGATCGTTTTTAGTTGAAAATTCAAGTATCTACCGTTTTTTATTCTTCAGTGAATTTGTTAAATGTATTTTTTTGAAAATTCTTTTTTTTTGGATTCGACTGTTTTTTATTAAAAAGTAAAACCTTTTTTGGTTGAAGTCTCAATTACTACATTTTTCGTTCAGAAAAATGAGCTATTTTGTTGAAAATTTGTTTCTTTTTGGGTTGAAAATTAATTTTTTCCAACTAAAAATATAACTGTTCCAGTTGAATATTCCATAATTTTAGTAGAAAATTCATCTCATTGGTTGAACATTAATTTCTTGAATTGAAAATTTAACTATTCATTTTTTGATTGACAATTTATCTTTTTTAGTTGAAAATTCAACTATTTCATTTTTCTTTTAAAAATCCATACATTTGGTTGAAAATAAAACTAATTGGTTAAAAGTTAAACTGTTTTGTTATAAATTCATCTTTTTCGTTTAAAATTCATGTATTCCAGTTGAAGACTCATCATTCTAGTTTAAAACTCATTACTTTGGCTGAAAATTTGTTGCTTTATTTGTGTGCGTGGAAATTTAATTTTTTTAAACGAAAATTAAACTATTGTATTTTTTTTTGAAAGCTGATCTTTCTTAGTTTAAAATTCAACTATTTGGTTGAATAATTTTCTGGTTTGAAATTTAATCTTTCTGGTTACAAATCCCAGTATTCCAGTTACATATTCATCATTTTATTTAAAAATTGATCTTTTTTTTTTAATTCATCTACACCAGTTGAAGGTTCCTAGTTTTGGGTGAAAACTCATTACTTTGGTTGAAATTTTTTTGGTGGGAAATTAATTTTTGTAATGAAAATTAAATTATACTATTTTTTTACAAAACCGATTTTTTTAAATGCAACTATTTGGTTGACAATTGATCTTTTTTATTTGAAAATTCAACTATTTGGTTAAGAATTCATTTATTTTGTTGAAAATTGTGTTTTTTTGTAGAAAATTAATCTTTTTGGTTGAAAATTCAACTATTTTCTTAAAAAATCATATATTATGTCGAAAAGGCAATATTTTTACTCCAAAAATTAGGAATCTGAAGCGGTCGAAATTGAATTTAATATCGTGCCCACATACATTTTACCTAAATATGCACTGAAGATTACGTAAATAAAGATATAATAAACATTTGTTTGAATTATTATTCAAAGTGATGAACTTTAGGGACATATTCGGGAAATGATTAATTATTTTTTTATTTTATTAGTTGAATGTTTATAGTCGCATCAACTGCCAGGGTCATTAGCGACTGTACTGTAGGGTTAATTATGGTTGAAAGTTGAGCTGTTTTGTAGAAAATTCATATATTCCATCAAAAATTTGTCTTTTGGGGTAGAAAACTAATTTTCATTGTGGAAAATTCATCTTTTTTTTCGGGGGGTAGAAAACTTATCGTATTGTTGAAAATTCATTTTTTTGGTCGAAGATTCAACTATTTTGTTGAAAATTCGTCTTTTTTGTTTAAAATTCATATTTTCAGGTTGAAAGATAAACTGTTTTGTAGAAAATTGATATATTTTATTAGAAATTTGTCTTTTGGGGTAGAAAACTAATCTTATTGTTAAAAAATCATCTTTTTTGGTAAAATATTCATCTTTGTTGGTTGAAAATTCATTTTTTTGTTCGAAAATTTATTTTTGAAACTCAAAATTTAACTTTTACCTTTTTGGTTAAAAATGTATCATTCAAATAAAAAATTCAATAATTTAGTTAAAAATTTATCTTTCTAAATTAAAAATTAACTTTCTTGACGAAAATTCATTTTTTCGGTTATAAAAGTCAACTGTTTTTAAAACCTTCGACCTTTTTGCTTAAAAACTTAACTATTACGTTGAAAATTTGTCTTTTTGGGTAGAAAATTAATCTTCTTTTTTCAATATTTATTTTTCTGGTTGAAGATTTAAATATTTTGTTAAAAATTCGCCTTTCTGGGTTGAAAATTCATTTTTTTTTGTTCAAAAATTTATTTTTTAACTCAAGATTTAACTTGTACGATTTTGGTTGAAAAATCATCTTTTCCGAAAATTATTATTTTTTGGTTTGAAATTCACTTTTGTAGGTGAGAAAAGCAGCAATTTTCTAACAAGTCAATTATTTTGTTGAAAATTTGTCGTTTTGGTTTGAAAATTCATCTTTTATGGTAGACAATAAGTCACCTTTGCTTCTTTTTTATTTCAAATAAAAATATTGTTCGGTTGAAATATCATCCATTACATTTTTCGTTCTTAATTGATTTTTTTTATCGAAAATAAATTGTCTTGGTTGAAAATTCGTCTTTGTAGGTTGAAAACTAAACTATTTGGTCAAAATTTCAACAATGCTGTTCAAAATGTAATTATTTTGTTGAAAATTCGACTATTTTGTTGAAGTATTCTTTTTTCGTCGCAAACTAAAATATTTTATTGCATATTGTTCCTTTTGGATTGTAATTTCATTCATATTTGAAAATTCATATTTACTAGTTTAAAATGAACTTTCGTATTGAAAACTCAACTGCCATCTAAAAAATTAATCGTAATGGTTTAAAATTTCACCATTTCTTCAAAAATTTGACTATTTTTTGGAAAATTCATCTTTTTTTGGTTAAAAATATAAGTACTCGATTTATAATAATAATCAATTAATCATCATTCGCCACTAAGTTACTTTATATGTTATCCTCTAATTGGTTTCCGGACTCTTGAAATTATTTTTAAAATATGAATAAATCAATAAACATTAAGTTTTTGTCTTTTTTGAAAACAAAATAAAAAATTGGTTCAGATGTCAGCCACCAACGCAGATGTTGTTGAAAGAATAGAATTCGAGTGAAGAGGAGATGACATCAAAGCTGGGGCTTTCATGGCTGCCATTATCGCGTTACTTCCACTTGGTCGAACGTCATTTGCCTCACACCCTCACGATGATTTGAGGGCAACCAAGCCACCACCACTACCTATACCCTAACAGGGTTGTTGAGAGTCCATTCTGCTCCACAGCAGAATCGGACGTCACCTACAATCCTACATCACTCCTCTGTTCTGCAGCTATCAATTTTCTCAAATTTCTATTTGTACCGACATCGATTTCTGAGCGGTCTAATGTTCATATTAACTTCCCTTAAATCTTCACCTCATTGCTAGCTTCCTCAAACTTCAATTTCTCTCGTACATCCTTCCCATACATCCCTTGTTTCCTCTTTCCATTCTGCACTTTTTGCCCTTCTTCTTTTCGCAATACATCCCTTCCCTTGTAACCCAATCTAAATCTTGCTACTCTTCTCCACCTTCTATCTCTCCATCTCGTTCCTGAATACACTTTTTTCTATCACTTTATACCATTTATTTTGACTCCTCAAGCATACCCCATCTAATAATTTCTATAGCTCTTTCTCTCCTTTCTTTTAACACCTTCAAACACTCTCTTCCCTTTCCCTTCCTTAGCTTCCACCACTAGCGCCCACTTTATATTTCTTGTAGCTTCTCTCCTTCCATGTCTTCCATCCCTATATATCTGCTCCATAGTCTACTAACGGCTATACCACCGTATCAAACAACCACATTTTCCTTTTCCACTACCTATACCCTCACAGGGCTATTGAGAGTCCATTCTACTCCAAAGCAGAATCAGACTACACCTACAATCCTACATCACTCATCTGTTCTGCAGCGATCAATTTTCTCCAATTTGTATTTGTACTGACATCAATTTCTGAGCGGTTTATTGTTCTCAATAACTTTCCTTAAATCTTCACCGCGTTGCTAGCTTCCTTTAAATTCAATTTCCCTCCTACATCCTTTCCATACATTCCTTGTTTCCTCTTTCCATTCTGCACTTTTCGCTCTCCTCCTTTTCGCAATATATCCCTTCCCTTGTAACTCAATCTAAATCTTGCTACTCTTCTCCACCTTCTATCTCTCCGTACTGTTCCTAAATACTTTTGTACTCTTTTTTTCATCACTTCATACCATTTATTTTGATTCCTCAAGCATACCCCATCTAATCATTTCTATAGCTCTCCCTCTACTTTCTTCTAACACTTTCAAACACTCTCTTCCCTTTCCCTCCCTTGGCTTAACCTCAAACTTCCATGCCCTCTTTGCGCTTCTTCTATCACCATATATCCAAGCGTCCTCCAGTCTACCACTAGCATTTTCCTTTTCCATTTAATTTCTAACCTTCTGTTTCTTATTTCACCATATCTTTATTTTTTCTCCTAAATCTGAGATTATTATAATCAATAAAAGTAGGCTCGGAAGACAACATCCTACTCCTCACACTAACTCAAAAATTTTCCAGTTGCTCTACTACCTTATCCCGTCTCCCTAACAATTTCCGATACTCTCTTCATTACACCCTCTCTTATTCCCTTTTACATCATAACTTTGTATTGCTCTTCTCTATCCAATGAGTCAAACGCTTCCTCTAAGTCCACGAACAATACTACCATTCCCCTTTTCTCACATTTAATGTCTATCTGTTTTCCTCAACTTCTTTCCTTATTTTCTTCTTCTTTCCTTCTTTCCTTTAACTTCTCAGATAAAACACTAACTTATACAATGATGGAATTAGCGACTCTTTGCTTTCTTTACCATCTTTCACATCTTATCTAATCTTTAACATCCTCTCCTTTGCATTTTTTTTACTACTGGTCCACCACTTCTTTCCATAACTTTCGGATCTTATCTACAACTGGTGCCTTCCTATCTTTCATTACTACTAACACCTTGATAATTTCTTTGTTATGTTCTCTTTTCTGCCTCTTTTCCTTCCCTTTTTCTGCTTTCGTAACTTTTTTTATACCCCTCCTAGCTAATGAACATAATATTTGACTCAATCTACCATCCTCATATCCCTGTTTACTCTCTTCCTTCTATTTCTCTCTCTGTTGACTATCTTTCAAACCTTTTCTTCAATCCTAGCCCTTTCCGCCTCTTCTGCAAACCTTTTATTTTTCCACCTGCTTCTTTTATCACACATCCAAGTCTACTCCTTTCAGAGAGAAATGGGTGAGAAAATGAAATATGAACTTACTAAGGAAGGAGTGGAAAGGAGCCAGTTGGAAAGAAGAGAGGTAGTAAAACCAGAAATTAGGAAGATGGCCCTATTTAGAAAAAAAATGATGAAGAAATATGAAAAGGCCAGGGAAAATTTAGAGAAAAAGATGCAGGATTTAGAAGAAAGACTAAAAAAGTAGAAAGAGTATATTAAAAAGCAAGACTAGTCAGATAGTAGGATAGAGTAGATGCAAAGCTTAAACCAGGAGTCTGAAGGTGAGGAGAGTGCGAATGACGAGGAAAGGATAGAAAAAATACAGACAAAGAAACCGAGAAAAGAACCTTCAAGAAAATAGAGGATTTGTCATGGGAAGGAAGGAAATGGCAAAAGATGAAAGAAGGAAGGGGAAATGAAGATGGGTTAAACATAAAGGAAGATAGATAGATGGTAAATGGTGGGACTGGCATGAAGAAAAGGAAGACTTAGTAAAAATTAAGTTGAAACCATTTTCACCTCAAGAAAGAAAGAGAAATAAAGTATAGTAGGAATAAAGATGAGAAATAAAAGATAAGAAGAATCGAGGATATGCTACTGGAATGTAGGAGGCTTGGAAAGGAAGGGTCGGAAATTTATGAGATAGTTGAAACAATGTGTGTAAGAAATAATGGAGAAGTAACTAGATAAAAAGGGATGATAAAGAGCTTGGGGAAGGTTACCTAAAGGTTACAGGCGATACATTCAAAATTTGAAGAAGAAGAAGAATAAAACATAAGTCAAAGTAAAAGGTTTTTATATAGCCTTTACCACTCCCCATTCCATCAACTACTTTTCCACCTCTCACTCATTTCCCCTCCATACTTACCCTATAATCTTCCCACTTGCTCCCCCTGTTTTCCCTACTCGTTTCCCTTCCAACCCCCCCCCCTCACCTCACCCCTTATTTCTACCCTCATACTATCCTTTCCTCTAATTCTCCTTCCACCCCCTCATCTACTTTACCTTATATTTGCTTACTTACTCTCCGCTACCTTATAACTCTACCCTCACTTTCCTACATTTCTCTCCTTTTCATCGCTCCTCTTCCCCCATCCAGGAAAAAAGTACGAACGACGGACGGACACCCGACAAAATCTATAAGGGCTTCTGCTCAGAACAATGAGAGGAATGATGATAGAAGTACAAAAGATATGTATAACAGGAAGGATAGGAAATAGATGAAAGAAGAAGGAGGGTTAATAGTAGAAGAGGTAAAGATGGAGGAGAAAGGTGAAAGCTAGTAGGGGTGTATATAATCAGAGATATACAAAATAAATCTGAGGAGATCTGAGGAGAAAGAAAGAAAAAAGGGATTAAGCTTATGATGGGAGGATATACTAATGCTAGAACAGAAGATGGAGGAGGAAGGCTGGAAGGAAATATGTACTAGAGGGAGGAAGAAAATCAAAAGAAAGTTTACTAAATCGGAAGAGAAAGAAATTGTTCAAAAGCTTGAAGGAGATGGCATGGTTTATGAAGGAGGTTGAGGAAACGGATTATATACGCTCACAAAGAAAAAAGAAAACGATTATCGATAATGTGATAGTGGACGACGAGGTGAGAAATCTCAAGAAACTAGAGGTGGATCATATGGATTCGGATCAGTTTCTCATAATAGTGTCATCGGAGAGAGAAAGGAGTAATAACGATACAAAAGAAAGTAAAGATAAAAAGAAAAGGTCGAGAAGATTAGTCAATAGAAGGAAAGAAAAAGTCAGTAGGAAAAGGTAAAGAATATCAAAATTGGAGTAAAGAGAGAAATAATAATAGGAGAAATAAAAAAAATGTAAAAGCACACAGGCAAAAAAGAAGTTAGTGAAGAAGGTGATAGAAGTAGATGGGACGACAAACGTAAACAAAAAAAGAAGAACGAAAAGTGTGATAAAAAAGAGAAGGAAAATAAAAGGTTTGAAGAAGTGGTGGGAAAGGCTGGAACGGAATAAGAGACGACGAGGAGGACATAAAAAGTGAAGAAATAATCAGAGTGTTAGGAATAATGAAAGAATTGAAGGCGCCTAGCCAAAGTTATAAGGGATAGTGTCACTGGTTGTGCAAAAGGGCAAAGGAGAGTATGTTACAAATAATGAGGTAAAGAAAAGGAGGGGAAAGAAGGAAAGAGTGGACTGGGAGATAAGAGTGGGTAAAGTTAGAAGAAATAGAGGAGTTTGAATTATGGGAAAGGAGTAAACTGAGAAGAATTAGAGAAAACAGACAGGGAAAGATAATGAATAGAAAGATGGGGATGATTAAGGAATGAAAGTAAATGGTACGAGATGATCAAAAAGGAAAAAGTTTTAAAGAATATAGAAAAGGGGTAAGGAGAGAGAAGATTGACAAGAATAGAAAGATTTAGATTGGGAAACCTTCGTGCAGCAATCCATTCTTGAAAGTTTCTTGTGTCACTTGGGTTTTGTTCTCCGCCGGAAGCGTCGAATAAATGGAAGAAGAAGAGGTGAAGCGATGTGAAAGCTCGCGCGTGAATCCCAAGATCTTTACAGTCGATTGTCCTGAAATTATGGAACCATTACTGTGGTACTTACCAATGACGTCACGAAATCGCGAATTCTAATGTGAACGGGCAGCTTGAAATGGCTCTTCTCCCTCTAGTAAGAGTATATTTTCTCTTTCTCCTCGTCTCCTGCATTAAGCACTTCGCAACGACAATTTACGATACATTTGCAAGAGGCGCGACACGAGATTCAATTTTGTCCTATTCCCTTAAAATTCTCTGCAAAGAGCTAGAACGAGGATTTCTCACCTCGGAAGGAGAATTTTGAGGTGAGATACGACTGTTTATTTCATGGAATACATATATGATAATATAGCTGGAAGATACCACCAACCGAATATAAAAATGTTGTCATTTAATTGATCTAGAGCATAAAACTTCACTTGGAACTTTTTTGCAATCTCATGCAATTCCATGCAATCCTTTACAATCTCTCAAAATCCAACGTAATCTTTATACAATCTTTAATAAGCCTATTGAAATTTTGTGCAATCCCGTAGAATCTCATGCAATTCCAAGCAATCTCCATAAAATTTTGGAAAATCTCTACAAAATTTCGTGCAATCTCGTGGAATCACATGTAATCTCATGCAAGCACATGCAATCTCATGCATTTCCATGCAATCTCATGCAATTCTTAACAGTACCTTGTGATTTCGTGTAATATCTATGAAACGTCCAGCAATCTCTACGAAATTTCGTGAAAACTCGCGGAATCACATGCAGTTTCATGCAATCTCAATTAAACTTCGTACAATCCCATGCAATCTCTACAAAATTTCGTACAATCCCGTAAAATCTCATGCAATTCTAAGCAATCTCCATAAAATTTTGTAAAATCTCTACAAAATTTCGTGCAATCTCGTGGAATCACATGTAATCTTATGCAAGCACATGCAATCTCATGCATTTCCATGCAATCTCATGCAATTCTTAACAGTACCTTGTGACTTCGTGTAATATATATGAAACGTCCAGCAATCTCTACGAAATTTCGTGAAAACTCGCGGAATCACATGCAGTTTCTCATGCAATCTCTAAAAAATTTCGTACAATCCCGTAAAATCTCATGCAATTCCAAGCAATCTCCATAAAATGTTGAAAAATCTCTACAAAATTAAGTGCAATCTCGTGGAATCACATGTAATCTCATGCAAGCACATGCAATCTGATGCACTTTCATGCAATCTCATGCAATTCTTTACAGTCCCTTGTGATTCCATGTAATATCTATGAAACGTCCAGCAATCTCTATGGAATTTCGTGAAAACTCGCGGCATCACGTGCAATCTCATGCAATCTCTATAAAATCTCGAGAAATCTCTTCAAAATTTAATGCAATCTCACGCAATCCCATGCACTCTCCATAAAATATCAAGGAATCTCTACGAAATTGTATGCAATCTCGTGAAATCACATGCAATATCATGCAAGCCCATGCAATTTCATGCAATCCCATGCAATCTCATGCAATTCCATGCAATCTCATGCAATTCTTTACAGTTCCTTGTAAGTTCATGCAATCTTAATGAAATCTCAAGAAATATCTACAAAATTTCGTGCAATCTCGTAAAATCTCATGCAATCCCATGCAATCTCTATAAAATGTCAGGAAATCTCGACGAAAGTTTGTACCATCTCGTGGAATCACATGCAATATCATGCAAGCTCATGCAATATCATGCAATCCCATGCAACCCCATGCAATTTAATGCAATTCCTCACAATCCCTTGTGATGCAATGTAATCTCTATGGAACCTCCAAAAATCTTGACGAAATTTCGTGAAAACTCGCGGAATCACATGCAATCTCATGCAATCCCATGCGATCTCTATAAAATCTCAAGACAGCTTTACAAAATTTCGTGCAGTCTCGTGAAATCACGTGCAAGCTCATGCAATCCCATGCAATCTCTATAAAATCTCGAGTCATCTCTACCAAATTTCGTGCGATCTCGTGCAATCTTACACAATCTCATGCAATCTCTATGGATCATCGAGAATTCTCTACAAAATTTCGTGCGATCTCGTGGAATCATATGCAAGCTCGTGCAAACCATGCAATTTCATGTAATTGTTTACAATCAGCTGTGATTCCATGTAATCTCTATGAAATCTTCAGCAATCTCTACGAAATTTCGTGAAAACTCGCGGAATCACATGCAATCTCATGCAATCCCATACAATCTCTGTGAAATCTGGAGAAAGCTCTACGAAATTTCGTGCAATCTCGTGTAATCACATGCAATCTCGTGCGATCCCATGCAATCTTTATAGAATCTCGAGAATTCTCTACAAAATTTCGTGCGATCTCGTGGAATCACATGCAATCTCATGCAAAACCATGCAATTTTATGTAATTCTTTACAAACATTGTGATTCCATGTAATCTCTATGAAACCTCCAGCAATCTCTACGAAATTTCGTGAAAACTCGCGGAACTACATGCAATCTCATGCGATCCCATGCAATCTTTATAAAATCTCGAGACATCTCTACAAAATTTCGTGCAATCTCGTGGAATCACATGAAATCTTATGCAATCCCATGCAATCTCTATGAAATATCGAGAAATCTCTTAAAAAATGTGTGCTATGTCGTGGAATCACATGCAATCTCATGCAATCTCATGTAATCTAATACAAAACTTTGCAGTCCCTTGTAATTCCATATAATAACCCTAAAACCTCCAGCAATCTCTACAAAATTTCACGTAAGCTCGCGGAATCACATGCAATCTCATACAATATCATGCAATCTATACAATTTTTTACAATTTCTTATAATTTCACCTCGAATCTCACGCTATCTTTATAAAATCTTCAAAAAGCTCATTAAAATTTCGTGCAATAACGTGATATCATTTGGAATCTCATGTAATCTCCTGCAATCCTATGCAATCTTCTGGAATCACATGCAATTTCGTGCAATTACTTACAATCCCTTGTGATTCCACATAATCTCTATAAAATCTCGAGCAATCTCTACAAAATTTCGTACAATCACATGGAATCACATGCATTCTCATGCAATTTCTTACAATACTTTGTGTTTCAAGGTAATGTCTAATAAATCTTCAGCAATCTTTTAGAAATTTCGTGAAAACTCGCGGAATCACATGCAATTGCAATACCATGCAATCTAATGAAATGCTTCACAATTCCTTATAATCACAAATAATCTCGATGCAATCCCATGTAATCTCTATAAAGCTTGAGCAATCTCTAAAAAATTTTGTGAGATCTCTTATAATTACATGCAATATCATGCAATCCCATGCAATCTGAAGCAATTTTTTACAATCCCTTGTAATTCTATGTTATCTTTATAAAATATCCAGCAATATCTACGAAATTTCGTGCAAACTTTCAGAATCACTTGCAATCCTTTGGAATTCCATGCAATCACATGTAATCTCTATTAAGTCTCTATCAATCTCTACAAAATGCTGTGCAATCTCGTGGAGTCATCTGCAAGCTCATGCAATCTCATGTAATTCTTCACAATTCTCTTTAATTATATGTAATGACAATGCAATCACATGTAATCTCTGTAAAGTCTCGAGCAATCTCCACAAAGTTTTGTGCAATCTCGTGGAATTACGTGCAATCTCATGCAGTTTCATGCAATCTTATTCAATTCTTTACAATCCCTTGTAATTCTATGTACTGTCTATAGAATATCCATCAATCTCTACGAAGTTTCGTGCAAACTCGTGAAATCACATGCAATCACATGCAATCTCATGCAATTCTTTACAATCCTTTGTAATCACATGCAACTTTGATGCAATCCCATCTAATCTCTATAAAATCTCTAACAATCTCTATGAAACATTATGCGATCTCGCAGAATCATATGCCATATCATATCATGCCATGCACTCTCATGCAATTCTTTACAATCCTATGTAATCACATGCAATTTTGATGCAATACCATCTAATCTCTATAAAATCTCTAGCAACCTCTACAAAATGTTGTGCAATCTCGTAATATCATAAGCAATATCATGTCATGCCATGCACTCTCATCCAATTCTTTACAATCCTTTGTTATTATATGTAATCTCTATGAAATATCCAGCAATCTCTACGAAATTTCGTGCAAATTCGAGGAATCACATGCAATAACAAGCAATCCTTTGGAATCGCATGCAATCTCATGCAATTCCTTACAATTCTCTTTTTATGACATGCAATTTTAATGCAATCACATGTAATTTCTATAAACTCTCGAGCAATCTCTACAAAATTTTATCTATCTCCTAGAATCACATGCAATATCATGTAATATTATGCAATCTCATGCAATTCTTTACAATCCCTTGTGATTCTATGTAATCTCTATGAAATATCCAAAAATCTCTAAGAAATTTCGTGCGAATTCGTGAAATCACATGCAATCACATGCAATCGTTTGGAATCCCATGCAATCTCTTGCAATTCTTTACAATCCTTGTAATCACATGCAATTTTATGCAATCCTGTGTAATCTCTAGAAAGTCTCGAACAATCTTCACAAAATTCATCTTTTCTAGAAGAAATTTCACCTTTTTGGTTTAAAACTCAACTTTGCGGTTAAAAAGTCAACTATTTGGTTGAATGTTGAACTTTTTTTTTTAAAGGTCATTGTTTTTAGGATTCATCATTTTAGTTGAAAAATCCTCTCTTCGGTAGAATATTGAACTATTTTGCTGAAAATTTATTGTTTTTTCCAGTTTAGAAATGTAACTATTACATTTTTTGTAGAAAATTAATATTTTATTATAGATAAACCCTGCATTTAGTTAAAAATTCGTCTTTTTTTCGTATAAAATAATTTACTTTTTCAAATATTTATCTTTATGTTTGAGGATTCAACTATTTCGTTGAAAATTCCTCTTTTTGATTATAATAAACTGTTTTTGATTTACAATCAAAATATGTTTTTCTTGAAATATTAACTATGTCATGTTTCATTGAAAATTCATTTTTTTTATTGAAAAATCAACTACTGGATTTATAGTTGAACCAAATTTTTCAGATAAAAAATTAATTTGAGCATATAAAACATATATGTTCAAAAGATCCAATTAACTTTTAATCTAAAAATGTAGCTATTTCATTTTTCGTTAAATATTTCTCCTTTGTAAGTTGTATATTGAACTATTTGGTACAAACATCGTGTATTTTGTTCATAACTCGTCTATTCGAGTAAAAAATTATTCATGTTTTGTTTAAAATTCACTTATTCGTTAAAGACTTTTTTTAATTCATCTTTTCTCATTGAATTCAACTGGTTAAAAATTCTTTTCTTTTGTTGTTGATTATTAGTTTTTTAACTGTTGCATTTTTGGTTAACTAATTATATGTTTTAGTTGAAAATTCAACCAATCGGTTGAAAATTGATGTATTTTGTAGAAAATTCGACTTTTTTGCTAGTAAATTAATCCTTTTATTTGAAAATGTATTCATTTTCTCAAAAATTCGTCTTTTTTAGTTGAAAACCAATTTTTTGGTTGGAATGCTACTATTCGGTGATATCTTATTCTGTTTTAATTAAAGATCAAAGTATTTTGTTTAAAATTCATTCATTTTTTCGATTTGCAGTTACTTTTATAAACTGAAAATTTCACTAATTGGTTTAATATTCGACTGTTTCGTAAAAAAATTTGGTTTTAAAATTAAAAGTAAATTTTTTTCAATGAAAATTCAACTACTGTGTTGAAAATTCATGTATCGTGTTGAAATTGCGTCTTCTCTTTATTTCTTTTTGTACACAATTTTGTTTTTTTACTGAAAATTTAAATATATGGTTAAGAATTGAAATTTTTGGTTAACAAATTTATGTTATTTGTTGAAAATTGGTCATTTTTGGTAGAAAATTAGTCTTCTTGGTTAAAAATTCAACACTTTAGTTGAAAATTCATCTTTTTGGTTGAAAATTGCACCATTTTGGGGAAAAATAGTTCTTTTCTTTCTGAATTTTTTATTGTATTAAAAAATTTAAAAGATCTCTTTATGGTTAAAAATAGATTTTTTTACCTGAAAATACGACTATTTGTTTAAAAATTCCTTATTTTTTGGAAAATGTGTCTTTTGTAGACGATTTGTCTTTTGGGTTTGGAAATTCATATTTTTTAGCCGAAATTTCATTTTTTTTAATAAAAATGCAACATTATTTGTTGAAAATTCATCTTTTTTGTTTGAAAATCGAATCACTTTGTTTGAAGGTTAAACCACTGTTTCAAAAAAATCGTTTTTGTCAAAGATTCATAATTTTAGTTGAAAATTCATTATTTTTGTTAAAAATTCAACAATTTTGTTTAAAATTGTTTTTTTTTCAAGTGTAAATTCAACTACGTAAGTAAAAAGTAAACTACTTTGTTAAAAATATATTCGTTTTGTTAGAAATTTATTTGTGTAGATGAAGATTCATCTCTTTGGTTCAAAATTTAATTATTTTGTTGAAAATTTATCTTTTTGGTAGAAAACTAATCTTTTCCGTTTAGCTGTACAAAGTAAAACAAATTTATCTTTTGGCTCGAATGTTTAAAAATTTAGATGAATATTTTTTTCTTTGTTGACTGGAAAATCTTTACCTGTTGAATACTCATCGTTTTGGTTAAAAATTAATTTTTTAAACACAAAATTTAAATTTTCCCTTTTCCGTTGAAAATTCATCTTTTTAAATAAAAAATGCAATTAGTTGGTTAAAAATTTGTCTTTTGGGGTAGAAAACTAATCTTCATTGTTAAAAATTCATCTTTTCGGTTTAAAATTCATTTTTCAAACTCAAAATTTGTCTTTTCCCTTTTTCCTTGAAACTTTATCTTTTTAAATAAAAAATGCAATTATCTGGTTAAAAATTTATCTTTCCTAATTGAAAATTAACTTTTTTGTTTAAAATTCATATTTTCAGGTTAAAGTTCAGCTGTTTTGCAGAAAATTCATATATTTTATTTAAAATTTCTCTTTAGGGGTAGAAAACTAATCTTTATTGTTGAAAATTAATCTTGTCTAGTTTAAAATTCATTATTTTTGTTCAAAAATTCATTTTTTAAACGCAAAATTTAACTTCTCCCTTTTTCGTTCAAAATTTATCTTTTTAAATAAAAAATGAGATTATTTGGTTAAAAATTCATCTTTCTTAATTGAACAATATCTTTCTTAAATAAAAATTTACTTTTTTGTTCAAAATGCATATTTTCAGATTGAAATTTCAGCTGTTTTGTAGAAAATTCATATATTTTATAAAAAATGTGTCGTTTGGGGTAGAAAACTAATCTCCATTGTTGAAAATTCATTTTTTTTTAAATTTATTTCTTAAACTCAAAATTCAACTTTTCCCTTTTTTGTTACAAATTTATCTTTTCAAATAAAAAATGCAATAATTTAGTTGACAATTTATCTTTCTTGAATAAAAATTTATCTTTCTTGAATAAAAATTAACTTTTTTGTTTAAAATTCATATTTTTATGTTGAAATTTCAGCTGTTTTGTAGAAAATTGATATATTTTATTCAAAAATTGTCTTTTGGGTTAGAAAACTAATCTTCATGGTTGACAAATAATCTTTTTTGGTTAAAAATTAATTTTTTCAATCGAAAATTCATTTTTTAAACTCAAAATTCAACTTTTCCCTTTTTCGTTAAAAATTTATCTTTTTAAATAAAAAATGCAATTATTTGGTTAAAAATTTATCTTTCTTGAGTGAAAATTTATATTCTTGAATTAAAAATGAACTTTTTTGTTTAAAAGGATTTCTCTGTTTTTGGAGGATTTTAAAAGCTCTCAAGGTTTTTGAATAAATGTCAAGGATTTTAAGAAGTATCGACAGATTTAATAGAATTTCAAGTGATTTTATTTCGAAGTCACCCTGAATTCGTATAAATTCTTTTGAATTCTGCAAAATTTTCGAGATTTTTTTTTTAATTCACGTGAATTCTTCAAAAATCAGTTAATTGTACGTAATGCAATGTATTTTTTGTATTTCTTTCTAGTTTTTGTTTAATTCATTTTGAAGTCGACACTTCATCAAATTCTTTTAAATTTCCTAGAATTTTTCTAAACTCATTTCAAACTTACTGAATTCAATAATACATTTTTACATATTTTTCATTTTTCTTAAATTTCGTTTATTAAATTGAAATTTATATACTCATATACATTTTATAACGAAGAAATCACAATTTATTTCAGAAATAACAGTTCTTTTAATTTATAAAATAAAAGAATTGATTACGGCAATATAATTTACAAATAAGTCATTATTAATTTTTCACCAAAAAATATGAATTTTCAACGCAATAGTTACACTTTCAACCAAAGACATGAATTTTCAAATAAAATGATAAATCTTGAATAAAATCAAATTAATTAGAAAAACAATAGTTTCACTTTCAAACAATTAAATAAATTTTAAATTAAAACGATGAATTTTCTACCATAAACATTACTTTTCTACCAATAAAGACAAATTTTCAACAATATTCATAAATTTTCAACAAAATATTTACATTTTCAATCCAAGAGATAAATTTTTGACAAAAAAGTTGAACTTTTACCCAAGGAGTTTGAGGAGTTGAAAACTTTTAGATTATTCTAAAAGGTTCCTAGGCGTTTTCAATTGATTTGAGTAACTTAATTGATTTCAGAGGATTTGAAATATTTTAGAGTATTTTAGAAGATTTTAAGGCATTTTCGAAAGCTTTAAAAAATTTTCAACTTTTAAGTAATTAAAAAATAATTCAGATAAATATTTAAGGAATTTGAAAATACTCCGAGGCATTTCCAAGAGATTTCAATAAGTTTAAGGAATTTCAAAAAATTGTAAAGGATTTGAGAACTTTAAGAATATTTCAAAAGATGTCAAGACATTTTCGAAAGATTTAAAAAGTTTGAAGTGATTTTTAAGCAAACGAAGGATTTCAATAATTTGAAAGAATTTCAAAGAATTCAAAATATTTTAGGGTACTTTTAAAAATTGCAAGGAATTTTGAAAAGCTTACAAAAATTCAAGGAATTCCAAAATATTTTGAAGGATTTTAAATATCTTAGGGTATTTTGAAAGATTCTAGGAATTTTTTTTATTGATTTCGGTAATTTAATGTTACTCATAGGATTTGAATTATTTTATGGTATTTTAAAAGATCTAAGGAATTTTCAAGAGCTTTAAAATGTTTAAATTGATTTCCAAACATTTTAAAAGATTTGAAAACATTAGGAGTATTTCAAAAGATTCTAAGGAATATTCAACTGGTTTCAGAGGATTTAAAATATCTTAGAGTTATATTTTAGATGATTTAAACAAATTTGATGAGATTTTCGAAGATTTCAAGGATTTCAATCGATTTTAAAAGCCCTCAAGGTATTTTAATAAATTGTCCAGAATTCAAAAAAATATTATAAAATTTCATACAATTTAATGGGACTTTATAATATTTTAATGTATATTAAGGAATTCATTCACAAATAGTGCGGGATTTTCTAGTCTCTCACAGATTTGTAGAGGTTTTCAAATATGTTTTGCAATTAATTTGAATTCATTTGAAATTCACCCTGAATTATTCCTAATTAATTTAGCATTCTTGTATTATCTCTTTCGAATTTTGTTGATTTACCTGAATTCTTTTAAGTTAAGTCAATAATTCTATTCAGTTCAATGGATATTTTTTTAGGTTTTCAGTTTGTGCTTAATTCCTCATGAAGTATTTTAAACTCATTTTAAATTCTTCAACATTTAATCAAATTCTTTTGAATTCCCTTGTATTTTTTCAAACTCATTTTAAACTTACTAAAATTATTTAAATTTTTTGGAGTGTTAAATTTTTGCCAATTTATTTCCATATTTTAAATTTTATTTCTAATTGTTTGAAGTTTTATGAATGGAATTCTTCGGAATGCTTTAAATCCAGAAGAACATTAGTCACACTATGCATGCACATATTTACTCTAAGTCACTTTTTGGATTATAAATGAGTCTTGCTGCAAAAAACGTCGAATTCAAAATTATTGGTTCACACTTACTACATGGGGGAAGGAGGGGGGTCCGAGTCCGAGCCACGTGGTTTTACACTAAGGTATTAAAAAAACAACGCATGGCCAGAAGACAGAAAAATGTTGACTGAAATTAATAATGAGGCGAAAAATATTTAAACACAAAATAAATGAATTTTAACCCAAATATTTGATTTTTAAACCAGAAAGATTAGTCCTTTATATAAAAAAATTAATTTTCAACAAAATACATGAATTTT
The DNA here is from genome assembly GCA_011634705.1 of Andricus grossulariae. Lineage (NCBI taxonomy): Eukaryota > Metazoa > Arthropoda > Insecta > Hymenoptera > Cynipidae > Andricus > Andricus grossulariae. Next base: position 208,818,108 of record JAABKJ010007545.1, read on the forward strand.
TAATTACGGAACTTCCATAAACCACGTAGCACTCAGAAGAGGGGGGGAGGGGGGGTCCGACGAGAATGCCACTGCTTTTAATAAGAAAGAGACTGTAACGTTTTTAAAGGCCTGGAAAGTTCTATCCACAGGATAATTTTCTTCCCATAATAAAAGAATTTAATCAATTTCACGTAAACAAAAACAGATACGATAAAAATGTTCACACAAAAATGTTCACACAAAAATGTTGATGTATGAAAAATTTATACTAAAATACATTTTACTTCTTCGTATTACGTGCATCATTTATGACAAAAATTAGAAAATTGATTTTTTATGAAAAAAAATCACTACATCTCTCAATGCATATTAAAATATTAGTGGCGAATGGATTACTATAGAGTATAAAAGGCAATAATTGGTGAGCAAATAGACAACTTAAAAATTTGTTATCATATTTCTGAAAAACTGAAAGATTGGTAATTACTGCCATTATTCTATGTATCATTCCTTTTTTTCAATTTTGTAAAAATTATATAATGATAAAAATTAATATTATTCGTAGTATTTATCATTACTCCTTTAGCTTTAATAGACAAACAAATGAAAAGAAGTTCCTTATTGGAGGCTACATACATCATTCTGTGGTGCCTTCTAATTATTTTGTACAAATCTTTTGTAACATTACTTGAATAAAAAAAAAAACATAGAAAAAATAAGTATTTGGTTTGTTCTTTCTCAAAAAAAAAATTAATAGGCGTGCGTCTTGGCGCGCGCAAGGCTACTAGTAATATAATATACTAGAGTAATAAAAATAATTAATAATAACATATAATCAAAATTTTCGAATATACGAGATCTGTTTGATAAGTCAGTGACTTTTCGACTAAAAGATATTTTTTCGGCAAATGAGCTTTTTACTTCTCAACATAATCTCCTTTTAGCTCGATACATTTAGTCCAGCGTTTTTCCAATTTTTTGTATTCCTTCCAAATAATAGTTTTTCTCAAGGCCCTCAAAATAGGCGTTTGTTTCGGTGATGACCTCTTCATTCGACCCATATCTCTTACCGCCCGGCCATTTCTTCAGGTTTAGAAGCAGGAAGTAGTCGCAAGGGGCTAAATCTGGAGAATATGCTGGATGAGGTAGCAGTTCGTAGCCAAATTCATGGATTTTTGCCATCGTGGCTACACACGTGCGCATCCTTGAATTGTCCTGATGGAACAGCATTTTTTTCTTCGTTAAATGCGGTCGTTTTTGCTTCAAATCAATATCGAATCTGTACAAAAGTGTGTTGTGGTGGATCCATGTTTCGTCCGCGGTTAGGAAACGATACAAAAACTCGTTCGGATTGCGGCTGAACATCGCCAAACACTCCTTTGAAGTGGGCATACAAATCATCACGAAGGACACTCATGTATTTTATATGGATGACCTGAAGATTTATGCTTCTGGTAAAATGAAACTTCAGAGTGCTTTGAATATCGTCACAGAGTACACAGGAGATATTGGTATGAACTTTGGATTGTGTTTGTATATTCTTCTTCATCTTCCGAATTTAGAAGTCCAACGACTGGTCCTACAATATATCCTAGGAATCTCGACACTGGTATTCGGCGCTTTTACATAGTTCTGGGCAGAAAATTAATTAATTAAAATTAATTAAAGAAAATTAGCTATTTAGTAAACCATGAAGTTAAATTCAGCCACTCCATCTGTATTTAAAAAATTTCATTACGAAGATTTCGAGTGATTATTTCATGTAAGGTTTTAGATTCTTTTGGAGAAAATGGAAATTCGCTTATTGTTATGGGACCTTTTGAAGTTTCTGAATTATCTTTTATATTAGTTTATTGTTGAAATAGGGTAGATAAAGCTTATGATAATCCACAAACTGATGGACGGAACGTGGCTAATATATCCGGAATAGTAGTCGACTTGGGTTGAGGCACAAAAATTACGTTTTTGCGTTGTCCGATTATTATCGGGCAGTACTACTAGCTCTGAGGGATATTTTTCTTGCATATTTAATTTCCTTAATTCCTTTGCAGCCCAATTTATTACTGAGTCTATTCTTCGAGCGAATTCACTTTCACTATCTGGTTCAAGATCCTCAATTACATGGAGAATTTCTGGATCATTTTCTCCTTCTGATACTGCAATAATGCCTTCAGAAGCTTCTATGTTTTCTTCAGATTCTTTTTCTTTTTCCCAATCTTTGTGGATTGCGCAAAATTCATTATGTTGTGAAAAAGAGCTTTTCAGATTATTTCCTTCTTCAATAGGTGTTTCGCGAGATGTAGAAGCTGCTAGGGGTATATAAAATAGGACTCTCTCATAAGGCTTATTTTAGAAACTTTCTTCTTCTGCTAAACCTCAAAAAAAAAAAAAAACTCCTTTCTTTAAGAGGTTAGTTAAAGGCTTCGTTTTTTCTGCGAAATCTTTAATAAATCTTCTATAATATCCGACCAAACCTAGAAATAATTTGATATTTTTAGGGGGTTTAGGAGTGGGAAACTTTTTCAGTCTCAATTTTCTGAGGGTCGGGTTTGACTTCTTCACTAGTAATTATACATAAGACCCAAGTAAGCAATTTCCTTAAATAGGAATTCAGTTTTATCTGGTTGCAATGAAAGATTTGCTTGTTTTAATCAGTTAAGCAGGCGTTTTACCTTCTTTTCATGTTCTTCTAGGTTGCCGGAGAGTTCTTTAAACCCAAATGCATTCTAATATACTCACAATGTCCATTTAAAAATGAAAATGCAGCTTCAGGTTTATCAGCAGAATTTAATTTAATTTGATGAAATCAGGTGGCTAAATAAAAAACCGTGAAATATTGGGCTATTTCCATGTGATCCAAAATTTCGATAATGTTTGGAAGTGGATGAGCATACCCAATGGGGTTTTCACTTAATAACCAGAAATCAATCACTACCCTGTATTTTCTCATTCCAGTGTAAACCATCTATTGGAAAATTATTGACATGGATATCAATTATTGACATCAATAAGGGCGAACATGAATTGGGACGTCATCACTAGTTTTTATTTTATAATAAACTATGTGTGTGGGGATCAATGATTCTCCAGTTAAATGAGAAAATTCCGGCCTAATTATAAAATGTCTAGGATTGCTTCTACTCTATCTTCCGGGGGTGAATTGTTCTCATTCGTAGAATACTGGTCCAGTTCATTGTCTTGTAGCTGATAATATTTGAAAGGAATGAGTACCTGCTGGTCGATTTCCACATCGAGGTCCTTTTCAGTGGTATGTATGGCATGAATGTGATAAACTCCATTAGAATTTTACACCAGGGCTTCTTCTATTAGTGATCCTTCTTGTGATTTTATAAAAGGCAAGTAGCTTTTCTTTACTTCATTAATTAGAACGCCTACTGGAATTACCTATTGTGATATTTCTTTTATGTGCATTTTTCTTAGCCCCGTTCCTCTATATACAAGCATTTCATCTTGCGCCATCTTTGATGCTCTATCGATGAATGGGATGATTCTTGTGGGGCTTAAATGAGTTACTAGAGTGTTATGCCAAAACAAAATTTCGTCTCTTTCTTGACAGAGGTGTTCTTGACACAGAATTCCAGCAGTATTAATAGGGAAATTTGGTAAAACTACATGAAAAGCTACCATAGATTTTTCTAGGGCTAATTTTAACGTGCCGATAGTAGAAATTCTAATCTGCGTGATACCCTCTATTTCTATAAATTCTTCTTTGTTTTTAGATAACTCTTCGTTTAAAGAGTTTATGTTTACTATATTAATATTGGCTCCTGTGTCGATTAAAAATGAGGCTTTGGTTTCCACAAAATTGGAAGATTAAACTTCTATTACTGTGGATTCTTGACTGAGTAAAGTGTGGAAGATTTTTCTCGATTCATTAAGATTCGTACGCTCGTCTGACGCTCTTTCACCTCGCCCGCGTCACTGCGTCGGAACGGCGAGCTGAGTTGTGGTTTAAAGCTTCCTTATTTGCTGAAGTAGGAAATTGAAAATGAGGTAGAGTATTTCCTCCACCACGAAAGTAATAAGGATCAGGATATCCATTATTTTGCATGGGAGCATTTAAATAATAAGGATAAGGATTACATGGCATGTAAGGATATTGATAAGGAGGAATGTAGTTATTTTTATAATGAGAAGGCCTAGGTGAATAAGGACGCTTTATTATTCCCGTCGTATTCGGTTTTAAGTCAGAAGTTGGATATGAATCCGGAGTCGTTGCAAAACGAACATGAGAACGAGGACTAAGCTCTCGTGATCCTAAGTAACTGGGTTAAGGATATCTTAATTTTCGATAATAGTTTGTAGGATATTGAGGGTAGAACTGCTATCGTGATTCGTATTCGAGAGCGACTTTCAAGGTTGCGTCTAAACTTGCGTGGTTGCGCGCTTCTACGAAGCCTGATATACTGTCAGGTAGGCCACGCTTGAAAGCTTGAAGGGCACAGTCATTAAATGAAGGTAAGAACTGTTCGATATTCTGAGATTACTCTTGAAGGGCCGCTTGAGCTCTTGATTTTGGGAGAATAACTCGAACAAGCATTCACTGACGTTCTCTTCGCGATTCATCCGCATGGTCGAAATTTCATACAAATACCATGAATAAGTTTTAGGGGGAGCAAAACGTTGTTTTAGGTGTTTTATTACATCATTTATACTTGCAAAATCTTTTCCACGAATGCTGTCTCTTACCGCACCTTTTGATGGAGCTTGTAATATTTTAAGCTTTTAATCTGAATGTAGCTGCCAAAGACGAAGAGTGGTGTCCAGAGATGATGAAACTATGAAGTCATTGCTGATACTACAATCAATGATTAAATAATGAATAAATAATATTTCCTCAGACTTTCAGATATTGTTTTTCACAATTAGCTGGCACGGATGATTCCCCACTTATAATATCTTGAATGAAATCTCTAACGGGCATGTTCTTTCCATCATGGGTGAGGATGTTTGCAACCCCTTGTTATGTGGGAAAACATTCTGCCATAGAAGTCGTCATGACTTCGCTGAGAGTACAAATGACGTCACCGCCGAATTGAGTTTAGTTTGTATTATCAGGAATTTTTTCAATATCTTTTCTTAGAAATGAGGTTTAAATCTTTTGGTTATTGGAGAAATTCGGGGATGGATAAATTTAACTGTCTCAAAAATCATCTCCCTACTATTTAATTTAAATTTAATTGTTTTGAATTTATAATTAAATTAAATAAGTCTAGGTTGAATAAATAGTCAGACATTCACTGTCAACTTTTGTTAAAAGTGGAGTAAAATATGTGAAATTGAATCAGTGATTGAAATAAAGTAGGTGGCTGAATTTTGTCACTAAAAGTAAGGGGCCCCTCCCCCCTTCCAACCTAGTTCTGGTCACTAGTGGTCCGCCACACGGTGGCAAACATCATCACAATTGTAAGTGGCAAGAAATCGCCTACTTATATAACAAGTGTCTTTTCAAATTGTTTGCCCTAGTATCAGCCCACACTTTCCAATTTCCCTCCTCGGTATTATCTCGTAATAACATACAAGTCTAACCGAAGCGACCCGTTCCACTGATTCCATAGCACATCACACCGACTAGACAGTTATCGACGCCGTTGTAGTTATGCGTGGATGGTAACTTTTTTGTCATTGAAATGGTATTTTCAAAAATGGGATAGAAAACCAACAGAAACCAATTCGAATCTTCTTAGCGGGTGTCTCGCCATTTCATTGATCATGAAATTATCATTGGTTAAATTTAATATTTTATTATTTTCCTTGCGATGTATTTCAAATACAATAACAGTGATCTGTACAAACTATTATTATTTCTTTGAGTATAACACGATATTTTTAAAGTTACATTTTAAAAACTATTTATTTTACCTATGCTTGACAGGAAATTTTTTCCATAGTTCCAATAAACCTTGACGATCAGCCACACGGTACAGTGCCACAGCGTTGCAAGCACTGCTTATCAACAGTGTGGGCCATGGAAATTCTTTTGAAAGCCACGTGCGCCATGAAATACTGGTCACTTGTCCACCGAGTCCCTCAATTTTTCGAAGTCTCGACAATCTATGGGATCCAGGTATAAAACGAAACGAAAAGACAACTCCTCGATCATTACCAGCCCAAACAAGGGTGCCTCCACTTTCTTCACATGCGATTGATAAGATCTAGAAAAAAAAAGTTTTCTTGTTTATTACACATAATTTTCACTCGATGTAACGGAAAGAAAAATTAGTATTGACTATTATATTTGGAACATCATTTGTCCACTTGAAGTAAAAAAATATAGTTGATCGCCGATTTACATAATGTGTATAATTATTAAGTGTCTAAAAGTGAAAGTATATCTCACCTTTCCACTTATCTTGCAAGTACCATCTCGTGTATATTTTCCCGTTGAAATATTCACAATCTGTAAATATCCTTGAGCATTGCCGGTAATAACCAAATTATTATTAGCCGGTACAAATGCACAAGAAAGAACTTCTGCTGACATGGGATCACCTACAACTCGTAAACATTCCAGTTTTAAATCTGAATGTAGCTGCCAAAGACGAAGAGTGGTGTCCAAAGATGATGAAACTATCAAGTCATTGCTGATACTCCAATCAATGGCAGTTACACCTTTCTTGTGCCCTAGTATAATGCACACAACTCTTGGGGGCGTACTGGCCACCTCGCAAATAGATATATGGCCATCGAAAGAAGAGCAACAAATTTTTGATCTGTCGTTGTTGGCAAACTTAATCATCGATATTGCTGCTGTATGTTGATCAAAAATATGGTGCACTCCGTCGAAAGCAAATTTTTTTGCCGTCGTTCTTTGCTGAGTGTTGTTAAATTTTCTTTGAATCCCTGCATTCCTTTCTTCGTTTAAAGAGTAAATCAAACTGTTCGATTCAGTAATATCTCCGCAACGATGTCGAAGCAAAATATTGCGTAATTTTAAATAATATATCTGTCCACTACAATGTTTAATATATTTTGCATACAGCAGCTGACATCTTCGATGAATGTAAAGAGTTTCTAAAAAAATTATGATGAATTTTAAATTTGACTATATAAATTCGAATCAATGCTCTATAAAACATTGTGATGGGATATTTAATTCTAAGTACAAATAATTACAGAATTATATTAAGTACCTCTATTCTAGTTTCATTAAGACTGATGCAGCGAAAGTGGAAAACTGTGGAAATGAAGGAAAGTAGGAGGAGGCCGACAAGGCTGTCGCATGAAAGTAAACTTACCAGCACCAAGCTTACTTCTAAATGATTTTTTGAAAACATGAGCGACACTGCAACTACACTCGTGGTAAAAAGTACTATTTTTTTACCGCATTTCCTATTGTGCACGTAAAAAACGGTTTCTACTGAGATTTCCAAACTACGTTCTTACCATCGAGCGATAAATACGCTTGCTTGTTGGTTTTATGAGGATTTTACATAAACGGAACATAATTAGGCTATGAAACTCAATTTAGCTAGTTTCGAACTGAAATTTTAAAATTAAATTTTCAGACCCTGCCAAGTTTATACTCGTACAACTGCTGGTTCCTATCTGGAATTCCCGAATCAAATATTAACAACTCACTAGCTACCAAAATCTATTGGTTTCCATTTTGATTTTACCATACTAATTTGTATATAGAATTCCAAGAAGGATTTTAGGATGGTGCGCGAAGTCCTTACTACTGTATCTAACAGCGCTGTATCAATAAAGATTAAGTGGCAATTAACAAATGTGTTTCAATTTTATAAGAGAGTTACTGTGTTACTATGTCAAAAAATAACGGTTATGTGATTTTTATGCAATACATACTGTTACACAATGCACTCAATCTTTTATAATGTTATATACTGTTATATGATGTTACATAATCTGCATTACAGAGAAAAATAAAATGTACTTTAAAACCCCAACAGAAATCAGCGATAGAGAATTTAGCCGAGATTTTTCACAGTGCTTCAAGCGACAAGTTAAGCCGTGGGGCTTAGTTGTTACGGATAATTGCGTTCGATATAGGTTAGGCTGAGTTCCATTCGCGCTGGGTACCCAATTGTCAATAGCGCTTGCGAGCAATTATGTCTGCACTGATTGTATTCTGTGATGTAGTGTACAAGGAAAACAGTACTGGAAAATCTACGAGAGTTCACGGAGAAAAATAGATATTGAAAAGTATATATAAAAAACTTTGATATTTAACCATAATATATAGATATTACGGTATGATATCTAATATCTTCTATTCAATATACAAGGTATTCAAGGGAAATTTCGGTTTATATTGAAAGAATAACATGTGTGATGTTGACCGTTAGTATCTAAGATACACCAAACTCTCGGTTTCAGTCCGCCGGTTTTCGCCTTCCTAGAACTGATGTCTCAGGCGAGAGAACGGACGGAAGACAACCCCCGACACTGGACTGAAACCGAGAATATGGTATATTAAAAAAGCGAAATTTTATCGGAGCAATGTCCTTGACGTGTGGCGTGGCGAAAACAGATTTTACACCGCTTTGTCCATATCAAAGCGTCCGTATAAAAAAAATGATATATGGATATCATAATTTATCGTCGGGGGCTGGACTAACAGCTGCCCAGAGGACTAACCCCCTGGTGGTGGTGGCGGCAAACACGAGTTACCCAGACTCGCTGCTCACTGTGGAGCAGTTTGAGCACCCGATCAATGGCCAAAATTCAAGGCCTCCTTCCGTAGGGGAGGCGTCTTCGTATTTGTCGCAGCCGACCCAGCGATAAAAGCGATAAAATAAAATAAAAGTGGTGCAAATTCCTGAGTTCCAGACGAGGTCAACTTTAGGGTAGCCGGCCAGGGACAGGAGGAGCCTGTCGGGACACAGGTCTCTGCGGTTCTGTAGAGGGGCATTGCTGCGAGGCATAGAGGTATCTCGCTAATCCAGGAACGTCGGTTAGTCCAAAATACCATAAGGGGATAAGTGGGGGGGGGGCTGGGTTTTGTTACAGAAACCCTAAGGCCGTAAAACCATGGGCCTGCATACTGGCAGTCATAAGGGAGTCCACGTTGTTCCGCTGCTAGAACTATGTTCGAGAAACCTGATGGTGATAGCCACAGGTCTTAAAGGAACAGGGAAGCTAGTCATGAGATCGGCCTACTTTCCATATGACAGCGATACCAACCCACCAGTGGAGGTATGTACACTGATGGAATACAGCAAGGTAAGGGGTCTTTCTCTTTTGGTGGGGTGCGATGCTAACTCCCACCAAATTTTGTAGGGTAGCATGAACAGCAACTAAATAAGTAGTGATCAATTTTATTACCTAAGTTCTACGGATTTAAACATTTTTAACACAGGGAATACCTCGACGTTTCATAACTCGGCAGGGAAGAAGTCATCGACAACACTCTCTGTACCGCTAGTTTTACAGACAATGTCAAGAAGTGTAGTCTCCGACGAACCCACTCTCTCAGATGAATCACAGATAGAGTTCGACTTAGAATCCATCGCACTTTCGGGCATTAAGTGGGCCAGAAATCCAAGAAGATCGGACTGGAAACAGTTTTCCACAGAAATAAGGAGTGCACTTTCAGAGGTGCTCAGGTCAATTAGAGACGTGGACATCCTAGAGATGGCAGCCAAGATTTTCACGAAAGCCATAAAATATACTTATGAAGATAATTGTTGACCCCCAAGAGTCCGAAAGGCTGAGGAGATACACTGATAGAACGGGAAACTCGAAGAGATTCGCAGGGAAACCAGAGAAAGGTTTACACGTGGCAGTACTGGCAAAACGGATGAACTATAGACCTCATTTATGACGAGGAGGGATGAATACAGGGGTGCAATACGTAAGGCGAAGCAAGAAAGCTGGAACAACTTCTGCACATACATCGAGAAAGAAGCAGAGGCGGCTAGACTGTCTGGTGAAGCTGCTTTCTCGAAATCGGGATGCTATTCTCGGCACTGATCAAGGCACGTTTTCCGGGCTTCATAAGGTCTGGAGAAAAGGGGGCGACACTTCTGAGGCAAACAAAGCCGCCTGTCACCCAACTGGGTCCGAGACGGCGGTTAGCCCACGAAATTGTTACTCTCTCCAGGGTCAGGTGGGTCCTGAAGTCTTTCAGTCCTTACATGTCTCCTGGTCCGGATGGCATATATCCACTCTTTTCACAGAAGGATCCCAGTAGGCAAAAGGACATTGTCATCCTGATGACGTCGTAAGGACATCCCTAAGAAGTCCATGTCTGTCCAATTGATGTCCCAAAGACGTCTCATGTCTTAAAGACGTCTTTTGGATATTAGACGTCTTTAGGAAATCAATTTCACTGACATGGACGTCCTGAGGATGCCTTTAGGACGTCCTCAGGATGAAAATGTCTTTTTGCCCACTGGGATGGAGAGATCATCATAGGGCCGCTCGTGAGACTTGCTGGGACTAGTCTGATGCTGGCATATGTTCCGACAGCATAGAGAGTTACGAAAGTAGTCTTCATTCCGAAAGAAGGCAGGATCGGTTATACTTCACACAAGCATTTCCGTCCCATCAGCCTCACATCTCTCCTACTAAAAACTATGGAAAGACTTGTGGGTAAATATATCCGCGACAAGGTCTTATCGAGTAGGCCACTTCACAAGGATCAACACGCCTATATGACTGGTCACTCGACCGAGACGGCTTTAAGCGGAGCAGTAAACCGAATCGAAGGACAATTAAAGCAGAAAAGCTTCGCGATTATAACGCTTATAAACATCGAAGGAGCCTTTAACTACATCTCTACAGAGGCGATCAGAGCGGCCATGATTGACATGATGTGCCTATTTGCAGTCGTGGAACGGACATACCACATATTGGCCAACAGGAACCTAACAACGACTAAGGGTGATACCACTTTATGTGGAACCATTGACTCGGGATGTGCATAGGAAGGCGATTTATCGACCCTGTTGTGGTGCTTGACAGTGGATGAACTGCTTCATCTGCTCACTAGTCAGGGCTACCACGTTATAGGCTCGGCGGACGATATTCTGGTTATAGTGCGCGGCCAGCATCTAGATGCGCTCTTCGGAGTAATGCAGCACAAACTGATGATAGTGGATTCATGGTGTAAGAAAACAGGACTTTCGGTCAATCCGAGTAAGACAGACGCGTATGTTTTCACCAGAAGGTATAAGTGGGGAACCACGAGTACACTGAAACTGGGAGGACAACAACTGGAAATCAAAGAACCAGCTAAATATCTGGAAGTCATCCTAGATAAGAAGCTTATATGGAATAAGCTCCTGGAAGACAAGTGCAAAAAGCTAGTAGCAACTCTATGGCTCTGTAGGAGGGCCATAGGCAAAAGCTGAGGCTTGAAGCCGGAGCGGGGTGGCACTATTTTTTCAATTTTTGTCTCCCGGCCTTCTCCCGGTTCTCCCGGTTAATATTTGTGATTTCTCCCGGTTTAGAAAAAAACATATACTCGATAAGCATCAGGTAACTTTTTTGCAAGAAATCTGTTGACCTTGAATCATATTATATATATATATATATATATATATATATATTGTAAGAAAATATTTTAAAGAATTTCAATAAATTCCAAGGAATTTGTTATCTATTTTAATAATTTGAAGAAATTTTGAAGGACTGGGCATATTTTAGGGCGTTTGAAAATAATCCAAGGCATTTGAAAGAGATGTCAATAATTTCAAGGAATATCAAAATATTTTAAAGGGTTTGAAATATTTTAGGATATTTTCACAGATTTTAAGGAATTTTCAACGGACTTTTGTAATTCAATTGATTTAAATGATTTGAAATATTTTGAAGTATCTTAAAAGATTACAACGTAATTTCGGAAGCTTTAAAAAGTTTCGAGTGATTTTAAAATATTTAAAAGAAACCTTTGAGAAGATTCTAAAAGATTGCGAGGAATTTTGAAGAGTTCTAAAACGTTTTAAGGAATCTTAAAGGATGAGGAGAGTTTTAGATAATTTCAAAAAAATGGAGGGCATTTTCAAAAGATTTACATAAATTGAAGGAGTTTACAAATTTTTTAGATAATTTGAAAACTTTGAGAGCATTTCAAAATATTCCCAGGAATTTTCAGTTGATTTCAGTACCTTAATTGATTGCAGAATATTTGAGATATTTCAGAGTATTTAAAAAATATTCACGGCTTTTTCGAAATTTTCCTTCAGTAATTTAATTGAACTTCAGAGGATTAAAAAATATCGAGTGATTTTAAAAGATTGCAACTGAATATATATTTCAGGAAAATACTTTAGAGAATTTCAGGAGATTCCAATGAATTTTTTTTATTTCGATAATTTGAAGAAATTTTAAAGGATTGGACATATTGTAGTGTATCTCAAAAGAATTCAAGGCATTTTAAAGAGATGTCAGTGGATGCAAGGAATTTAAAAAGATTTTCAAGTGCTCAGAATATTTAAAAGAATTTGAAGTATTTGAAGGAATTTTGCATTTATTTAAATTATTTGAAGAAATTTTCACGGATTAGGAATATCTCACGGAATTTCGAAAAAATTATAGGATTTGAACACTTTCAGAGTTTTCTTTAAGATTTCAAGGATTTTTCATTTGATTCCAGTAATTTTATTGATTTCAGAGTATTTGAAATATTCAGAGTAATTTAAAAGATTCCAAGGTATTTTCGAAAGCTTTAAAACGGTTTAAGTGATTTTTAAAGTTTTAAAAGGTCTTGAAATATTTAATGACTCCAATGAATTTTTTTCATTTTAATAATTTGAAGGAATTTCAAAGGATTTTAAATACTTTAGGCTGTTTTTTAAATTTTCATTTGATTTTAAAGAGATTACAAAATTTCAAGAATACAAGGAATTTTCAATTGATTTCAGTAATTGATTTCAGATGATTTCAAATATTTTGGAGTACTTAAAAAAATTTCGAGGCATTTAAAAAAAAATTTCAAGTTCCAAGGAATTTAAAAAAAGTTTTTAAGATTTGAAAACTTTTAGATTATGCTAAAAGATTCCAAGGAGTTTTCAATTGATTTCAGTAATTTGATTGATTTCAGAGAATTTGAAATATTTTTGAGTATTTTAGAAGATTCCAAGGCATTTTCGAAAGCTTTCAAAAGTTTCAACTTTCAATTAATTTTAGAATTTTTCAAATAAATATGTAAGGAATTTGAAAAGACTCCAAGGAATTTCCAAAAGATTTCAATAATTCAAAGAAATTTCAAAAAATTGTAAAAGATCGAGAACTTTTAGATTATTTTAAAAAATGCCAAAACATTTTTGAAAGCCTAAAAAAGTTTCAAGTGATTTTTAAAGAATCGGAGGATTTTTTTATTTCAATAATTTGAAAGAATTTCAAAAGATTGAGAATATTTTAGAGTGTTTTTGAAAATTACAAGGGATTTTGAAGAGCTTAAAAAATGCAAGGAATTCCAAAATATTTTGAAGCACTTTAAATATCTTAGGGTATCTTGAAAGATCCTAAGAATTTTTTAATTGATTTCAGTAACTTAATGTCACTTATAGGATTTGAATTATTCTATGATTTTGAAAGATTTTAAAGCATTTTCAAGAGCTTTGAAATGTTTTAATTGATTTCAAAAGATTTCAAAGGTTTTGAAAACCACAAAAGTATTTCAAAAGAGTATGAGGAATATTTAATTTGTTTCAGAGCATTCGAAATATTTGAGAGTATTTAAAAAGATTTACAAGTATTTTCAAGAGTCTTGAAAAAATTTGCCTGGGGTATTGCATCAAAGAGTTTCCTAAAATATTCGAAAATATAGATCGATTTTATAGGACCTGTGCCAGGTTTTAGGGTATATTAAATGATTTTTAAGAATTTCAACTGATTCTGGTAACCCGATAAGAATTTAAATGATAATTTAAATATCTGCAGATTTCAGTAATTTAAGGTGATTCAATTCTTTCTCTTTTTTCCTAATCTATCTCTAATGAGCCGAAAAGAAGGTAGTTTGGAAATCTAAGTTTGACCTGTGAATTTATATCATGCTCCTTTTGTATGAAATTATTCCTAAGAACGTTGATTTAATTTTGATCTCAAATTAAAAAAAAAAACGATTCTAAATATTTGAGAGCTTTTCAAAAGGGCCCGTTGAAAAGATTATTATTTTTTTAGGAATTTCCAAAGATTTGACTGATTACAAGGTATTTGAAAAATTTGCACGGGATATTAAAAAGTTTCCTGGAATTATGAAAAATATAGCACGATTTTGTAGGGCCTATTATAATATCTCGACAAATCCCAAGTGATTTTATAATATTTCCGAGAATTTCAATGATTTTGAGGAATTTCGATAGCTTACAAGGTATTTCGATAAATTTTCTAGGATTTCAGGTAACATCATCAGATTTCATATAATTTCAAGGGATATTATAATATTTCAATAGACTTCTAAGAATTTATTCACCAGAATTCATGTATTTCGTATAACTTCAAGTAGATTTTCAAATATTTCAAGGTATTATCAAAGATTTGAAAAAATTTGAAAGATTGTAGGATATCTTACAAGATTCCAAGGAATTTTCAAATAACTCAAAAAGTTTGCAATATTGGCGGTATTTTTAAAAAGCAAAGGAATTTCTAAGAGCTTCAATAAATTGCAAGGCATTCCAAAAGTTTTTAAAGGATTTGAAATATCTAAGGGTATTCTTAAAGATTTAAGGGATTTTCAAGAACTTCAAAAAGTTTCAAGTGATTTCAAGAGTTTCAAAGAATATGAAATATTTTAGGGAATTCAAAAATATCAAAAAGTAATTCATAACTAAAATTTTGAATTAATATGACATTTTTTTATTAACTGATTATTTCATGATATTTCAAACGTTTACAAGGTATTTTATAAAATTTTCGAGGATTTCTCTGTTTTTGGAGAATTTTAAAAGCTCATAATGTTTTTGAATAAATGTCAAGGATTTGAAGAAGTATCCACAGATTTAATATAATTTCACGAGATTTCATTTCGAATTCAACCTGAATTCGTATAAATTCTTTTGAATTCTGCAGAATTTTCGGAAATTATTTTTTAATTCACGTGAATTTGTCAAAAATCAGTTGCTTATACGTAATTCAATGCATGTTTTCATTTCTTTTCAGTTTTTGTTCAATCCATCACAATTTATTCAGAAATAACATTTCTTTTAATTTATAAAATAAAAAAATTTATCACGGCAATATAATTTACCAATAACTTACGCGTTACACAAATTCAAGAGCCAATCATAATGACTTGAGTTATAATTATATTAACAATTTTTCAAAATGATAACGATGGCAGAATTTCCCTACAAATAAGATATGAGAAATCCATTATGTACTGTTTTAACAGAGAACAAAAGATGAAAAGGAACTTCTTATTGTAGGCTACAGACATCATCGTGTGGTGCCTTATAATTATTTTATACAGATCTTTTGCAACATTAATAGCAAAAAGAAGTATTTTGTTCATTCTGCTTCATCAAAAAAGTAAAAGGCGCGCGCAATACTACTAGTATATATTATATCACGTACTCTGACACTTATCATCAGCTACTGGCAGCCTCGCTGTATGATTTCCAGGATGCTTTGCTGGCAGCTTTTCTACCGACTTACTACCCAAAGCAAACACTGAGCATATTCCAAGAAAAAGTATTAACTTATACATCTGCAAACAATTAATTCAAAATATTAGAAAAGGTGACAATTTTGGAATAATTGGATATTAATTTTCACACATGAAAAATGTGAGTGTGAATAACAATTTTCCGACGTTAAAATAAAAGAAAAATTAGCCATTTTGTTTTATAATTAAAGCATCCAAATGCTATATCAAATAATATTATTATTATCTTTTCTTTTAATTTGTAATTTCACACGAGAGATATGATTTCTTACGGTATTATTTCTCAAATGTATCGACTCAAAAAATCTAATTGATCCAATCAAGGTCAAAATTAAATAAACTGTTATGCCGTTGAATAGTAGTTAATATAGAAATTTTTTGTCATTTTGATGAATATTTACTGTGAGGTAGATGAGGGGAGATTATTTTTTATTCTCGTGGATATAATCTGTTTCGGCAATTTTTAAATTTTATTATGATGATAAAAAACTCTTGTCGCATACAGTTACAATAGATTATTCTATACACTTTCCACCTATCAGAAGCAATTATTTGAAAAAATCAATAGTTGACCTTCAAAAAGGAAAGTCAAGAACAAATGTGACTTTTTCAGAAAAAAGGCAGATTGTTTTATTTATTTTTTTTACAATGAAAGAAAGGTAAGAATTTTCCACTTAAGGGGGTCTTCTAGTCTCAAACCACGATTTTCAGCTTATATTTTGAAATTTATTGCAAATCTGAATTGTTTCCGCACCCGCAACCTTGGAGCATCCATGACCGCACCACTGAAAATATGTCACTGTCGACTTTGTGGTAAGACTTCGGCTATTTAGATTGCATAAAATAGAATTTTGTCGACCTATTTTTTTGATCTTGTGAAGGCTGTCAAAATTAAAAATAAAATATTTTCAAGTAAGCTTGAGTCCTGACCTTGCGACATGTATGCTGAACAATTAAAAAAAATAACCCGATATTCCAAATGTTTCTAGTCGAGGTCTTACCAAAAGTTTAACAAAAAACGACTCTTGGAAAAACGCGTTTGAAAATAAATGATAAAACAAAACATGATTGGAGAAACTCACGATTTCATCAGCTATGCCAGGGCACATTTCTAATAACTTCTATATTCGAGATATGCAACAACAAAATGATCGATTTTGTGAAACCTCAAAACTAGAGGACCCCTTAAAAGTTTGAAGGTTAAAAAAATTCCAAGCATTTTTCTAGATCAAAAAAAGTGTTCTTCTATGAAAAAAGTCAAATTTATGTTGGATCCTTGATTTTGAAGATCAAGTATTCATTTTTTTACATGGTCACGACCAATGAAAAGTGCGGCAAAAAGCCTATCCAAACTGAAGGGAAAAATATTTTGATTACGCATATTAAATAAGTTTAAAATCGCCAATACTGAGAATATATTCTCGAAGATCAAATGAAGCTCATGTTCATTAATAGGAAGAATATTCAAAGTTTTAATTGAAAAGTTTTTGAAGGAAAAAACCTTAGATTTCATTGAGTTACCGAAATTCAAAGAATATACATTTTTCCAAACAAATTTTAATTTGTTTTTGGCCTTGATTTTTGAAGGTCTAATATTTATATTTTTAATAAATACTAACCACTAATGGAAATAGCGTGAAGACCCCTATTATAAATGTACTAAATAAAAAATGTTGTATCGCTATTAGAAGACATAAAAATGATCGGATCAGTACAAAATGTAAAAAATTCTTATCCCTATTATTTTGTTTTGCAATGTGCTTTAATTCAATTAACTCCACTTTTATTTGGTTTTTATACTAATGATTCTTAAACATTTTGAATCCGTAACATTATTCAGTTAAAAACTTTTAAATTCTGGATCTCAAATTTTTTCCTTATTTCTGGAAGCAACAAATCATATTAACAGAAACTTTTTCTAAACAGAACATTTAGAATCCATTGTACAACTATCGTATCAAATGCTTCGTTTTTGCGGATAAATAGTCGGGCATGGAATTGTCAAATAAATGTTCAATTCGATGTATAAATTCAGTTTGAAAATATTATTAAATTACTTTTAAATTTTTAAACAAAGTGTCTAGGCTTACCGAAAATATTTGTGCTATGCTCACTGAATTCCGATGAATCTACACTCGGCCACTTAAAAAATTTTTAATTTTTTTTTTAAAGCGATCTTAGCACAATTAAGACTAATTAGACGTATCAGCAATAATTTTTTGAAAGTTGCTCGAAGAATTTCACAAAAATACAGTACTTCAGTTCAACCTGCAAGTTATTTTATACTTTCCTTTACATGTACAAAAATGTTTAATTTACGACGATATCAGTATTACCGAATTTTTCACATCTTTGGTAAATATTGCCGTAGTTAGGAAATAGCACCAGTCTTAAATGATGATTTATCTGGAGTAATTCTTCTTTCTCTCATATTCTGAAAACTAACAGTATTTATTGTGTGGATATCATAAATTATAGAGGCGGGTCGGTATGACTAGGGATTTGAGATGAAAATTAGCCTGTGAAATATTACGAATTCTTTTTTATTATTACGAACAGAAACAATAATTATCTCATTTTTTTCAAAATATGGATTTATCTCCTTTTGTTCGATTACTCCTCAATTAAAACGATGAAACTACAGTTTTTGACAGAAAATAAAAATCCTAAAAAATGTATTCAGTCAGTTTTATAAAAATCATAATATCATTGTTTTCTTCTTATCATAAGAATATCGCATGATATAAAATGTCATTTGAACAAGTATTGAATATTCTCCAACAGAAATTTTTTTTTCAAATATTAAATTCATTCATACGCGATTTTTCATCTCGAATCTTGTTGAGGGCTAAAAATAAAGTCTAACTCACAATCATTAATTACGATAGTAGGTAAATATTTATAATTGGCTCATATGATTGCAGTCTGATTTTCTTATTTTGGTTATTCAAGATCACGCAATTATGAATGTCTTATTATTTCAATTGCTGTCATCATTTGGAAACATATGACGTATAATTTGGATACAAAACTTTATTCTTTAATTTATCAGGAAAGATGCACACGAATCACTAAAAAATTTCAATGTATTTTTTTTTCTAATGTGGAATTAATTTTTGGAATTATTTGAATGTCACCTTTGTCAAGAACTTCATGGAAAGTAGAAATTACATGTTCACAAAGAGATGCATCGATGTTCAAAATTCAAATGTTTTTCAGAAAATTTGTCGTTTTGGCTTAAAAGTTTAACTATTTAGTAGAAAAATAAATTGTCATACAGAAAATTAAATTTTTAATTTTTTTCAATTCATTCGTTGAATGTAACTTCATTCATTTAATTTTTCGGCCACAATTACAATTTTGTAGCTTAAAGACTTAACTAATTGGTAGGAACTGGATAAGATTTTTTGAAAAATTCAACTATTTGGTTAAAAATGTATGTATTTTCTTGAAATGTCGCCCTTTTTAGTAGAAAATTAATCTTCTTGGATGATTATTCTTTCTGAATATCAGATTCACTTGGGCAAGAATTTTTATCTTAAACCTTGTCAAGGCGTCAAGATAAAAATAACTTTAACTCGCAGTCAATTATTACGAAATTCATAGTTCGTAAATATGGCTTTGTGTGACTTCTCATCTTATGTCTTATTCGCATACAAAAATTATTCCTAGCTTTTTCAGGAAAACCGGTATAATTTCTTGACCTTGTGACCTTTTAATATCTTGTGAGTTTCATGCGGGCTAAATAAGTTTTGTGACCCGGATAATTTTTGTATATAAAAAATGATTTTCTAATTTGTTCGCAAACAACGGCAGATACCAAAAATTATTGAAACAAAAGTTTGCACATCTAAAAAATTTCTATAAAAAATACCTCTTACTCTTTTGCGAAATCTGGCAGCGTTTACGAGAAAAATTCAAAAATTATAATTTCAGGAAAAAAAATTCACCCAGCATTAAAAATGGTTTGATCCGCATGAAATTTGTAGTGTGCCTTCCTTCTATTAGCAGAAAATTTTCAAAAGTAATATAAAGAATAAAAGACGTGGGGTCTTTTACAAAATATTTTTCACGAAATTGGTTATTGTAAATGAAAATTCACCATGCATTGAGGGAACCTAACAAGGTTCACGTATTGAAGGTCATTCTTGAGTTTTTTCATCTGAAATGAATCATATTTTAAAATATAAATCATCATATTTGAGCACTCTGTTCATTTTAAAAGGTTGAGACTACCATTATTTAAATGCCTGCATTACGTTCACTGATCAATTTTGAAAACATTTTGAATTTTGGAAAATCAAGTTATTGAATATGAGGTCGGGTCGAAAAAGTTGTTTTATGGATTAAGTAAAATTAAAGCTCGGAGATTTTTTCATGCAGATGTCTGTTATTCTATCTGCCTTTCTTTTAGCCTTTCGTTTTTTTAGTGACAGTTGTTTTCACTTTGTTTCCTAATTTTCGTTTATTTTCTTTTGGGAAGTAATCGCATTCCGTGGCTGAGTAAAATTTCTTCAATTAAAGTCTCCCATCTTCAGTAGTAGGCCAGTCAGTGGAGTATGAAAAAAAGTGTTTTTTTTTGTGTTACAATTCTAGAGTGGAAGCGATACAAATAATTGTTTAGTGCTAATGCCTGGGATGAAGGCCTAAATGTTATAAACAGAAAATTCGCAAACGCAAGAAACTGCGCGCTGTTCCACGAAACCATGATTTTTGAAGTTTGCGACCAACATGTAAATCTGCGAGAAAAAAAGTTTAATTATAAATGGAAGATATCAAAAAGATATCTTGATCGCAATCTTAAAAAAAACATGGTTTCGCGGAACAGCGCGCAGTTTCTTGCGTTTGCGAGTTTGCTGTTAAAAACATTTAGCCCTTAATCCCAGGCATCAACCCTGCACATATATCGATATCGCTTCCACTCTATAATTGTGACACAAAAAAAAACACTCTTCTTCATACTCCACTGACTGGCCTACTAATGAAGATGGGAGACTTCAATTGAAGAAATTTTCCTCAGCCACGGAATGCGATTACTTCCCAAAAGAAAAGAAACGGAAATTAGGAAACAAAGTGAAAACAACTGCCACTAAAAAAACGAAAGGCAGAAAGAAAGGCAGATAGAAGACCAGACATCTGCATGAAAAAGTCTCCGAGTTTTAATTTTACTTAATTCATAACACAACTTTTTCGACCTGACCTCTTATTCAATAACTTGATTTTCAAAAATTCAAAATTTTTTCAAAATTTATGATTGAACGTGATGCAGGCATTTAAATAATAGCAGTCTGAACCCTTTAAAATGCATAGAGCGCTCAAATATACTAGCATATATTATTACTTCTCGTAAAAACAATACCATGAAGGCACCATGGTGTGCAGCGGGGCTCAAGCGCCAGCGTTATGCACGTACCAGAGTACTCAACGCTTATTTACATAAATTAAAAATTTTAATCCCACTTTCTAATCTACATAGTCTTATACGAAAAAAACCTAAGCTTTCTTTTAAGACAAAAAAAAACATTAAAAGCGTGTCTCACTTCGGAGAAAAGTCAAATTTATTGTTCACCTTCATTTTTGAAGGTCAAAAATTTATTTTTTGTCCAACCCCCTTGAAAACGCGCCATTGCATGCACGTGAATTAGGCGTAATGTGGCCGCCATCAGCTCAGTGACGTTCGCACATGCGCACTCCGCCACCGGGCCAACATGAAACTTCACGCCCACTACACATACACTGCACCCCGCAAGCGGGAATATGAAGGACTTGATCTTTATCTTTGAAAAAATTGCATTTCTAGACCGGACAGTCTCCCTACTGCAAAGTACGCTATTTCTTCCTTTCACCTGTAATCTAAAATTGTCAAGTACACAGCAAATTCACGCTCGTCAAAATAGCCTTCTTTACGCCCTCGATATAATATACTATTTTGAAAAAATGCGTAGGACCAATCAAAAGAGCGTGAAAACCCCTATCGAAACTGTGCTTGACAAAATTGGTTAAAATTGCTATTAGAAAAGTTAAAGATCGCCGAAATAGACGATATCCACGAAAACCTCAAAACTTCCCCCCCCCCTTACCCTCAGTCAATACTTATCAACCTCTGTTTCATTTTAATTTTTCTTTATCAGTTCGAGATAGTGAAGCAAGTGCTAAGCTCTATGATAATAAAGATATATCCAAGTATACGAACTTTATAAATTTGAGGACTGTTGATTGTCACGGAATCTTTGATGCGATTATGAAAGTTGGTCATAAATCTTCCATCTTTCCGTTGTCAAAGGACAATGAAGAGGAGCGCAAATTAAACATTATAAGTTCTCTTGTTGACTATAACATTTTTCAAATGAGACGCGTTAGCTACTAACAATAAGACAAATAAGGCACCATTTGAATTATATTTAAATTGTTTTATAACAAATGATACAGATTTCGATTTCTGAAATGTTTAATGCTTGTATCATGTCCCCATTTTTGGTTTTTCAATGTCAAAATTCCATTCTGGAATTTTTAATATTTTGCGAGATTCTTCTTTAAAGGCGTTCAATTTTGCAAATGTGAATCTTATGTTTTTCTTTTTCCGTCATTCCTATAAAATTTTTCAAATGATTGAAACACTTGATGTGCTCTGTCCCATATATACAAAGGGGATGAATTTTTTGCCTATCATAAAGTTGAGAGAGCCTAAATAGTTAACGTTTTCTTCAACTTTGTATTTCGATACTGAGGAAAATCATCAATTTTAATATTTACTTTCAGATCGAGGTATAATTCAAGATAATTTCTGTTCAAATACCAGTCGAAAATATAAAGAATTTATTGCATCTCTAATAATTTGCACTTCTCTGAATTCTTAATTATAGGTAAGAAACTACTTATCAGTAATCATTAACTTGATAATAATTTTTTTTAATCGAATTGAAAAAATTTTAATAATAAAAAGTCAAGCCGAAAAGATGTTGGTAAGCTACTTTAATAAGGTTTTTTTTGGCTCAGTAAGATATATGTTGGGGGGGGGGGGGCACAACTGTGGTTGTGTGGTCTACGATAGGATTTTTTGCGAGAAAACCAAATTTGAAATATTTGAATCGATATCTCTAATTGATAATCAGGTTTTAAAACAAAAGTTTTTAATTCACGGTAAAATCAAGTTCAAATATCGATTTCAAAGATTCGGGTTTGTTTTTCTCGCAAAAATCTTATGTGAATCCGTATAACTAATTTTTCACCTCCAATACCGTGATCTTGTTAAAAATGTTTTATCGTGCAATATTAGAAAAAATAAGGACAACAAATTAAACAATTGGGTTCGACATTTCCAATACCGATGCATCTCTTTGTAGTCGTGTTAATTGTACTTTCTATGAAGTTTTTGCATAGGTGACATTCGAATATTGCGAGAAATTATTTCTCAATAAAAAACTACACGCGTATTGACATTTTTCAGTGATTTTTGAATATATTTTCTGAAAACCAAATAATAATTTTTGTATACAATTCAGATGGAATAGTTTTTTAAAAGGTGATACCAATTCAAATAATAAAAGATACTCAATTGTGTCATGTTGAGTAATCAAGAAAAGGAAATCAGACACAGTCATATTCACTAACTATGAATATTTACCAAATTTCGTGAATAATGACTGCGTGTTAAACTTCTTTTTATTTCTGGCCTTGACAAGGTTTAAGATGAAATATCTCGTGTAAGTGGATCTGATATTAGTAAAAAAAAAAGAAAGCTGCTGAAGAATATTCAATACTTGTATACATTTTTGTCATCATGTGATATTTTTGTAGTAGGAAGAAAACAAGGGTATTATGATTTTGATCAATCTGACGGATTGCATACATTTTATTTTATCATGAAATATTATGTAATTTCTACTTTATATGAAGATCTTGAAGAAAGTGACATTCGAATTATTATTCCAGAAATTAACTCCTACTCAGATTAGACATACCCACAAAACTACCAGGTATCAAGTTGATATAAAAATGGATCAAAATGATGCAACGTTTTGATATCTCTATTCATGATCAACATGATTAAAATTTCGAGATCAAGTATCGATTATCGACTTGCAGAACCTGAATTTGGCAGAAAGAAATATTTTTCGAAAATCAAAAACTGCAGGACGTTTAGAACTAAAATTTAGCTACCGTCATGATTTTTCGGAGGTCTTGTCTTTCTAAGAAGTAAACCTCTTAGTCCAGGTGTTCAAAATATATGTTTTCCGAAAAAGTTGTATTCATTATATAAATTTAAGATTCTTCAACCTTTTTTCGAAGGTCAAGCCTTTCTGACAAGTAAACCTAGTAGCTTTGGTTTTCAAAATACATCTTCTCTGAAAAAGGTGCATTCAGAACTAAAATTTATGTTACCCTGGCCATTTTTCTACCCATATTTTACCCTGGCCAGGTATTCAGAATACATCTTCCTCAAAGAAGGTACCTTCGGGACTAATATCTCATTCACCCTGACCGTTTTTTCAAGGTCTGGTAGTTCTGGGAAGTGAATCCGGTACTACAGGTGTTCAAAATACATCTTCTCCTAGGAATTTGTATCAAGAAACAGAGTGAAGGCAGCCTGGCCATTTTTCCAAGGTTTCGTCCTTCTAAGAAGTAAATCTGGAAGTACAGGTATTCAGAATACATCTTCTTCGAGAAAGGTGACTTCAGAACCGAAATTTTATTCATTCTGAACGTTTTTCTCAGGTCTCCTTGTTCTAGAAAGTAAACCTGGTCATCCAGGTGTTCAAAATACATCTCCCCCTAGAAAGTTGTGTCTATAACTGTAGTAGAAGGCACCCTGGCCATTTTTGCGAGGTCTTGTCCTTTTAGGAAGTAAACCTGGTAGTCCAGGTATTTATAATACATTTTGTTAGAGAAAGTTGCGTTTAGAACTGAAGTAGGGGGCACCCTGGCCATTTGGCCAAGGTCTCTTCCTGGTAAAAAGTGAACCTCGTAGTCCAGCTATAAAGAATACATCATCTTTGATGAAGGTGCCTTCAAAACTGAAATTTCATTCACTTCAACTATTTTTTCAAGATCTCGTAGCTCTAGAAAGTAAACCCGGTAGTCCAGGTATTCAAAATACATCTTACCCTAGGAAGTTGTGTCCAGAACTGAAGTGGAAGACACCTTAGAAGGGGAAGGGTCAGGAAGATGTATTTTTGAAACCTATACTACCAGGATCACTTCTTAAAATGACGAAAACTTTGGAAACGCATGAGGTTGTTAGAAATTTAAGTTATGAAGAGAACTTCCTCGAGAAATGTGTATTTTAAGCACCTGGACTACCGGTTCTCCTTCTTAAAATAACGAGACTTTCGAAATCCAATCAGGGTGTCTTAAATTTCAGATATGACTACAGCTATCTCGGGGAAGATGTATTTTGAACACCTGGTCTACCAACTTAACTTTTTCGAATGAGGAGACCTTTGAAAACCGATCAGCATGTCTCAAATTTCAGTTAGGAATGCAGCTTCCCTGAGGAAGGTGTTTTTAAACACCTGGACTAACGGGTTTACTTCGTACACTGATGAGACCTTCAAAAACCCATGACGGAGTCTTAAATTTCAGTTATGAACATAACTTTCTCGAGAAAGATGTATTTTCAACACCTCGACTGCTTTAACGCCGTCAACCACTTTTTTATTATTTTAATAATTATTTTTCAACTCTAAATAAAACTCTATGTTCAGGATAACCTTAAAAAAAACAGTTTCCTTTCGCGGTTTAATTTCAGAAACCCACTATTGTCATTATGTTTTGTATACTGATGCTAGTACGCCTTGAAGTTGTGCTCCGTATTGAAATTTTTAGTGATTCATGAATACATATTTTCTGAAAAATCAAATTTTTATTATATTATATATTTATAATATATAATATAATATATTGAAAACTACCCCTAACAGTGGTAAAACATCAAAAACCTCAGTACGTCTTCTGGAATGAGTATTTCTCAATTTCTGCCAGAATTAAACGATGGGAAATGAAATTGAAATATTTTCAAGCGATTGGGGTGGTTTTTCGATTTGGGGGTAGTTTCTGACTGTGGAAAAATTCTGGAATAATTTTTTTTCTCACACTGGGTACTTACTAGTTCAGATTCACCATGTATCAATTTTATCGAACCCTCAGAAAAAACTCGGCCTTTAAAGGGAAAATACCCTAAAACGTTTCAACACCTTTAAAATCTTTTTAAATCACTTGACATTTTTAACGCTTTGAAAAAGGCCTTAGAATTTTTCAAAATACCTTAAAATATTTGAAATCCTTTGAAATCTCATTATATTACTAAAATAAATTGAGAATTCCTTGGAAGCTTTTAAAATAACCTCAAATATTCCAAAACCTTTAAAATCTTTTTACATCACTTGACATTTTTAATGCTTAGGAAAAGTCCTTGGAATCTTTTGAAATACCCTAAAATATTTTAAATCCTTTGAAATCCCATTATATTACTGGAATTAATTAAAAATTCATTGGAATCCTTTAAAGTACCCTCAAATATTTCAAAACCTTTTTAATTTCTTGAAAATACCTTGAAATCTTTTTAAATACACTCAAATATGTGAAATACTTCAAAATTCCATTGAATTACTGAAATCAATTTAAAATTCTTCGGAAGCTTTTAAACTACCCTAAAACATTTCAAAACTTTTAAAATCTTTTGAATTCTTTGACATTTTTTTAAAGTTCCTGAAATTCTAAAAAATACCCTATATTTAAGCTTATTCGAATAAATTAAAAATTCCTTGGAATCTTCTAAAATACCCTAAAATATTTGAAATCTTTTAAAATCCCATTAAATTACGGAAATCAGTTCAAAATGTCTTAGAATCTGTTAAAATACCCTGAAATATATCAAAACCTTTAAAATCTTGATTGAAATCAATTAAAAAAATTGAAGTCCCTTGCAATTTTTGAAAGCTTTTGAAAGTTCTTTTCAATTTTTAAAAATACCCTTAAGTTCTGATAATACTTTGGAATCCCTTCCAATTTTTTAAATATATTAGAAATTCCTTAGAATCTTTTGAAATATCCTAAAATCTTCAACGCTTTTTTTAATCTTTGGAAATACATTACAATTTTTGAAAATTATTAAATTTCTTGATATTTACTTGAAAATTTTTTAATCTCTTGAGAATGCCTTGTTATCTTTCAAATTATCCTAAAATATTTTTAAATAGTTGAAATCTTATCAAATCTCTTAAAATCTTTTTAAATGCATTACAATTTTTGACGGCTATTCAAAATTCATTGGAAGCTTTTAAAATACTCTAAAATCTTTGAAATCCTTTGGAATCAATTCAAATTATTTAAATATATTATTAATTCTCTTTTTAATCTTTTCAAGATATTTCGAATCCTTTGGAACTTTTTAAAGAAGCTTAAAAATTCTTTTGAATTTCAAAAAAATTCCATTAAATATTATTAATTTTTTCGAATCCCTTCAAATTATTAAAATCTAGTAAAAATTCCTTAGAATCTTTCGAAGGATCCTAAAATATTTTAAAAATATTTAAGACAGAAAAGTGACTCAAACGATTTTTTTCATTTAAATCATTGATGAATTTTTATCTAAAATAAGGAATTATTAACCAAAAAAATTAATATTTAAGAAAACAGTACAACTTTCAATCAAGTAGTTGAATTTAAAAAAATAAATAAATAAATTTCCGTAAAGATTAAGTTTATACCAAAAACGACAAATTTTCAATAAAGTACATGATTTTTCAACAAAAAAGTTGAATTTTTGACTAAAACTAATTAATAAAAAAAATCGAATTTTCAACAAAATAGTTTAATTTTAAACCAAACAGA
Organism: Andricus grossulariae; assembly: GCA_011634705.1. Lineage (NCBI taxonomy): Eukaryota > Metazoa > Arthropoda > Insecta > Hymenoptera > Cynipidae > Andricus > Andricus grossulariae. Next base: position 208,845,517 of record JAABKJ010007545.1, read on the forward strand.
TGATTTTTAAAATAAAAAAATTAATCATCAACCAAAAGAATGAGTTGTTGATGAAGCATTTAAAATTTAAACCAGGTGTATAGATGAATTTAAAAAAATCAATTTTCCACCGAAAAGATACATTTTGTACCAAAAAAGACGATATTTTAACCAAATAAATGAATTTTCAACCAAAAAGTTAAATTAAAAAAAAATATATTCATTTTCAACAGGAGGAAAAACGAATTTTCGAAGAAATTGTTAAATTTTCCGTCAAACAGATTAATTTTCAACGCAAATTATAAATTATTAACAAAAAGAATGAATTTTTAATCTATCAGTTCATCTTTCAACCAAGTAGTTGAATTTAAAAAAAAATTCAGCCAAAAAGATTAATTTTCTAGCCAAAAGACGAATTTTCAAGCAAATAGTTAAATTTGTAATAAAAAATGATCAATTTTCAACCAAAAATAGAATAATTAAATTTTCAATAAACAAATTTTATTTTTAACTACAAAAACAACGAATTATCAACAAAATAGTTAAATTTTCAAACAAAGAAAAAAATTTTTAACTAAAAACATGAATCAAGAATCCAATAAAAAAAAATTAAAGCAGTCAAACTGTCAACCAAGTAGTAAAATTTTCAATTGAAAAAAGATGCATTCTCAAAAAAAAGGTTTGATTTGATACTTCAACCAAAGTAGATTTGAATTTTTAATAAAAAAAAGTTTAATTTGACCAATGAGAAGAATTTTTAGCTAAAATGATTTTATTTTCTACCGATAGGGATGAATAATCAACAAAATATATGAAATTTTAAACAAATAGTTGAATTTTCAAATAAAAACGATAAATTTCCAACAAACAAACAAAATATAATTTTCAGCGAAAAATATTAATTTTCTAGACAAAAGATGAATTTTCAACGAAATACATTAGTTTTCAACCAAATAGTTAAATCTGTAACCAAAAGTGATTAATTTTTAACCAAAAATAGAATTGTTAAAATTTTACTTCCAAAAAATTAATTTCAAACCAAAAAAAAAACAACGAATCATTAACAAAATAGTTACATTTTCAAACAAAGAGAGGAATTTTTAATTAAAAACATGAATCACTAACTAAGACAAAAACTTTTTAAGAAAGCAATAAAACCTCCATCCAAATAGTAAAATTTTCAATAAAAATAGATGAATTCTCATCAAAAAAATGTTTCAGTTGATACTTCAACGAAATAATTTTTTAATTTAAAATGAAAAATAGTTGAATTTAACAAAGGAGAAGAATTTTCAGCCAAAATGATTTTATTTTTATGATTTATATTTTTTTAATTTTAATATTTTATTGTAGCAAACCAGTCACTTCTATTGCCAGAAATTTAGTCATTTCAAGTTAAAATTACTGTTTTGTTAGTAGAAATGACCGATTGTTTATCCCAAGCATGCTTGATTAATGTAATCAGTCAAATTTTGACTGATTTATATTTAAATTGTTTAATGACTTTATGCTAAAAAAGTGACTAAAAAGTGATTTGCGAAAAAAGTGACTAAAATTGAGCTTGTGGTTATGGTTTTCTGCAGTTTCCCTCTTCCCTGGCCAATTGCGAGTCTACTTTTTATATAAATTTTATAGTCCTATTTATAACCTTCTCAATTTTATCACACGTTATCCAGGCCAGTAAGCATATCGACTCGAGTTCAATGACCTATGGCAAAGTATCAATCGAATAATCCAATCGTAAAATATCAGCTTTAAAAAGTGTGAGTGCGAACCCATGTGTCAGTTTTTTTTCTGGCTCGATATTTTGCAATTGAATGGCCGAATATTTGAGGAATTGAAATTAAACCTCTGGACGATTCAACAACATACTTTCGGCCAGCGGATTCTCAAATTATATATTGAAATACGTGAATATTTGTTACCCACAAAAATTCCTATTTGTGTTTCAATATTTCAATTTAATACCGCATGACAATGAAACACAGGATTCAATTTTCCAGTAAAATCGCACTTTTGATTAATTTAGTTGGTATTGCTTCTGTTTCTGGCTTTGTTATCAATACAAAAAAGAGTTACTGAATATGCACGAGGAATGATTTTTTTGACAAAATATCAATAAATTGATGAAATTTCTAAGAAATTCAATTTTAGAATCTCAAGGATTTTAATTATTAGCGAGGATTTTCATACAATAAAATTATTTATAGATTTCAAAAGAAAGTTTCGAGCTTTTTTATTATTTGTAAGAAATTTTTTTAAATAATTGTTTAAAAAAAAACTAAATATTTCGTAGAATTGATTTATTTGAATGAAGAATTAGTGAAGTTAGAGAACAATTCTTTGATGATAAGAAACCAGATAGAAAAGAGAAATATTCATTTGGCCATATTAAACTAATTGTATTTTATGTTTCCGAATAATAAAATTTCCGAATAAAAAAATTTCTGAATAATAAAATTCCCGAATGAAAGAAATTCCACATGATAAAATTCTTAAATTGGAAAATACCCGAATAATGAAATTACCGAATTGAAAAATTCCCGAAAGCTTCCCGAATAATAAAACCCCCGACAGAAAATTGCCGAATTATAAAATATCCGAAATGGGAATTTTATTATTCGGGAATGTTATTATTTGGCAATTTTTTTATACGGGAATTTTATTATTCGGGAATCTGCCGATTCGCAAATTTTGTTATTCGGATATTTTATTATTCCGAAATTTTATTATTCGGGAATCTTATTATTTGGGAATTGTCCAATTCGGAAATTGTATCATTCATATATTTTATTATTCGGGAATTTTCCAATTCGGTAATATTATAAACTGTTTGCGAATTTTATTGTTCGCGATTTTTGTAATTCGGGAATTTTATTATTTGGCAATTTTTTTATACGGGAATTTCATTATTCGGGAATTCGCCAATTCGAGAATTTTATTACTGGGTAATTTTGTAATTCGGGAATTTCATTATTTGGGAATTGTCCGATTCGGGAATTTCTCAATTCGGAAATTTTATTATTCGGATATTTTATTATTCGGGAATTTTCCAATTCGGTAATATTATAAACTGTTTGAAAATTTTATTTTTCGCGAATTTTTATTATTTGGGAATTTCTTTATGCGGGAATTTTATTATTGGGGAATCTACCAATGCGGAAATTTTATTATCCGGAGATTTTCTAATTCAAGAATGTTATGATTCGGGAATTTTCCAATTTGGAAATTTTCCAATTCTGAAATTTCATTATTCGGGTATTTTATTATTCGGTAATTCTGTAATTCGGGAATTTCATTATTCGGGGATTGTACAATTCGGAAATATTATTATTCGCATATTTTATTATTCAGGAATTTTTCAATTCGGTAATATTATAAACTGGTTGGAAAATTTATTTTCCGCGAATTTTGTAATTCGGGAATTTTTATTATTTGGGAATTTTTTTATACGGGAATTTTATTATTGGGGAATCTACCAATGCGGAAATTTTATTATCCGGAAATTTTCCAATTCGAGAATGTTATGATTCGGGAATTTTCCAATTCGGAAATTTTCCCATTCTGAAATTTCATTATTCGGGTATTTTATTATTCGGGAATTTCATTATTCGGGAATTTTGTAATTCGGGAATTTCATTATTCGGGGATTGTACAATTCGGAAATTTTATTATTCGGGAATTTTTCAATTCGGTAATATTATAAACTGGTTGGAAAATTTATTTTTCGCGAATTTTGCAATTCGGGAATTTTTATTATTTGGGAATTTTTTTATACGGGAATTTTATTATTCGGGAATTTTTCAATTCGAAAATTTGATTATTCGGTTATTTTTTAATTCGAGAATGTTATGATTCGGGAATTTTCCAATTCGGAAATTTCATTATTCGGGTATTTTATTATTCGGGAATTTTCCAATTCGAGAATTTCATTTTTCGGTAATTTTGTAATTTGGGAGTTTCATTATGCGGGGATCGTCCAATTCGGAAATTTTATTATTCGGATATTTTATCATTCGGGAATTTTCCAATTCGGTAATATTATAAACTGTTTGAAAATTTTGTTTTTCGCGAATTTTGTCATTCGGGAATTTTTATCATTTGGGAATTTTTTATGCGGAAACTTTATTATTGGGGAATCTACCAATGCGGAAATTTTATTGTCCGAAAATTTTCCAATTCGAGAATGTTATGATTCGCGAATTTTCCAATTCGGAAATTTTCCAATTCTGAAATTTCATTATTCGGGAATTTTCCAATTCGAGAATTTCATTATTCGGTTATTTTGTAATTCGGGAATTTCATTATTCGGGGATTGTACAGTTCGGAAATTTTATTATTCGCATATTTTATTATTCGGGAATTTTTCAATTCGGTAATATTATAAACTGTTTGAAAATTTTGTTTTTCACGAATTTTGTAATTCGGGAATTTTTATTATTTGGGAATTTTTTATGCGGGAATTTTATTATTCGGGAATTTTTCGATTCGAAAATTTGATTATTCGGTTATTTTTTAATTCGAGAATGTTAAGATTCGGGAATTTTCCAATTCGGAAATTTTCCAATTCTGAAATTTCATTATTCGGGTATTTTATTATTCGGGAATTTAATTATTCGTTAATTTTGTAATTTGGGAGTTTCATTATGCGGGGATCGTCCAATTCGGAAATTTTATTATTCGGATATTTTACCATTCGGGAATTTTCCAATTCGGTAATATTATAAGCTGTTTGAAAATTTTGTTTTTCGCGAATTTTGTAATTCGGGAATTTTTATTATTTGGGAATTTTTTTATGCGGGAATTTTGTTATTGGGGAATCTTCCAAATCGGAAATTTTATTATTCGGATATTTTACTCTTCAGGAATTTTCCAATCGTAGAATTTTGTTATTCGGTAATTTTGTAATTCGGAAACTTCATTATTCGGAAATTTTCCAATTTGGGAATTTTATGATTCGGATATTTTATTATTCGGGAATTTCGCAGTGGCGGTAATTTTATTTTTCGGGATTTTTCAGACGTCCCTTTTATTTCATAATGAATTTGATTTAGGAATATCTCTAAACATTATTGATGAAAGCGAAAATATCAACTACAAATATTTGTTTAATTTTAATTTTTTACTTTGTAAAAATTTTCAAAGTTTCAAAGAGATGAGAAAAATTAAATTATGGACAGAAACTACCGACAATAAGATTTCTGAAAAATATTTTAATAATTTAGATTCCATTTTTAAATGTTAATTCTAAGCTTTAAAGATTTCGATTATATACTAAAAAAGAATGTGGAAGAATTTCAGAAAATTTGTTTAGTATGGAGGATTTAAAAAAAAATTAAGCCAAATGTGGATTTTTAAAGATTTTGAAAAGTTTCAAGAGAATAAACCATTTTTTCAGATTCCTGGGAAAATTTGAAATAAGTTTTTATTTTCGAAAATGAATTTTAAGAGAATATTGACGAACATTTCGAAATATTTCAAATGATTTCCTCAAATTTCGAAAAAGAATATAAAAGATTTTAAGGCATATTTTTTCAATTTTGGAAGATAATAAATTTTTTTTTTAATTTGAGTATGTTAAAGAAATATTTACTTATATATTTAGAGGAAAAAAAGTACAAGTTTAATTTGGAATTGGATAATATTTCAAAAGAATTTTAACAAAACGTAGATTATTGAAGATTTCGAAATAAAATTTTGAAACTTTCAAAGGATTCTGAAAGGTGATTCTGAATATTCTAAAAATAAAAATATGTATTAATAAAAAAATTTTCATCAGATTCCTCGGAAAAGAAAAAGTGATTTTTTATTTTGAAAAATTAATTTCAGGAAAATATTTAAGAAGATTGTAAAACATTTCAAATTATTTTAAAATAAAATTTTGAAGCTTTTTAAGGATTCTGAGAGGGTAAATACTGAATATCCTAATAATAAAATTGATAATAAAATTTTTTTATCAGATTCCTGGGAAAATAAAAAGTGATTATTTATTTTTAAATATTAATTTTAAGAGAATATTTAAGAAGATTCTAAAACATTTCAAAAGATTTCAAAGACTGTCAAAAAATAATCTGGGAGATATCTAATATTTTAAAAAATTCCTTTAAATTTTTTCAAGAAACCTAGAAAAATTATGTTTCTAAAACGTTGAAAACAAAATAAAAATGAAAAATATATCGAAATTTTCATTTTATCTTGAAAATTTTATCTTTTTCGATTCAAAGTAAAAACCTTTTTTTTTATGGAAATATCAACTATTACATTTTTCTTTGAGTTTTAGGAAGATTATACTTATATAATCTCACAAAAATAAATACAAAAGCTTTTAAAAAAATATTTATTCGAAAATTTTATTTGTTCAGAGTGTATACTCAAATCCTGAAAAAATCCATAAGAATTCAAATTAAATTACATACCAATACGATCATCAAGTTCCTTTTTGTAATAGAAAATAATCCTTTGTATGAGTCACACGTACCTGAAACACAAAATAAATGTGCGCTTTAGTATTGGTTAAAAGCAATAGCAAGACAAAATTCAATTTCAAAAAACATTCTTGAAATAATTTTTTTTTCTAATTTTAAAATTTCTTAATTAAAAATAGTTCTAAATATCTTTAAAACTCATTCGAATTTTTTATCAAATTTTGTAAAATGCTGCAAAATAAACAAAGTTCTGGAAAACGATCTAGATACTGTTTCGAAATATCTGAAATCTTCAAAAATCTTTTTAAATTTTCTAAAGAAAGCTACAAAAATTATATTTATATGAACTTCAAAAACACATAAACAGATAAACTTGATAGGCAATTTTTATTTTATATTAAAAAATTTTTCTACCCTCAAATTATAAATTGGCTGAAATTTGTTATTACCTTCTCGACTGAAAAATCTTTGTTGTTGGAAAATTCAACTAGGTTTTTAAAAATTCATCTTTTTGGTTTGAAAATTCATCTCTTTTGGTACAATTTTGATCTTTTTGATTTAAAATAAAAATATTTTTTGAGAATTCATCTTTTTTGGTTGAAGATCCAACCATTTGGTTTTAAAATTACTTTTTTTGTTCAAATTTTTATTTAAAATATCTGAAATCTTCAAAATTCTTTTTTTTTATCTTCTTAAGAATATTAGGAAAATTATATTTATATAACCTCAGAAATGAATTAATAAACATGAAAAAATAATTTTTATATATTTTTCATTTGCATTGAAAATTACTTTTCTCAACAAATCGAAAAAATATTCGCGCACGATCGATGATTCTAGTTATTGATAAAAAAAAGAGTTATTGAATTGGTTCTATGGAAGATTTTTTCAAAAAAATATTTTAAAATTCAGAAAATATGTAAAAAAAATGTATTTCAGTATATGAAGGATTTTAATCATTTTTCAGGATTTTAATACATTTTTAAAAATTTTAGATAACTTTGAATTAATATTTCAAACATTATTCATGAATTTTTAATTATTTCGAAAATTAGTTTTCAATTTTCAAGCGAATTTATTAGTTTACACTATCGAGTTTGAACTTTTTGTACAGAATAATTTTCTACGAAAAAATTCAGTTTTTTTACAAAATACTTACATTTTCTAATAAAAAAGATTATTTTTCAATCTAAAATCGAATAGTTAAATTTTCAGTTGAAAAAATTAATTTAAAAAAAAAAGGAGAGCAAATGTTCAAAAAAACAACAAAATTCTCAATCAAAACCAATTAATTTTAATCAAATAGATGCATTTACAAAAACAAACAAAAACAATAAAATTTTGAACAAAAAAGATGAATTTTCAAACCAAAAAAACGAATTTTTAACAAAAAATTATCAGTTTTCAACCAAGAATTGATATTTCATAAAATATCGTATTTTCAACACAATGGTTAAATTTGTAAAAAAAAAGAAATCAAATTTCAACAGAAATGTTAAATCTTCAATCAAACCAATTTATTGTTAACAAAGCAATTCAAATATAAATTAAGTAGTTAAATTTTCTCCTAAAAAAGAGAAATTTCCAACAAAAGCTGGAACAATAACATTTTCAAACAAAAAGATTAATTTAAAAAAAAATAACTTTTCAACACAATATTTAAAAAGAGATGAATTTTCAAATTAAATGATGAAATTTAACGAAAAAAACAAAATAATTTTTTGAAAGAAGTTTAAAATTCAACCAAGTACTTAAATTTTCTTCTAAAAAACAGAACTTTTCAATAAAAACTGGAGAAGTAAAATTTTCAACCAAAGAGACTAATTTACAAAAAAAGAAGAACTTTTCAACACAATATTGAAGCAAAATAAATAAATTTCCAACTAAAATGATGAATCTCTAACAAAAAAAAAATTAATTTTTAACAAAGTAGTTTAAAATTCAATCAAGCAGTTGAATTTTCGACTACAAAAGAGAAATTTTTAACTAAAAATGGAATAGTTAAATTTTCAAAATAAGAAATCAATTTTCAACTCAAATGATGAATCTTTAATTTAAAAAATTAATTTTTATCAAACTAGATTAACTTTAAACCAAGTGGTTCAGTATTCTACTGAAAAAGATAAATTTTTAACCAAAAATGGAATAGATACATTTCCAACCAAAAAGATTAATTTTTAACCAAAACGTTGCACTTTGAACCAAAAAAGGGTTAATTTTTAACCAAAGAGAAGAATTTTCAACAACAGAGTTTAATTTTTAACAAAAAGACATTTTTCATTCTGAAAAGAAAACAAAATTTAATACAAATTATTGAATTTTCAAACAAAAAACTTAATTTCTAACCAAATAGTGGAGTTTTTGACCAAAAAGACAGATTTTCAACATAGAATTTCAATTTTTCACCAAAAAAGATAACCTTTCAGCAAAATTATTGCATTTTCATCAAAATGATTAATTTTTCAACCAAATAATAAAATTTGTAATTAAAAAAGATTGAATTTCCACTTACAATGTAATATACTATTCAACTAAGAAGAATAGTACATTAATTAAACATTTAAGTGGATTTTTAATACATTGAAAGTATAAGGCTAGAAAACTGAAAAATTTTCTGAGAAAATAAAGTTAGCAATCACCCTATGCTAAGAGCTTCTCAAAGTCAAGTAAAAGCAATCAGTTTAAGCCAATAAAACGTATTTTCAAAATTTGTCATTTATGCCCTTTTAATGCGGGACCCTACAAATGCATTTCTTTGATTTTTTTACTTTGTAGAGAATGCAATTAAATTTAAATAAGTTTATTTTCTGAAAAAATATCTTTCAGCTACTTTTTTCAGATATAAGCTTCAATAGCAAAGTGTTACGTTTTAATACAAGTTATTAAATTAGAAGGAATCTGTATTATCATCGGAGTTGGTAACGATCGGTCTTGTGTATATATCTTTCACAACTGTGAAATTGGAAATCAACAATATAGATCTAAGGTAACAGAAATTCTTAACGTCTTTTCAGATTAGATGGAATTGGAATGTTTAAAATAAAAATTTTCATTTTCTGAAAAAAGATATTTTTCCTTCGCTCCGCTGGGAATCGAACCACATGTCTTCCAATTGCTGGTTGGGTTACCACTACCACTAAGCTACTAGAGAGATCCAAGGCAGATACTTTTTTTAGATATACCTTTAATAGCAAGGTGTTACGTTTTAATATAAGTCAAATTACAAGAAATCTGTATTATCATCAGGGTTGGTAACGATCGACCATGTGTAGATATCTTTCACAACTGTGAAACTGGAAATTAACAATATCCATCTAAGGTAACTCTTTAAATAACGGAAATTGTTAACGTCTTTTCAGACCAGATGGAATTTGAATGTTTAAAATAAAACTTTTCATTTTTTGTAAAAAGATCTTTCTCCTTCGCTCCGCTGGGAATCGAACCACAGGTCTTCCGATTGCCGGTCGGGTGCTCTTACCACTAAGCTACTAGAGAGATCCAAGGCAGATCCTTTTTTCAGATATAGGATATAGTAGAAAAGTGTTGCGTTTTAGTACGAGTCAAATTACAAGGAATTTTGATCATCATCAAGGTTGGTAACGATCAACCAAGTGTCTTTCACAACTGTGAAACTGGAAATCAACTTTGATCTCTCTAGTAGCTTAGTGATAAGAGCACTCGACCGGCAATTTAAAGACCTGTGGTTCGATTCCCAGCGGAGCAAAGAACAACGATCTTTTTTCATAAAATCAAAATTTTTTATTTAAAAATTCAAACTACATCTATTCGGAAGAGGCGTTAAGAATTTCTCTTATCTGAGGAGTTACCTTAGATCGATATTTTTGATTTCCAGTTTCACATTTGTGAAAGATGATCGATCATTACCAACTCCTATGATCATACAGATTCCTTGCAATTAAATTTTTGTAATGAATGCGCAGTAGTGGAAAATGAACAGAAGGATTTTGTGTTGGAATCAGATCAAATTAGTCAGTGGTAATGCTCATCCGAAATTCAGATCGAATTCACAATGTTTAATTGGTGCGATCAGGTAACAGCAATTAATGAAATCCTGCCTGTGCCGTTTTGCGATTCCACTGTTGGAAGTTAAACAAAGAGATTTCTCTGACGAATGAGGGTCCTATTTCGGAGGTCGTGAACTTTCGAATAGGCGCTTTGGTTTTAGTTTTAGGTTTAGCAGCTCCTCTTCATTAAATTTTGGAACTTGGAACTTTCACGTTCCAACGATTCAAGTATTGCATTCAAACTTTTCTTCCAGTCACACTCGGATTTCGCGATTTATGGAAGAAGCGACCCGCATGACGATTATTTCAAATATTTCCTCCGCTCTTTTGTTAAGAATTAATTATGTCCGATGGAAATTTATTTCGTTTCCTTGAATGCTGCAATTAGAGTACTTTCAGGTCAGTGATTCTTAAATCTCGTGAATAACTTTTCTTTTCAGAATAAAATTCAACAAAAAATAGTTGCATTTTCAACCAAATAATTTATCTTTTCGGATCTTTTTAACGAAAAAAGATGAATTCTCAAGAAAAATTGTAATAGTTCATATTTTAATTGAAAAAAGATTTTCATTCTATATCAAAAACAGTTGAATTGAGCGAAGAAAGAAAAATTGTCAACAAAAGTTTAAATTTGGTTTCAACGCCAAAATGTTGAATTTTCAAGCAAAAAAGTCAAGCTTTATAAAAAACAGCTGAAGTTTTTACCGAGAAAATGGATTTTCTATGAAAAATATCGGACTTTCAACAACTTATATGCATACATTATCAACCAGATAGTTGAATTATTAATGTTGAAAAAAAAACTTCAACTAAAAATAAAATAGTTAAATTTTCCTTCCAAAAAATAATCATTTTCAATAAAGAGAAGAATTTTCTAAAAAAAACAGTTGAATTTTCAACGGGAAAATATGAATGACATAAAACTTCATTCTTGACCAAATAGTTGAATTTTCAACAAAGTACTGTAATTTTTCAAATAACGAGATGAATTTTTAACTGAAATTATGAATCTTCAAGCGAAAATGAAAAAAAAAATTGTAAGCAGTTCAAATTTCAACTGTGCTTGATATTTCGACTAAAAAATATTTTGATTTGAAAAAAAAAGTTGAATTTGACCAATAGAAACTAATTTTCAACAAAAGACTTAAATCCTTAACTAACAAAAAAGGAATTTCAATAAAACACGTCAATTGTCTACAAAATACTTTTTTTAATCAAGGAGATTAATTTTCTATCAAAAAAGATGAAATTACAAGAAAATACATGAATTTTCGAAAAAATGATAAAACTTCAACCAAAGACAAAACGAATTTTCAATAAAATAGTTTAATTTCCAACAAATGATATTAATTTTTAACTGAAATTATGAATCTTCAACAAAGAAGAAATTAATTTGCAAAAAAGTAGTTCGACTTTCAAACAAATAGTTAAATTTTCTATTAGATTGTTGAATTTTCGAGCCAAAAATACGAATTCTCAACAAATCAGTAGAATTTTCAACAAAAAATTTTATTTTCAAGCGAAACAAATTAATTTTCAACAGAATAGTTGAACTTTCAGCCAAAAAGGATACATTTCCAACAAGATAGTCGAATTCTCAAAGAAAAAAGAATTAACTTCAAAAACGTTTAACTGCATTTAATTCAAAATTGTTCAGTTGAAAAGTGTTAGTAGCTTCCATTTTATAGGTGTAAATGATTGTGCATTTGAATACAAAATTTTTGAATAAAAATACTTTTAAACTGCAAAGTGCTTCAATTTGCAGCTCACTTTTTATTACTTCAAATAACAAAATTTTGAACTCTATTAATTTCTAAATAATATTTTGCAGATAATTGAGCTTTTGAAGATGAAGAAACTGTCTGGAAAGACACAGGCTTACGCGTCGAGTCAAGAGGACAGTGAAAATGACAGTGACGAGACCGAGTGCAGCATTGGCAGCAATTCAACCGCTGGCACTCACCGAAGCGACACTCCAACTCGAACCGCTCGTCACAAGAAGAAAGGTCGTCGCAGGAGTAAAACCGGTAAAACCAAAGTTTGCACTGACAAGCCCCTCTACAAATACTGCTCCAGTTTTAAGGAGGACCACGGACAGCCCTTGTTCGGCGTACAATTCAACCATCACTTGAAGGAAGGCGAACCAATGATATTCGCCTCCGTCGGAAGCAACCGGGTCAGCATCTACGAATGTCCTCAAGGCAGCGGAATCAGATTGCGTCAGTGTTACGCCGACCCGGACACCGAAGAAAATTTCTACACCTGTGCCTGGACTTACGACGACTCTGGCAAGCCCCTACTAGCCGTCGCTGGTTCTCGGGGAGTCGTCAGGGTCATCAGCCCGGCGACGATGACTTGCATCAAGCACTACATTGGCCACGGCCATGCGATAAACGAACTGAAGGTCCACCCTCGAGACCCGAATATTCTACTCTCCGCGTCCAAGGACCACGCGTTGAGGCTCTGGAATATAAAGACGGACGTCTGCGTGGCCATCTTTGGCGGTGTCGAGGGTCATCGTGACGAAGTTCTGAGCGCGGATTTCGACATGAAGGGCCAGCGAATTATTTCCTGTGGGATGGACCATGCCTTGAAGCTCTGGTCACTCGAGAAATCGGATATGCAGGATGCCATCAAACAATCCTACTATTGCAATCCGACGCGAAATGGTCGACCCTTTGATTCCATTCTCGAGCACTTTCCGGATTTCACGACGAGGGATGTTCACAGGAACTATGTGGATTGTGTCAAGTGGTTCGGCGATTTTATTCTCAGCAAGTCGTGTGAGAATTGCATTGTCTGTTGGAAGCCGGGAAGATTGGAGGACACGCAGTTGAGAAGTGGAGAGACGAGTGCCACGGTTCTGCACAGATTTGAGTTCAAGGAGTGCGATATTTGGTTCATCAGGTTCTCGATGGACTTTTGGCAGAGGACGATTGCGCTGGGAAATCAGGTGGGTCGTACGTATGTCTGGGACCTGGAGGTGGATGAACCGGGCCAGGCTCGATGTTCGTCGCTTCAGCATCCAAGGTGCACAGCTCCCATTCGTCAGACGAGCCTCAGCAGGGATGGATCTGTCTTGCTTTGTGTCTGTGATGACGCAACCATCTGGAGGTGGAACCGTGATCATTGATAAGTTTAACTTTTACATTCCGCTAATTATTTTTTTATATTCGGAAGTTTCGAATAAAAAAAAAAAGGACAGAAGCCGCATATATTTTCTGCAGAAATATATATTCATTTTTTTTCTATAATCTTCGAGCTTTCTAATCAGTTTGGTTTTTAAGTTTGCTTTCAGTCAGGGTGTCTACTTCACTGGAAATTTAATTCAGTAATCGGGATCTTTTTCTCGATGGTTCATCGAAATATTAAAAAAAAAAAAAAAAAAAAATGGCTTTTAACATATTTCAATATATTCCTATTCCGAAAATACTGATGTTTATGTTTCCTTAATTTTCAAATAAAATCTGAAATTATAAGCATTTTTCAGTGTTTTCGGGCTCATTTTAAATGTAAATTTATAAGGAATCACAGCAATTTAATAGTGTAATTTTTCTCTTTTTGTGCACTGTGTAATAAGTTGAAGTTGGAAAAATTTGAAGTCATTTCATTTGTAGGAAAATAATAATAATAATCAAATTCATGATTACTTATTTCATATATTTAAACAAATTTTGTTTCTGAGCAGAAAAAAAAATTAATATTTGTCCATGTTTATTAGTTTAGTTATTTAAAATTTTAAGGAAACATTACAATTTAAACTATTTTCTGCAATAGATTCTTAAAAAATTGACTAAATGACTTCATCCTTTAAGAGAAAGAAATTTTAAAATTATTTCCTTTTTCATAAAAAATATTTTTGACTACTTGTGGGAAGTGCATATAAGATGTCTTGAAAATTTATTAGTTTGTAAATAATTAAATGACTAATTGACCAGCAAAAATTAAAAATTGACTTGGATCAAACCGGGAATTTATAAACATATGTGGAGTAGACACCCTGATTTCTCGAATCGATTTTGCCCTTTCTTCGACTTTTTTTACCTAAATGATAAACGTTTGAATCGAGTGGACATTTCAGTAAATTACAATTTAATTTTTTGTATGAGTTTTCCTAGGGCAGGGACCTAGGAAACCGGGAAAATCAGGAAATGACAATGAATTTATTATTGGCTACTTTTATTTTTTTGATTAATTCTTTGTTTAAGTAGGAAAGCAATTTTAAGGTTGAAATTTAACATTATTCAGTTTTGAAAGCCTAATGTAAAATCGTTATTTTTGAAAGTTTAAAAACAAAAATTTTTCAATTTTAAAGGCTTGAATCATAATTTTAATTTTGTAGGTATTTTAATTTTTTATTTTTTATTCGGGGCGGTAAAATTTGGAAAATGTACAGTTTGAATGCTTGGTTCAAGTCTGCCAGTGATTTTTTTTGTGTATTTTTTTTTCTTTTAGCTTTTTTCGATGATTAATTTTAAATTCTTAAATTTTAAACAATATTTGAAAAAGCCTTAATTGTTTACAAAATTTAAAGTGGAAAACGTTCAAAATTGGATAATTTCAAGTTGAACAATTTGTAAATTTAATGCTTCGAAGTTTAGAAATTTGTTTCAAATTAGGAAATTTTCCTAATTGAAATCTTTCCAAATTTAATTTAAAAAATGCTTAATTCATTTTAAGTTTAAATCTTGGAATATGTACTGAACAATTTGAATATAAAGCGTCGAATAATTTTAGATTAAAACTCTATATTATTTAGTTTTAAATTTTAATAATTTAAAATTGCTTTAAGTAATTTTTAATTTGAAACGTGAAAAATGTAGTGACTTCAGATTGA
Source organism: Andricus grossulariae (assembly GCA_011634705.1). Classification (NCBI taxonomy): domain Eukaryota; kingdom Metazoa; phylum Arthropoda; class Insecta; order Hymenoptera; family Cynipidae; genus Andricus; species Andricus grossulariae. The sequence goes on from JAABKJ010007545.1 coordinate 208,860,783, forward strand.
AAATGTATAGTTTCAACAATTTTAAATTGAATTTGAATTAATTAAACTTTTAGATTAAATAATTTTGAATTTAAGTTTTCTAAATTAGAGCATTTTCAAGTCGCAAACTTTGATTGTTAAAATTTTTTGATAAAAGAAGGTTTAAATAATTGAAATAATTTTTGATTAGAATGTTCAATATTATTTATTTCCAATTGAAAACATTTCAAATTAAATAATACAATTGAAAAATTGAAACTTTTTAATGCTCAAATGATGATAAGTTCAGAATATTTAAAATCGAATAGTTTAAGAATAAAACTTTGAGAATTAAACAATTTTAAATTAAAATTGATTAAAACTTCATAAGTTAAACCAATTTAAACATTAATAAATTGGCCAATTTCTTATCGCAAGTCGAAATATTTGAGGATTTTTTCAGTCCTTAATTTTGAATCTGTCGAATTTGGATTGCCCTTCATGTAAAATTGTTAAATTTGAAAGGTTTTGATTTTAGGTAAACTAAATAATTAAATTGCAATGGCTTCTAATTTGAAGTTGTACAATATTGAACGTTTGGATTTTAAATTGTTCAGTTTTGAAGGCTAGAATTTCAAAATTTGAACAACCGGGAAAACTGTTTTTGCAAACCGGGAAATGAACTTGTTTCTGAATTTATCAAAAATAATGTGGTTTTTGTTGTAGTGTTGAAAAATGCGGTTTTATTGTGTATCTAAGTTGTACATATCACATAGCACTCTCTTCGAAGACGTGCATTTAGTTTCTAAGTTTTTTTTTAAGTTGTAAATACTTGTCAGCTAAGGCTTTTTGGATTTCTTAGCGAATAAAGCGTGCTTTGAATAACAACTTTTTGGTTTACGTTACTACATAATTATATACCCTGAACATTTAATACGTCGGCTCAAAAAACGTTGTATGAACAGAGATTTTGACTCACTGGAATCTACGTTCGTACTATTAGTTATTTTTATTCGGAAATTCGACCAGGGTAGCGCTAAAATAATTTTTATTTTGACGTTTACATTTAAATACTGGATTATGAATTACTAATTAGATACGATGCTAACAACGTTTCGGATTATTGTATTTAAAAATATTGATTTAAAGTATAAATTATTATAAGTAGGTATTCAAAATAGTTTTAGGAAAAAATGCAATGCATTTAAAAAAAGTCAAATCATGCCTGTTTACAAAACAATTACAAAAAAATTACAAATCTTAGATTATTAAATTAAAATGCTGAAAATTTAAATATAAGACTTTTGTATTTTACGATAAAAGTACTTTTAGAGATAAAAAAAATGTATTTTTAATTTAAAATCATCAAACTAATTGTCTTTAAGTATGCAGGTTAATGATGCAATCTTACAAAAGTATTTAAATATTTTTGTATGTTTATTTTAGTGAATTTCATTTCCGGTTGAAAAAATTTGATAGAAAAAACTATAATAAAGTATTTTTTACCAGAATTAACTTAAATCAGGGAAAATTCAAGGATTTTGAAAAAAATCTTGCAAAATTCAGGTAATTTCCTGTAATTAACTGTCAAGGATAATAAATTTGAAATTTTTTAATTTTAATTTGAAGTTCTTTTAATATTATTATTTATTTATTAGGGAATTTTCAAAACGCGTTGTATTTCTACTTCTTTTTTCCAGATGCTTCCTCCTGACGATTATATTTTTAGTTCAACATTTTATTTTTTGTTGAAAATTCAATAATATTGTTCAAGTCATCCTTTTTGGTTGAAAAATAACTTTTTATTGAAAATTCAACTGAAATATTTCTTGGTTGAAAATTTAACCTTTTTTTTTTTTTTTTTTTTTTGAAAATTTGCCATTTTGGTTTAGAAATTTATCTGTTTGAGTAAAAATTTAATCTTTTTTTGATAAAAAAGCAACTGTGGTTGAAAATTAATCTCCTTTGGTTGAGGATTCAACTATTTTGTTGAAAATTCATCTTCGTTGCTTCAATTCACCTGTATTTGATTAAAAATAAAAATATTTTTTGTTTGAAAATTGATCTACTTGGTTGAAAGTTGAACCAATTTGTTAAAAAGTAATTTTGTTGTTGAATATTAATAATTTTAGTTGAAAATTCATCTCTGGTTGAAAATTCCTATCTTTTTTTTCTTCAAAATAACGTTTTTAACTGAAAGTTGAACCATTCCAATTGAAGATTTATCATTTTAGTTGAAAATTCATCTCTTTGATTGAAAGTTGAACTATTTTTTTTAATTGATGTTCTTAAATTAAAAATTGAACTACTTGGGTAAAAGTTGAACTACTTTATTAAAAAAAAAATATTTTATTTTGATTTTATTATCATTTATTACTATTTTTAATTATTTTTGAATATTCAACTGTTCTCGAGAAAATTTGTCTTTTGGCTTGAAATTTAAGCAATTTGCATGAACTTATTCATCTTATTAGTTGAAAATTTGACTATTTTTTCAAAATTCTTTCTTTTGTTGAAAATTAATTTTTTTTACTGATAATTTAATTTGTTTATTTTTGGTTTAAATTTGTCTTTTATTTTAAAATTCAACTATTTCGTTGAAAATTAATCTTTTGGTTGAAAATTCAACTGTCTTTTGAAAAATACATCCTTTTGGATTATTTTGTTCAAAAAATTAATTTTTTTACTAAAAATGAATATTTTTTTAGTTGAAAATTCAACTGTCCTCTGTTAAATTCGTCGTTTTTGCTTGAAAATTCAACTGCTAGTTTGGAAATTCAACTGATTTTGGTTGAAAATGAATCTTTCTAGGTAGAAAATTTAAGTATTTTGTTACAAATTCAAGTATTTTATTAAAAGTTCACCTTTTTTGGTCGAAAATTGAACATTTTTGTAGAAAATCCGTCTACTTGGACAGAAAAATCGTCCTTTTTTGGTTGAAAATTAATTTTTTCACTGAAAATTATTCTTTTTTATTCTAAATTTCAACTATTTGGTTGAAAATGAATCTTTGCAGATAGGAAATTGAAGTATTTGGTTAAAAATTCTACTATTTTCTTGAAAATTCGTCTATTTGGACAGAAAATTCGTCCCTTTTTATTTAAAATTTCAATAATTTCCATGAACTCATTATATTTATCTTTTTGGTTGAAATTTGGACTATTTTGTTGAAAATTACTTTTTTTTTTTAAAATTCCTTTTTTTTTTTGTTAAAAATTAATTTTTTAACTGAAAATTTAACTTTTCTATTTTTGGTTTAAAATTGATCTTTTTTATTCTAAAAGTCAAATATTTGGTTAAAAATGCATCTTTTTTAGTCGAAAATTCAACTGTTTTGTTGAAAATTTGTCTATTTGGACAGGAAATTCGTCCTTTTGGATTACAAATTTTTTATTGTTGAAAATTCAACTGTCTTCTAAAAAACTCAATTATTTCGTGGAAAATGTAACGGTTTTTGGTTGCAGTTTAATCTTTTTTGTTTGAAAATTTGTCTTTGTTGGTTTAAGTTTCAACATTTTGGTCAAGAATTCAACTATTTTGTTGAAAACTTAATTATTCTGCTGAAAATTTAACTATTTTCTTAAAAAGTCATCTTTTTTAGCCGAAAATTGAACAGCTTTCTTGACAATTCGTCTTTTTTTAATTGAATATTCATCGTTAATGGTATAAATTCATCTTTTTTGGTTAACATTTTTAAATTTTAATCTGAAATTGTATTATTTTATTCCGTTTATAAAATATGATACGTTAAAACCAGATGCATCTGGTCAAAGACCAGATGCTGGTCTTTAAATATTAATGACCAGAGAATTTTGAAAATAAAGTTTTTCGGGCCATCCTGTTTACCGAATGGAATTTTACTATTAAATACTATTTTAAAGAAAATTAAAAAGAATGAAAATAGAAATCCAAAATCCGATTTCAGCGCTATTTCCGAATAAAAAAAAACTAACAGTATAAACCTAGATTTCAGCGAGGCAAAATCTCTGTTCATACAACGTTCTTTGAGCCGATGCTTCATTCCTTTCTTTAAGGCAAGATAAAAATGCTAAAAACAATTCAAAATTCATTATGAAGTGCATATTTTCTTTGAAGAACACTATTGGTGAATTATGGCAAGAGCAGCCCCAAGAGCAGCATCTCCGGAATTACCCAACTCTAGGGGTAGTTTGTACCATCTTGAAACTTCTTTTTGCAAAACAACATTGCGAACTAGACCAGATCCATTTCCTACTATGCGGGATATTTCCATTTTCTTCAGTACATCCTGCGGCATCATGCTGAAAAATTTAATTTGGCAATGCAAATTTCAGTTGAAAATTGGAAATCTTTATAATATCAGGTTTGCTACTAAAATTAAAAAGTTACTTTTGGTTACATTTTTGGCCCAAAATAACGAAATGAATTAATTCATTAATCATATTATTTAAAGACTTGTGAAAAATGTAACAATTCAAAAATTTTCACTAAATTTTTCACTTTAGAGCCAGGACAATTAGAGAATAACAATAAAATAATAATTAGTTCGTATCTAAACTGTATAAAAAGGGCTATCAATTGAATTATTATGAATGATAATATTAAAATATTAAAATGAATGATAAAAATTGCAATTTAGCTAAAATTGCTACTTTTTAATTCAAAATTTTTATATTTTTTGTTGAAATATCGAAATATGTATTATTTTTTTTCGATGAGATATTTTCTTCTTTGGTTGAAATTCGGTTAAAAGTTGAATATTTTTGTTAAAACTATATTTTTCTGTTGAAGATTCATAATTTTCGTTGACATTTTTTTTGTAGGAAATTAATCTTGATTGTTTCTTCTTTATTTAAAAATACATAATTTTATTTGAAAATTCAATTTGATTGGAAATAACCTGTTTTGTTGCAAAATCGTATTTTTTGAATGAATTATACTGTTTTTGATAGTAAATTAAAATCTTGCTTGGTTATTATATCAACTATTACATTTTTCGTTAACAATTCATCTTTTTTAGTCAGAAAAATGTAACCATTTTGTCAAAAGTTGATTTACATTCTTGAACATGCCTTTTTTTTTTGTTAAACATTCATAATTTTAGAGGAAAGTTCGTCTTTTTTTTTGGTAAAAAATCTTTCTTTTCAGTTATTTTTTTTAGAAAAGTATGGTTACTATTTTACTATTTTAGGAAGCTTGAGCAGTTCCAAGCCCTGATTTACTAAGTGAAGTTTTTTTCTGAAATTTTGAACCACCTACTTCGTTAAAAATTCATTTTTTTCGCTCATGATTGATAATTTTAGTTGAATTTTTTAAATTCAAAATTGAACTATTTTGTTAATTATTTTTTTAACTGGAACTATTTGGTTGAAAATTCATGTATTTTATTAAAAATTAATCTTTTTTATTATATAATTTATCTTTTTGGTTCAAAATTTTTTTTTTCTATTGAAAATTAATTTGTTAACCGAAAGTTTAACTATATCATGTGTTACTATACTATGTCTTTTGTGGTAGAATATTAATCTTCTTGTTGACTAATTCACCTTTTTGATCAAAATTCCATTAAAAATTGAAATATTTGTTTCAAAATTCATTGTTTAAAAAATTATTCTTTTTTGGTAGAAAATTATTTGTTTGTTTTTTAATTGATAATTAATTTTTCTTTGGTTGAAAATTATTTTTTTTTTATTACAAATTTAACTAAATTTTTGTCGACAATTTTTTTTATGGACATTTAATAAATATTTTTTATAGAAAATTCATTTCTTTGGTTGAAAATGTAACTATCTCGTTAAAAATTTATTTTATTTTCTTAAAAACTTATTTCTCTAACTGAAAATTGAACTATTTTTTTTAGTTTAAAATTCATCTATTTTGTTGAAAATTTGTCTTTTTTTTTGGTAGAAAATTAACATTCAGGTTGAAAATTCTATTAAAAATTTAAATATTTGGTCGAAAATTCATGTATTTTGTTATAAAATTATTATTTTTTGGTAGAAAATTAGTTTTTTTATTGAAAATTAATTTTTTATACTAAAAATGCTCTTCAAATTCATCTATTTAGTTGAAAATCGAACTATTTGCTTGAAAATTTATTTTATTTGGTTAAGAACTTATTTCTCTGACTTAAATTTAAACTACTCTATGTTTTGTTGAAAATTTATCTTTTTTAATTGAAAATTCATCTATTTTGTTGAAAATTTGTCTTTTTTTGATAGATATACAACCTTTTTGGTTGAGAATTCTGTTCAAAATTAAAATATTTGGTTGAAAATTCATTTATTTTCTTATAAATTATTTTTTTGTGGTAGAAAATTAATCTTTTTGGTTGAAACCTCATTTCTTTAATTGAAAATGAGTTTTTTTTATTGTAAATTAGCTTTTTCAACTAAAAATGTAACTATTCAATTTTTTGTCGAAATTTCAACTTTTTTGATAGACATTAATCTTTTTGGTTGAAAATTCATCTGTTTCGTTGAGAATTTAACTATTTCAGTAAACAATTATTTTATTTGTTTAAAAACTTATTTCTCTAACTTATAATTAAACTATTCAATGTTTTCTGAAAAATTGTTCTTTTTTAGATGAAAATTCATCTATTTTGTTGAAAATACTTTTTTTTTTCGTTGAAAATTAATTTTTTTACTAAAAATGTAGCTATTTTATTTTTTGCTAGAAAATTGATTTTTTTCAATTAAAAATTCACTTTTTTTATTGAAAACTCGTATTTTGTAGTCGAAAATTATATTATTTTCGTAGAAAATGAATATTTATGGATTCTAAATTAATCTTTTTTTTTTCAAAAATTCGTCTTTAATTATACTCGACATTTTAGATGAGATTTTTTTTTATTGATTGAAAAATCTTTCTTGGTTGACAATTCAATTCTTCTGTTGACAATTCGTATTTTTGTGTAAATATCAATTATTACACTTTTTGTTAAGAATTTTTTTTTTTTTTATAAAAGATTCATTAGTTTTGTTGAAAATTTAACTATTTTGTTGGAAATTCCTTTTTTCTTGGTTGAAAAATAATTATTTTAAACTAACAAATATTTGGATTTAACCAACAAAAACGAATTTTCTACAAAATAGTTGAATTTTCGAACCGAAAATACGAATTTTCTACACAAAATTTTGCAAAAAAAAAAAAAAATTTGGGTTGAAAACTTAATTGTTTTGTAGAAAATTCGTCTATTTGGCTTAAAAATTCACTTTTCTTGATTGAAAATATCTTTTTGGGTTGAAAATTCAATTAATATGTTAAAAATTTAATTATTTTGTTGAAAGTTTAACTAGTTAGTTGAAAAATCGTCTTTTTGTGTAAAATTCGACCATTCGGTTGAAAATTCGTTGTTGTTTTTATAGTAGAAATTTTATCTTCTTGATTGAAAATACATATGTTTGGTTGAAATTTAACTATTTGGCTTAAAATTCATTTCTTCGGTTGTTGAAAATTTGACCATTTTGTCGAAAATCTTCTTTTTTTTTTATTAAAAATAAATTTTTTCAACTAAAAATGTAACATCTTTCTTAATTAAAAATTCATTTGATTGGTTTAAATCTCGTCTTTTTTGGATTTCCAATTAAAATATTTTAGTAGAAAATTAGTGTTTTTTTGCCTTAAAATTCAGCATTGTTTAATTTTAAACCCAAAAAAAATGAATTTTCGAGTTGATAAACCAACTGTTCTGTAGAAAATTCGTCTTTTTGGCTTGAAAATTCAACATTTTGGATGAGATTTTTTTCTTTATTGACTGAAAAATATTTCTTGGTTGAAAATTCAAATCTCGCTGAAAATTCCTATTTTTGGTTCGAAAAATAATTTCCTTCGTTTGAGGATTTAACTAGATAGTTTAAAATTCTACAATTTCGTTGAAAATTCGTCTTTTTTTTGGTAGAAATTTAATCTTTTTAGTTAAAAAAAACTCATCTCTTTGATTGAAAATTTATCGTTTTTTTTTTGCTTGAAAATATAACTGTTTGCTTAAAAACTAATCTTTTTTGGTTAAGGATTGAACTTTTTTTTTAGAATTTCCTCCTTTTTGGTGGAAATATCACCTATTACAATTTTCCTTGAGAATTCTTTTTTTTTAGAATTTTACTATTTTGATTTCCATTTTTGGTTCAAAATTGATCTTTTTTAATTGAAAACTCAACTACATATTTGATTGTAAAATAATGTATTTTGTTGAAAATTCGTCTTTTTTGGTATAAAATTCATTTTCTTCATTTAAAGTTCATCTCTTTGGTTGAAAATTTAATTATTTTGTTAAAAATACTTTTTTTTCTTTAAAATGATTTTTTATCTTAAAATTTATCTTTTTTAGTTGAAACTTCATGTATTTTAATGATAATTCGCCTTTCTTGGTAGAAAATTAATTTTCTTGGTTGAAAATTCAACTATTTTGTTGAAAATTCTTTTCTTTTTCCTTTAAAATGATTTTTTACTTAAAATTTATGTTTTTTATTAGAAACTTCGTGTATTTTGTTGAACATTTGTCATTCTCAGTAGAAAATTAATTTTCTTGATTGAAAATTCATCTCTTTGACTGAAAATGTAACCATTTTGCTGAAAATGATTTTTTTCCCTTTAAAATGCCAAATTTTTTTTTCTTTAAAATGATTTTTTAACTTAAAATTTATATTTTTTAGACGAAACTTCATATATTTTGTTGAAAATTAGTCATTCTTAGTGGAAAATGAATTTTCTTGATTGAAAATTTATCTCTTCGATTGAAAATGTAACTATTTTGCTGAAAATTATTATTTTTTTTTCCTTTAAAATGATTTTTTAACTTAAAATTTATCTTTTTTATTTGAAAGTTCTTGTATTTTGTTGAAAATTCGTCTTTCTTGGTAGAAAATTAATTTTCTTGGTTGAAAATTAATCTCTTTGGATGGAAATGTAACTATTTTGCTAAAAATTCTTCTTTTTTCATTAAACTGATTTTTCAACTTAAAATGTATCTTTTTTAGATGAAACTTCATGTATTTTGTAGAAAATTTGTCATTCTTAGTAGAAAATTAATTTTCTTGATTGAAAATTTATCTCTTTGACTGAAAATGTAACTATTTTGCTGAAAAATCTTCTTTTTTCATTAAAATGATTTTTCAACTTAAAATTGATCTTTTTTGTTGAAACTTCACGTATTTTTTTGAAAATTCGTCTTTCTTGGTAGAAAATTAATTTTCTTAGTTGAAAATTTAACTATTTTGCTACAAATTCTTTTCTTTTCCCTTTAAAATGATTTTTTACTTAAAATTTATCTTCTTTAGTTGAAACTTCGTGTATTTTGTTAAAAATTCGTCATTCTTAGTAGAAAATTAATTTTCTTGATTAAAAATTTATCTATTTGACTGAAAATGTAACTATTTTGCTGAAAATTATTTTTTTCCTTTAAAATGCCAAAGTTTTTTTTTCTTTTAAATGATTTTTCAACTTAAAATTTATATTTTTTAGACGAAACTTCATATATTTTGTTGAAAATTGATCTTTTTGGTAGAAAATTAATCTTTTTGGTTGAAAAAGAAACTATTCGGTTAAACTTGTCAGGCAATTTCGAAATTGGGATTTGGTGGCAACCCTGAATATTCTTAAAAATTAATAGAATTTCATTTAATAAACTTACTCGTGAAGATTTTTAATAAGGCCAGAGCAAAGGGATCGAAATATGTGTCCTAGACTTAAGGTATCTAAAGTGATTCCGCTAACATTTGCAGTTTGTTCTGGAGCATAACGTTCTCCAAGAAGTGTAGGAGTTATTTTCATATCGTTGATCACAGAGTCTTCTTTTCCTAAAGAAATTAATCTTTCCCAAACCTTGGCTGAAAATTACATAAATTTTATTTATTGTTTCCTTAATTGCTTCAGGATTTGAGCATTTATAGTAGAATTTTAAAACATTGCATACATTGCGGAACGGAAAATCCTAATTCCATTGTCCATTGTTGAAGGGACTTGACAAAAGTAGCCAGAGTATTTCCTCCGTTCAGTGAAGCTGCGACCGCAATATATTTTCCATCAAAATATGGAAAGTACTCGATTTTTTCTGCAATTTAAGTAATTTTCATAGTTTTTAAATACTTTTATAGAGACTTAAGGGTTAGTATAATAAAATTAAAATCAGGGTAGGTCAGGGATTTTGAAAAAAAATCTTTGAAAAGTCAGCTTTTTCCTGGAGATTATATTTTTAGTTAAAATTATTATTTTTTGGTTGAAAATTCAACTGGTTTGGTATAAAAAGAAATTTTTGTTGGAAATTCATCTATTTATTTGAAAATTTAACAATTTTTTTCAATTCCTTTTTGCTGTTGAAGTTTAATTGTTTTACTGAAAATTTAACTTTTCCATTTTTAGTTGAAAATTAATCATTTTTAGTTGAAAATTTATCTTTTTTAGTTGAAAATTCATGTATTTTGTAAAATCTCGTTTTTTTAGTTGACATAGCTACTACTACTTTTTTAAAATAATTAATCTTCTTAGTTGAAAATTCGCCTGTTTTTTTGGTGGTTTTTTGGTTATTTGGTGAAAAATTCCACTATTTTATTGAAAATTAGTTGAAGTACCTTTCTTGCTGACAATTCATTATTTTATATTGAAAATTCAACAGCTTTCTTAAAAATTTAAGTATTTCGTTGAAAATTAGTTTTTTTTATTTTGTTAAAACATGACCTATTACATTTTTTAGTTGAGAATTAATCTTGTTGATTGAAAATTCGTCTTTTTTGTTGAAACATCAACTTTGACACTTTTTGTTAAGAATTGATCTTTTTAGGTAAAAAATTCAACTATTTGGTTAAAACTTCCAGTATTTTGTTAAAGATTCGTTTTCTTTGGCGACCTCTCAGAGTATGCAGCCTTATCCTTGCACGCAGGGCTCTACAAGGATGGACCAACCCTTTCCCTAGCTGCCAAAACACCAAAAAGTTGTAGATGCGGTTTAAAACGATCGAGCGCGCAGAGCACCCGACAATGGGTCGACAAACAATGCTGATCATCCTAGAGTTCGGGCTGCTGAAAATAATTTAGATATAAACACGACGAAATTTTCAATAAACTTTCGATAATAAGAGGCCAATCTTATGAACCGTTTAAGTTCTTTAACATTTTTGGGTTCAGGAAAATTTAATACCTTTTCTACATTTCTTTGAAGGGGTTTCACTCCGTCTGGCCCGACTACATATCCCAAACATTCCATCTCTTTTTCGAAATATTTGCATTTGTCTGGTTGAAGAATTAACTTGTTTTCATGTAGACGGATAAAAACTTTTTTCAAATTCTGAAGGTGTTCCTTTTCTGTTTTCCCAATTACTATTAGGTCATCCAAATATATAAAACATATATTGCCAAGCTAACCTTGTAACTTGAAATTCACCATCCTTTGATATGTAGCTGGCGGGGTAATCAAACCCATTGGCATTCTAGCCCATTTCCAATTACCTTTATGGGTAGAAAACGCGGTTTTCTCAATGTCTTCGGCAGCAACTGCCACTTGATGGAGCCCGTTGGCCATATCAAAACAAGACATGAATTTTTCTTGCCCTAGCATACAAAGACTCTCCTCTATTGATGGTAGCGGTTATTTATCTTGAACAGTGAATTCGTTTAATTTTCTGAAATCCATGACAAGCCTCCACTTCTGCTTGCCACTAGAATCTAATTTATTTTTAACGACCCATACGTTTGCTTGGTACGGGGGAAAGGAAGGTCTAATCAGTCCTTTCTCTTCATGTTCTTTAATTTGTCTTTCTATCTCAGGTTGAAATAATATTGAATGTTCATAGAGTGGGGTATTGATTGGTTTGTCTGTAGTTAATTTAATGTGGTATTCTACATCTGAAATCATTGGCATCGGGTCCCCGGATAAATAGAAAATATCATTAAATTCTATTAGTAAGTTTCGCATATCATTTTCCAAATTTTCATGTAAGTAAGAGAGTGAGCTTTTAGATAACAGTTCTTTTATTCGCTGGTTATTGTCGAGGTTTCGTGAAATAGAAAAAATTGTAATTGTTTGGGGTTTTATATACCATTCTTTAGGAACTTTTTTTCGTTGATCTTGGTCAATTCTATCATTTTAGATTTTAGATTTTTAGATTTTTGCATTTACTGTTAAAACTCGTGTGACTCCCTTCTCACTTCCATAAATACCTGGTAAAATTTCTTTACCACCAATAATGAAATCTCCTTCTGTTAATTCCAGCTTAATTTCTTTAGACGAGGGTCTGACATGAATGATAATGGGATTATAATCACCATGCAGAGGAATTGAAATGTGTGAAAGGTATTGGCTGTTAGCCAATCTCTTCCCAAAATGCCATCATATTCAGTTAAGAAATTATTTTTGACGAAAAAATTTATGTTCATTAGTTTTCGAAGAAAGTGTACAAATTCCAAGGGTCTGATGTATACCGTTCACTATTTCAAAACTTTTCTGTTCTTCCAATGGTATTCTTTTAGGTTTGCATTCTCGTTCAACTAAACACTGACTTTTAACAAAGGATTCCGGGCTTCCTCTATCTACCAGGAATCCTCGTCGACTCCTATATCCTCGTAATTGTATGAGGATATAGGGATGTCCTCCGCCATTTCCTCCTCGTAACAAAATTCTTCCTGGTCTTGAATTTCTTGCTGATAAATTTCCGTTTGTTCTTCCTGAATTTCTTCTGTCACATAAGCTCGTTTCGGTGGGTCCTTGGTTACTCCTGGTCGTAGCTGAGAATTTTCCTTCCTAGCCGCGTTCTGTTTGGAATAACATTTATCTTCTTGAATCGAGTTGGTGCCTGTCTTGTTATCTTTTGCTGCTGAAGATGGATATAGTTTTTGTTCCGTTCTCTTTCCGGATCTATGCAATCTTTTTCTTCTTGTAGTGCTAATTGACAAGCGTCGTTAAGTCGCGTCGGTCTGGAGTTAGCTACTTTGCTGCTAATTTCTTTTCTTTGTCTGTCAATGAATTTTTTGACCCGTATCAATTCCTCCTTTCGGCGTTCATAGTTTTTAAATTCCGCAGGGCTGCAGTCTATTGCTCTTTGAATTTTTCTATCCATCTCCTGGTAATGACGAATATAAAATTCTGCTTTCTCATTGATCATTTGAAATGTAGTATTTCTTTCCTGCTGCAGCTGGGCTAGATTCTTACCTCTGGAAACGAACTCAATTACCAAAGCTTCTGATAATTTGTTTACCATTAGTGGTGATAAAATTCCTGTCGCAACATTCTGAGCTTCTCCTTTTAACTTTCGAGCTCGCATTCCCGTCATAGATTCTTCGCGAAGGGAATTTTTTATCTTTTGACTTGTGAAGTTACTGAGTATGGCCTCAGTGAGTCCTCGAACATCGTCCTTGAAATCCTCTACATCTTGTTTGAAAGCACACGAGGGGCATTGGGAACAAAGTATTGTCTGTCTGTTTGTGTTTCCCTAAGCTGTGACTGTAGATTTTGAGCTTCTTCTGATTTAAGATTTAACTGAGCTAATTGTTCTTCAGCTTGTCTTAACGCACTTTTCATTTAAAGAAATTGCCTTTGCAATTCGTCAGGGGTTGCACTCGTGATATTTTCTCCTGCTGAAAACCTCCTCAATGAACTTTTGAAACCTACCGGGTTCGCCATTTTTACTACGAGCTGGTTTGGGGAATGTACGTTGGTTACTGCGTGTTCGTAGGAAGTAGAGCTAACCGCACTTGAACTTATTTCAGAATTGGCATCACTGGACGTTTCACTTCCAATGGCCTTAGTTGCGTCACGATATTCACTGATCATTTACTTGCTACTTAGATACAACCATTGTACCCTTATAGTTTCATGGTAATATATTTAGAATTATGTTTTGCTTGTAGCAAAATAATGTGTATATTCAAAATGAGTTTGTGAGACACTCAAGAATACTTTCATGCCTGCTTATTTTCTTTATTCAACACTTGTATAGGTTAAAATAAAAGATTTAAGGACTTACCCGGAGCAGTAGTATTATAATTCTCATCCTCTCTAGTCTCCTTGGGGAAGCCGATTCCGAACAGCCAGTAGTTGGGATGGACTTTTGACGGTTTCTTGATGAGAGTATTTCACTAGGAGGTGCGGTCCAGCCGTTTCTTAGGAACAAAGGGTCTTTTTGCTGCCTGACGGATCGTGACTGGTCCTGTCACGGTCGCCAATTTGTGATCCGCGAATTCCCGAATTTTATGTTTTTTAAAGATATAAACTATTCCAGGAAAGGAATATAACTTTTGGAGACTTTTTAGGATTGAGTACAAATTCAATATTTATCTGAGCAGAGTTTCTGCCTCATGATCCAAAATACGAGTGCTGAGGTGCCAGTAGGCCAGACCTCTTATATACCAAAAAATATGTCGTAAGAGGGCGTTGATTGATTTTTAATGACCCCTCTTCACAATCATTAATTCATATTTTATGCAACAAGCGAATCACATTACTAAATACGAAGAAACACGTTGCCGTACTATCGAACTCGAACTGCCATTCTATTCGATTATTATTCACAACAGTGATCCCCAAATTACTTGCGCATGTTTGAACTGAATGGTGCTCATTGGCTCTAGTTCGCATACAGGCGCGCACTACAGCCAATCGACTATATTACAATTCAAACATGCGCAGATAAAGGCGATTTAATTTGCATCACTGATTGCAAATGCATTACCACCCACAGACACATACTACTGTTGAGCGGAGAGGATATGAGCGGCCTACAGTAAGCAAGCATTACCAAGCGCTACTATCGAAAATCGTCATAATCGAAAACGATAATATCGTTTAGAGATTTCTTAATAAGGATTTTCTAGATCATTTCTCTCACCTTTGTTATATATCATAAACGCGTGAATTAGACCTCATTCCTTAGGATATTTTTCAACTCTCGTATTGTATTGAACAATTTACGTAAATGTTGCAGCCATTTAGAAGGTAGATTTAAGAAAAATATAAAAGATACGCCGTCAGGGCCAGGAGTTTCCCTGCATTTACTTTTTTTAATTGCCGAACATAAATCACCGTACGATATCTCTTTATCTAGATATGTGTTTAAGACTATATATTTGTCTGCTACCTAACACTCGAGGTGAGAATTATGATTTTAAGTAGTTCTTCCAAGATTCTAGTTTGATGCAGCTTACTTGATAAGTATTATTTTTCCTCGACCTATTCATTACTTTCTAGAATCCACTGTAATTGGGAGTGAAGGCCAATTCGTTTACCGTGTTTTCATCGTATGCTTTTTTCTTCGACTATACAAATTTGTTCATATTTCTTTTTGTCCTCTTCCATTTTAGTCATAGACTCTGCAGAGTTTTTCATTTTTGTGCAAGCTTTTTGGCTATCATAAAAGTTATTTTTATACTCAGTACATTCGTCGTCAAACCACGGCTTATTGTTATTATTTATCTTATTGGGATTCATGAATTTCACCAATTGTAATTTTTCTTCCGTATTGTGTATCGTATTAACAAGGCAGTTAGCTATGATGTCAACATCTTTGTTCAAGTCATCTGTAATGGATGTTTCATTCAGGATTTCCTTAAACTGGGAGCTCGCCTCATCTCCCCATACAATTCTCCCATCGCACGGCTTAATTGTTCTTATAGATCCTTCTTTACAACCAATAAATGCGCTCTTTGCAGGAAAATCATTGGTTGATCTGCCATTCAAGAGAATGAAAGCATGATTTTCCATCAGTTCTAATAATAATTTACCTCTTATGTTGCAGCAGTTATCTAACGATGCCCTGTCCCTTTGTAGAGTGTTGTTATTTGGTTCTATTTCTTCGCTAATTTCAATCGAGTTTCCTACTCTGGAATTAAAATCGTCTAAAATCCTCAGTAGGGAAGCTTAATGGATACTGCCGCCTGAGAAAATACTTGACAAACATGAGGATTGAAGACAACCCTTTTTATAGAAAGTGTAATTTTCCTGAGGAGACAGCTCATCACTTAGTTTGTGAATGTGATGCACGGGCTTGCTTCAGAAACGAGCACCTGGGGGATTATTTTCTTGAACCAGAAGACTTTCATGATATCTCCTGCAAATCAATGTATGCCTTTATGGTAAAGACTGACCTAATGAGGGATGGTTAAATTTTAGGGTATAGTACAATAGGCAGTTATTGCCCTGCCCTACTGTATAATAATAATATCGAGTGGTTAGGTCACTCCTCTTCTAAGCCATCTATTGTCTGACTAACTTCTGTCGCAAATTTACTGAAATCTGATTCTGGACCAATTTATACCAATCCGATTATTTAGTTAGTATTCCTATCTAAAACTCGATTAAACATAAAATCCCTATGCATAGACAAAACAGAATATTTGTACCTGGAATCATTGATGTAGATCATCAAGCCGCCTTTCGGAGGGCCCATATCTTTCTCTCGCGTTGCAGGGCTGATGATTATCTTCCAATCGTTTATTCCTGCTGGTAGTGCAGGCGAATCTTTGGTGCGCCGCGTTTCTGAGAGGCATGAAATGTCTTCGGGGTTCAGAAATGGTTTTATGTTGTCTATATTTTTGTGTCAATGAATATTCCAGTTGTAAATATTTATTTGCTGAGGCGGCTTTATTTTAGCGTCTATGACAGATTTCTTTCCTTGAGTAGACGAAGGGTTAGAGAAGCAAGTTCTTTTTTTTTGTTTCACTGCTTGCACATGATTCTATCGAGTCTGAGCGCACTAGGTTACCCCTCTGGCTGCCTTCGTTGGTATTATTAACTTCGTTGTCTTCGTGAACAGCATTGATATCGTGAATCAAAGCTGAAGCATTTCTAGCCGTATAGAATTGGTCTCCTATTTTTATCCTTTGATATTTTAGATGAGCGTCGATTCCATTGCTTTTTAATTTCTGCGTAAGACAGATTGCTCTGAGTACCTTTATACCTTCAAATATTTCAGATTTTGAGCGTCTTCCTGTCAGTGTAATTAACGTCGTCCTTGAATCATTCTTATTTCCAAGCCTTCTTGTGTTGACAATGCATAAGTCCGGAATGTTTTTATTCGCCTTATCTAAAAGTCTGCTCCATATTTTGCGTTATATGACTGTTGAATGTCGGTGAATGTTCCATGCCAAAGATGATTGGATTTTGGGCTTGTTCTTTCTTCTGTATCATTTTTATGGTATCTGAGGCCGTCTTCAGCCTTTTTTCAGGTCTTTCTTCCGCGTTATCAATATCAATGCACATTTCCTTGTGGAAGGCCACTTCTTCTTGAAGTTTGGAGTTGAAATCCTTTCACAGTTCTTTTCACATTCTATGTTGTGAAGTAACTTTTGGGTCTCTTCCACAATTGTTTCAATTTGCAATAGTTGTTGCATTAGCTGCTCATTCGTAACCAGAGTCATTATATAGTTAAGGTAGTCATGAATATCCTGCCAAAGATCCAATTTCTGAAACTTTTACGATATGCATACACTTCATAACACTCACAGAGCAGAGCACAAGACATCCGACCTCGGTTACTATGAATTCTCTGAATTTCCTGAATTCCCTTAATTCTCTGAAATCCTTGAATTCTCTGAATTTGTTGAATTCTCTGAATTTCTTGAATTCTCTTAGTTTCTTGATTTCTCTGAATTTCTAATATTCTCTGAATTCCTAAAATACTCTGCATTCCTTAAGTTCTCTGAATACCTCAAATTCTATAAATTTCCTTAATTCTATATATTTCTTTGATTTTCTGAATGTCTTGAATTCCCTGAATTTATTGAATTGCCTGAATTCCTTGAATTGTAAAGTGACATTGGGTGGGGTCGGCCTAGTCGTTCGCGTTTTCGGTTCAGCCTCAGGCTAACGGGATTTTTTTGATTTCGCTCATGACAAAACTCTTTCTTTAATGTATTCTTCAGAATTAGAAATGTTCTGATGAGGTCTACAAAATGTTTATTATCTAACAACCGAACTTTGGGTTTCAAAATATTATTATTAGACTAGGAAATATCGATTTGAACAAATTTTAATAGATTTCTGAAACTCATCTTTGGAGTGATGCGTACAGTCTTGATGTTCGGAACCAATTCTGAATTTTAATTCGAAAAAGTGCCTAGAACTAGGCCAATTTATCTGAAATGATAAAAATAGAGAATTAGTGAGGATTTAGCATTGCTGAACTCGCTATTGTAGTTTTTATGAAAGTTAAACTCTGGAATGTTTCGAATTTAGTGTTAGGCTAATCATTTAAATTTAGCGTGGGACGTGGCCACAAGCAATGCTTTAGCCATGCAACGATCCATACATGTCGCATTCTTGAACAATCTCTGAACATTGTTGACCTATTTTTGTCCCATGCTTGAGCAAGGGAACTTGCTCCTTGTTGATTAGCCATAAGTTGTGGCTCGGATGGTGTTGGAATGATATTCAAAAACTAAAGGCACTGGGACTTCTACTGCATCTAGATATCTATATAAGCCAACCCAAAAAAAAAATATTTTGTGTTGATTTTATCTTGGGTCAAGACTAATCAGAAACAATTTTAAGTTATCCGGTATGTCTAGCTTGTGAGGCGGAACCAGCCTATTTTTAATGAATTAAGATGAATATTTTCCACTTAAAAATAAAAATGTATGCCTTGAGACAAGATTGTTTGACTTGAAAAGAACTTGACAGATTTATAACTCGAAGACAAGCCAAAAGGCTTCCAAGGCATCCGACGGTCATCACTAATTCGCTTTAGATTTTACAGAATGTTTATATTATTCATCTTCATGGTACTTATTTTATACGTATTAATAAGTTTGTTTATCTGAAATAATTATGTTTGGATGGCGAGTTTAAAAATGTGGTCCTTTTTTTTATCTCCAAAAATTTACTAGATACTTCTAGAAAATGGCAGTTTTGATCCTTTTATGGAGAATTTTATAAGCCTGTAGTTGTAGAGATAGACAAGTTTCGAATTTTTAATTTGAAAATTAGTTATTACTAAATTACAAGTTTTATCGTTTGTAAAATTTTAATCCTCAGCAGATGTCAACTGTTTGGTTCCAACCTATCTATCTCTTTCCTGGAAATGGCAGGCCCTGCCAGTAATAATAAAACAAAGACATAAATTATCGTTTCATGTCTCAAAACATGTCTATTAGGTCTTGTGTTGGCATAGCTACAGCCATAAATTCAAGAGGAGTATGCGTATCTCCAGTGTCTAGCTGTAGAGACGGAACCAGACATTATGTTCTTGAAGACATACTCAAGACATATTAAAGAGATTCAAATCAAAAGCAAACATACTCACCGGGAATACAGAGAAATGCCTTTTTCGCACACCAGGAAGACTTTCTTCTATTGATGATTATTGACGAAAGGTTAGAGGTGCGACAGAAGTCTCGAAATCTCATTCTGCAAGCATGAAAAACTGTTAACACAGAAGCAGTTGCGGAAATCGTGCATCCTGGACCGCAGAAATGAGAAGGACCGAAAAAAGAATGAACGAAAACCAGCTGTTCGGTTTTTCGCTGTACCAAAGTTTAATATCCACGCCACAGATTATACGGTGCTCATAAGTTGGGATGTACTGAAAGTCACAAAGCCTCCAGTTCTAAAACATTTGACACCAGACGAGCTGCAATTTATGGTTCATCAGCAAGGTGAACTACCAATGGATTTGTACACGTTTTTATGCCATTAAAAAGGAGTAGAAAGAGTTATCAAGCTTTTCACTGAAGCTAGCGCAATAGTCACCAAAAAATAAACAGATGTGTTCGTCAGAGCTAAGCTGGCATCGAGAAAGATTATGCCGTCATTCAAGACTAAGTCGCAATTTGAAATCTCCTAAAATCAGGAGTACAGATATATTAGACGTACTTTAGGGTTAAATTAACATACCGCTGTGAAGTTTGATTTTGGGTCCCTCATAACCTGTATACATTTTTAAATGAAGCAACAAAAATCCTGAGGTTCTCTGGGGCAAGGTTGAGTGCTCGTACACTGTATCTACATGGACGTAAAGTTGATTGCGTTGGGCGTTACATGATAAAGATACTGACGCTAAAGGGCTTAAACGATACTTTGACAGTGAAGACTATCGTGGAAAGGTAGTCTCTGCTATTGTAGATAGATCTACAATAAGATTAAGATGAAAAATTTCCTAATAACATTTTTCACAATTAAAGCAAAACTATGCACCTTATGAAAAAATAGGCTCAAGCAAATTTGTAGAGCTTTTTGAGATGAACAGTTTCTTTTCCACATTTTTTTATATCTCATATTATTTTGCGGGAAAATTGAATTTTTTGCTTTTTGAAAAGCATTTTCTATAGATAAAACCAGAACCGTTGGTCGAAAATGGTTAGCTGATGAACTCTTCACTTTTTAGGATTTAAAACAGTGATCTAAAGGGCAATTTAATGAGATAATTTTTTCGGAAATTGTCGCGTTCAGAAACGAAAACGACAACAACAGCAATCAGACATCAAAGTAAAATCCATTTTTTTCTCAATATGTGAGTCCGAAAACGCCTATAGAGCGCGGGTCTATCGGTTCTCGCGTTCACCCTAGAGGGTTTAGCCGGGTAAGCATAGCAAATCGGCCACCACTCGTAATAGGCTGAAATTTATGTCAAATATTTATCGTAAGCTAGCAAAAAACTACGAAGAATTTAAACCTTCAAATTGCATTTTTTTGGAAGTTATGGAGGGGAAAAGGAAAATTCAAAAAGTGGGCTTTCTCGAAAACCGCGCTGCCGACTATTATGAACAAAATATATGTTATGGAGATGTCAGAGAATGATTTTCATAATCGCACTTATCACCGAGGGGACTTGACATTCCACTCAGTAGGGAGGGTAATGGGTTTTATAGACACATTCAACATAGTTTCAGAGACGGTGAATACATCGGCCGGCGCCCTTTTTTGTTACTTTGCAGGAGAAAAGAGGATCCCAGACTAATAAAAAAAAATAAAAATTTGGGCAAACGTTCACATTTAGTGTTTGAAATCACCCCTTCTATATTTTTTAGTGCTAGTGTTTGAAAAGGTAAAATTGTTTTTTATTTATTGTTTTTACACGAAATTACTCTAATTGATGCTGTATTTCAATATTAGCGTGAGTTGTAAAAGTACTCTCCCTCTGGAGTATCATAATTTGGACAATCTACCCCTAGAATGCTTCGCCATATGTCATATCGTTTAACGTTTTGGACCTTGTTGCTGCAAACATTTTGTTTTGATATTAAATTCTATTAGGAATCAACATTGTTATTCGGAACAACCCCTAGATTAGGTGTAATCCACCCTTATAATATTATCAATGAATAAGAAATATATTTATTAATATAACATTTCTGTAGCTAATGGATTAAAATATTTGGTTTGGACCAGATTTTTTATGTTTTGTTTAGCAGGAAATTTTAATGATGATAAGTATAACAGAACTGTTTAAAGAATATTTATTCAGGTTCAGGCACGTACATATTTCCGTTGAAAATTGCACACGCATACACTTCTTACCCATACACATATCCTCCCTTTAACCCTTATTGTTCAAGATTTTCGACTCGCAATATATCATGTACGGAATAAAAAATAAATGTACCAAAAATAAATGACATAAACAAACAAAATATTGTATTTCACAATTTGGGTGTGTGACATGATAAAGTCATTGTCATTTTGGCATTTTAAATAATAACTGCGCATATATAAAATAATCAGGCATGTATATAAACCGAAAGAAAATAATATTTTTTCAGTTACAAATTTTCTTTTGTTTCTATCGTGAAATTGATGATATGGTAATCAATCCGTTAAATATAATATCGTTATTAACAATAACGTTCAATGCGGAAAAACTCGGCATTAAGCCTTCAGAAATAATACCTGAGGATGTACATCTACACGATGTAATAGAGAATATTATAAGGATAAATATGTTTGCTTTCTCATTTATTATTGAAAATTTAGTTGACTTACAATTTTTTTCTGGGGATAGTCAAATTGACATACAAACAATTGAATATAAAGAACAAAACGATTATGGGTAAGTACCTAGTTGTTTATATCAAGAGGAAAAAGTCAATTTCGACTGTAAAAGAGAAACTGTTGACTATTAGAATTCTGGAAAGAAAACGCGTTTATCTTTTACATCCGTTTATCAAAGGTTCAAGAAGCTTCATTCAGAGCGACAATTGAGAAGCTGGAAAGATCAACTCAACAGTAACCGGTGACCAAAAAAATAAGCTATACAACGTTGCAAAATACACTTTTGACAATTTGCAGGAGGCTATTGAATCGAAAATGACAGTTCACTATATAGATCTTCGAAGATAGGCTTCACAAAAGAAGCATGAATTGGATATGCCATTATTTAAATCATCACGTTGGTGGGTCTGGAAATTCAAGAAACTGCATAACGTTGTTTCGCGAAAAATCACAAAATTTATATCTGTGTCAGCTTTGCATTAAACTAGAGATATTGAACAAGAATGCAAAGTTTTTAAAAACAATGTAAAATTAGAAATTCTGAGATATGAGGAAAGCAACATTTTCAATTCTGCTCAAAGTGGCTTTAATTTGGAATTATACAGTGGAAGAACTTTGAGCGTTCAAGGAACAAAAACTGCGGAAAATGTTGTTCAATCGGTTTCCTCCACCAGGCATAGCTTCACAATTCAGCGAACTATATCTGCCGATAGAAGATTACTTTCAGCCCTTTTTGTAGTGTTAAAAGAACCAACCGGACAATTTGGACAAGAATAAAAGCAGGACTCTTTAAGGCAAACAATATTTATTTGCAAGCCCCTGAATGCGGTAATCTTTCTTTAGAATTGCTTCAAATGTGGCTTCAAGATGTATTTTTCCCTTACGTAGGAGAAAATTCGGTGTTATTATTAGATGTATGGAGTAGTCAGTGTGAACGAACTGTGCAAACGACAATACCAGGAGGTGAATTGGAGCATTTCTTCACGGTGAATTTTCTTCAAACGTTTTTTTGAATAACGTAGTTATTCTTCGTGAATAAATTAATTTAGTCATACGGTCACATACAAAGGCAATGGATTCGGATGTTAAAGAATGATAATTTATTTGTCATATTTAAACAACGTATGCACGTTTCGACCTCATTGCAAGTCTTCTGCAAAGGCAATTATCACCTAAGTCAAAATTAAAACAATTATAAATTTTAATTTGACATACACTTTTTGATTGATAGTTAACAAATTTTTAAAAAACCTTGATTTCTTAATCACAAAAACTACAGAAGGAAACTTAATAAAAAATGAGTATAAAAAAATGTCATGGTCAAGACGTTATTTAAATTATAATTCTCATCATTTATTTGCTCAAAATGTAGGTTCAATTGAAGAACTGGATGACAGATGTTTCAAATTAAGGGATATTAAATTCCGAAAAGAAAATTTATAATGTAATTTCATTTACATTTACGGGCAGAAATTGCTTCTCCAACCCCTTGGCCCTTATCTTCCTTGAGAAGTTGCATCGCTTCGAGTATTTTTTCTTAAATGTATATATATAATTTTCTTTGAGTCATATCACTATGGACTAATTTCATCTGCCTTTACGGGCAGGTATTTCTTCTCCAACCCCTTGGCCCTTATCTTTCTATAGAAATTGCGTCGCTTCGAGTATTTTTTCTTAATTATCTGTATAATTTTCTTTGAGCCATATCACTATGGAGGAATTTCATCTGCCTTTACGGGCAGGAATTCCTTCTCCACCCCCTTGGCCCTCATATTTCGAGAAAAATTGCGTCGCTTCGAGTATTTTTTCTTAATTATTCATATGATTTTCTTTGAGCCATATCACTATGGAGGAATTTCATCTGCCTTTACGAGCAGGAATTGCTTCTCCGACCCCTTGGCCCTTATCTTTCCAGAGAAATTGCGTCGCTTCGAGTATTTTTTCTTCATTATCTATATAATATTCTTTGAGCCATATCACTATGGTGGAATTTCATCTGCCTTCACGGGCAGGAATTGCTTCTCCAGCCCCTTGGCCCTTATCTTTCTAGGGATACTGCTTTGCTTCGTGTATTTTTTCTTAATTATCTATATTATTTATTTGAGCCACATCACTATGGAGAAATTTCATCTGCCTTTACGGGCAGGAATTTCTTCTCCAACACCTTGGCCCTCATCTTTCTAGAGAAATTGCGGAGCTTCGACTATTTTTTCTTAATTATTCATATAATTTTCTTTGAGACACATCACTATGCAGGAATTTCATCTGCCTTCACGGGGAGGAATTGCTTCTCCAACCCCTTGGCCCTTATCTTTCCAGAGAAATTGCGTCGCTTCGTGTATTTTTGCTTAATAATTCATATAATTTTGTTTGAGCCATATCGCTATGGAGGAATTTCATCTGCCTGTACGGGCAGGAATTTCTTCTCCAACCCCTTGGCCCTTATCTTTCTAGAGAAATTGCGTCGCTTCGAGCATTTTTTTTAATTATCTATATAATTTTCTTCGAGCCATATCACTATGGAGGAATTTCATCTGCCTTTACGCGCAGGAATTTCTTCTCCACCCCTTGGCTCGTATCTTTCGAGAGAAATTGCGTCGCTTCGAATATTTTTTCTTAATTATATATATAATTTCCTTTCAGCCATATCAATATGGGGGAATTTCATCTGCCTTTACGAGCAGGAATGGTTTCTCCAACCCCTCGACTCTTATCTTTCCAGCGAAATTGCGTCGCTTTGAGTATTTTGCCTTAATTATCTATATAATTTTATTAGACCCATATCACTATGGAGGAATTTTATCTGCCTTCACGGGCAGGAATTGCTTCTCCAGCCCCTTGGCCCTTATCTTTCTAGAGAAATTGCGTCGCTTCGAGTATTTTTTCTTAATTATCTATATAATTTTCTTTGAGCATCCTCTGCCATCAACACTATATCGTCCGCGTATGCCAGTGTATATATCTTTTCCTCTCCCATCCTAACTCCTCCCCGTCCCTTTCTCTTCATTTCTCCTTGCAAATCTGAGATTAATATATTAAATGAAAGTGGGCTCAGAGGATCTCCTTGCCTTACTCTTCTCACTAACCAGAAACTATCTCTTACTTGCCTTACTACCTTTTTTATGCTTTTTATCTCTCTGAAAATTTCCGATACTCTCTTCATTAAACCCTCTCTTATCCCCTTCTCACCGTAACTTTTTCTATCCCGACTCGGTCCAAGGAGTCAAACGCCGCTTTTATGTATGCGAATATTGCTATCATTGCCCCTTTCCCCCCTTCAATCTTTTTATTCATCAGATAGTTCAGAACATATATATTGTCTATCAACCCCATCCCTGTTCTTAACCCTGTCAATTCGATGGCTCTATCTTTTTTCCTCAACTTCTTACTTCAATCTCTCCAACAAAACCGTTACATATACTTTATAAAATTTTGACATCAGCGTCACACCCCTATAATCGTTAACCTCCTCCCCTTTGCCTTTCTTCACTATGGACACCACTACTCCTTCTTTCCATAACTCTGACCATCCCTCTCCTCTCCATACCCTATTGCGCATTAAGTTCTGTCCCCTCCATATTTCCAGACTTCATTTGGAATCTCATATATACAAGGCGCCTTTCCAGCTTTCATTATTCCTAACACCTTGACTATTTCTCCCCTTGTTATGTCCTTTTCCTCATCTCTTTCTCTACCATATTTTCTCCTTTCCTAACTTTTCTCTCTATCCCTCTTAACAAATCCATAAAATATTTTTTCCATTCTACCATTTCAATATCCTTGCTTTCTCTTTTTCTTCTTTTTCTCTCTCGAATTACTACCTTCCAAACCTCTTCTTCCGTCCTAGCATTCCCCGCCTCTTCCCCAAACCTTTTATTCTCCTCCTCTTTCATTTGATCACACAACTCAGGGTATTCCTTCTTTTTTCTCCTATATTCTTCTCCACTACTTTTTTCTTTTCTCTATTTTCTTAATTCCTTTCTGACCTCCTTCTTTTTCTCGTTACACTCCTTATTCCATCCATTTTTATTTCCTCATTTACTAATTTCTTTTTTGATTGTGCTTTCTAATCCTCTTTTTATTTCTTCTGTCACTATTACCATCTCCTCGTCAACATTTCCCTATCCCATTTTGATATTTCTAACCTTTTCTTTGAACTGTTCCTTTTCTTCCATTGAACGATCCCCTTTTTCTGCTCTTTTTACCTTCGCTTCCTTTTTATCCATATTGTTATTACCTTTTTCCCCCTCTAATGTCACTATTATGGGAAAGTGATTAGAATCTATATAATCCCCTACCTCTAGTCTCTTGACCTTCTCTCTTACCTTATCGTGCACTATTACATAATCAATTACGATTCCCCTTTCTCCTCCTGTGCGTGTATATTCCCCTTCCTCATCCCCCTCTATATTTCCGTTCAAGAAAAACCATCCCATCTCCTCCAAGCTCTTTAACAATTTCTTACCCTCCCTATTGAGTATCTTGCCTTTGGATTTGCTTCCTCGCTCTCCACCCCATTCCCTTTCTCCTCTATCTCCTGTTCTCGCATTAAAATATCTTCCTGTTATAAGCTTATTTTCTTCCATCAGTTTTTTCATCTCCTCTGATTTCTCCTGCATATCACCGTTCACATAACCCTCCATTATCTTCCACTTCTCTCCTCCTATATTCATCTCTTCTACTACTATTCCTTCTTTTTGCTCTTTCGTCTCTCTCTTATCTTTCCCTGTTATACATTCGTTCCTTACTCCCATCACCATTCTTCCATTGCTCTGCCTTATTTATTTTTCCTTTTTGCATTTTGAACTTGCCATTTGTAACCTCTTGATAACCTTCCCCTTACTCTTTCCCATCCCTTTTCATTTAGACACGTCTCCATCATTACTACTACATCCCATTGTGCCAAATTTCTCAATAAACTCCCTATCCTTTCTCTCCAATCCTGCTGTATTCCAGTAACATATCCTCCATTCTTCCCTACTTTCGTTTCTCGTATTTTTGTTTCTTACTATTTCTCATTTTCCTATCTCCCATTCCTTTCTCTCCTAGTTTCCCGGCTCTACTAACTCTTCCCTTTCTTCGTACCAATCCCACCATACACCTTCTATCTGTATTCTGTCATACTAAACCCACGTTCTTTTTCCCCTACTTCTTTCCTTTTCCGCTCTTTGTCTTAATTTATACTGCATATTCTTTCTACCCATGTCAAATCATCCTCTATTATCTCCGAGCTTCCATATAACAACCTCTTCTTTGTCATCACTTCCCTCTTATGTTCCCATTTCCTTAGTTTCACTATTGCCATTTTTTCTCCAATTCGCGTTTCCTTTCCTACAATTTGCATTTCCTCTATCTCTACTTCAGCATCTATCCTTTTTAGCGCATACTCGACTCCTTCCTTCAATTCCTTCCCTTCTAATCTTAGACCCTCAATCACTATGCTTTTATTTCTTTCATCTCTTCCTTTCCTTTCTAATCTTCTTTCTTTTTCCCTTAGCCTTTCCCTCTCAATATTCTCACTCTACCCTTCACCAAAGTCCCGGTTTGATTTTTTAATCTTCACCATTCTATCTTCCAACTGTGCTACCTTTTTATTATGATCATCCTGGTTTTCTAATCTTTTTTCTGAAGTCTGCATCCTCTTTTCCAAATTTCCTCTAACTTCTCCACATTTTCGCATCTTTTTTTTAAGTTCGGCCATTTCTTTCCTAATTTCTTGTTTTATTTCCTCTCCTCTTTCTTCCTGCCTTTTTTCGTTTATCTGTATTACCTTTATCATCATTTCCCGCAATTCTTCTATCTTTAACTTTTCAACTTATATTGATCCTCTATGTTCATCATTGTCTTTCCCCTTGTCTTTCTCCCCCACTCTATTTTGATCTTTTCCCGGTGGTGTTCTGTCTATCTTGTCTTTACAACTTCCTCTTTCCGTCCTATTCCTCTTCCTATTTATGAATGGTCGCGTTTTTTCCCGAATTTGTACATTTATTTTCAACTTTTCAGTTAGAACTAAGTAACAACTAATTCAAGTGGATAAGAAAATTATTTAAACAATTTATTATTATTTTTTTAATATTTCCGAGTTAAAAAATATAATTGTTCAAACAATTTATTATTGTTTATATTCTTCTTCTCTTAGATAATTGCTAGAGAGATGCTGTTTTTTCTGTAATTTTCAGTTTTTCTCCGAATTTTTTAGTTAGAAAAAAATAATATATATTATTATTAATTTAAACAAAAAGACTCTCACTATCTACGTTGAGGAAAATTCACATTTAATATGATCCCTATGGAAAATTTGAAAAATATTTCAAATATTATCTGTTTATTTTCAAAAAAATATATTCATAAAAAAAGGAAGAGATTGTTGAGAAAATGATTCTCTCTATTGTTCATTTAGTATTTATTCATAACAACAAGTCAAAGCAAGGTTGAAGACTTTAGAAAAAATAATTTATAGCAATTATCTGAGAGAAAATAGTTATAAACAATTACGAATTGTATAAAAAATTACGTTTGTTAACTTGCAATAATTATTGCATTACTAAGTGAAAAGTTGACAACAAGTGGAAAATTCCAGAAAAACCCGCAACTTTCTAGCATTATTTAAAGATAATTTTATTCGAAAAAATAATAAATTGTTTAAATATTATGTTTATCAACTATAATTAATTAATACTTTACTCTAAGGAAAAATTTGACAAAAAGTGGAAAATTTCATAAAGAGCTGCAACTATCTTGCATTACTATAGAACAAGGTAGTCATAAATAATGATAATTTGTTTAAACAATTATTTTTCTTAAATTCCATTAATTTTTACCTTACTCCAATTGAAAAGTATATGTTTATTATAAATTTATCATTTTTGGACAATATATATGTTCTGAACTATCTGATAAATAAAAGGATTAAAAGGGGGAAAGGGGCAATGATAGCAATATTCGTATACTTAAAAGCAGCGTTTGACTCCTTGGACTGAGCCGAGATAGAAAAAGTTATGGTGAGAAGGTGATAAATATATATTATAAATTGTAGTAATTTAAAAAAATCAAGCGAATTTCATGTACAGTTAGATTTTTCTTCTTTCTCGAGAATAAAAAAAAATAGCTAAAAATTTTAGAAAAGCCGCAACTTTCTAACTATATTCCAAGAGATAATTGCTAAAAACAATAATAAATTGTTCAAAAGATTTATTTTAACATCTAATTGTTAGTAGAAAGTAATATTTTATTTATTACTATCAATTCGCATAAAAAAAATCTATGAAAAATCATAATTAGTACCAAAAAGTAGCAAAGCCCAATTTTTCACTGATGGGGTTCTTTTGGAAATGTTAAGTTACAACTCAAATTACTCAAGTTATTACCGAATCTAAATAAAGTTCACAAAAACGTCTTCTTTCTTATAGGAAATACGTGCTAAACTTCATGGGGCTTAAGAAACCTCTAAATATAATTTTTTCAACAACAACAAAAACGCATTACTTTTTTCGTATATTCGAACGAATTTGCGGGAGATGTTCATGGAAATTCGAAAAAAATAAAACATTAAACACCTTACACGTGGACATTTAAACATTATTTTCAACTGCAAATATCACGTAAACCGTAATAGGTAGATAAAAGTGGATGTCATTTTTCAGTTTTAAGTGTCCCATATACTACATTAGTAGGATACAATCCATAATTCTGGACGCAGTTTCTACATGGAATTCGACATTAATATTTTTAGGTGGAAACCCACATAGATTTCGACATGAAATTCCACGTTGTTAATCTACGTGGATTTTCACCTGGGGCAGATCTTTTCTTTTTCCACTTAACTTGATTTCCTATTTGCATGTATCAATTTCGCTTTTTTTCACCCACTTCTTTCTGGCTCGCATTTTTTTTACTATTTCATTCATGTTTGTTTCATTTCATAATGCCACTTTGAATATAAATGTAGAAGCGTATTTTACATAATAATTGCAATTTATTTTCATTCTTATTCAAGTCAATCGTAATGAACAATTGAACAAGTTGCAGAATAGCTACAAACGTTTGAAGATAGTAAAAATCGTTTTTTATCACTCAATTTTTTAATGACATGCAAATATTTATGTACAAATTTATTTCTATGGAAGCCTGTAATATGGTTTCAAATTAAAAAATGGTAATAGTAGACAGTAAGAAAAAGAAATTGTAATCACAAAAAGCGATCTACATTTATCAAAAAAAAGGCTTGCTACAGGTGAAGGAATTGCAGAAAGTCAGGGAAACCCTGACAGAGTCAGGGAATTTTTGATAAACTGAAGTTAGAGTTAATTTTATTATTTTGTTGAAAATTCAATAATTTTGATAGAAAGAGACCCAATTTGGTTAAAATTTATATTTTTTTGTGAAAAATTAATTTTTTTAACTGAAAATGTAACTATTCCATGTTTCGTTGTAAATGTATCTTCTTCAGTTTAAAATTCAGTTATTTGATCGAAAATTCCTCTATTTTGTT
Organism: Andricus grossulariae; assembly: GCA_011634705.1. Taxonomy (NCBI): domain Eukaryota; kingdom Metazoa; phylum Arthropoda; class Insecta; order Hymenoptera; family Cynipidae; genus Andricus; species Andricus grossulariae. The sequence continues at coordinate 208,891,124 of JAABKJ010007545.1, forward strand.
AAAAATTCGTCTTTTGTTGTAGAATTTTAATCTTCTTAATCAATAATTTATCTTTTTGGTACAAAATTCATTTTTTTTGTTGGAAATAGAGGTGCGCAGTGGTTTGTTCGAATTTTCTATCAAAATTTGGACACGCTTGCAACGTTATATTTTTCTAAAAAGAAAAAAATTTAACTGCTCATCCAAGCGGTTTGATTTTTGAAAATTATTACAATTTTTAAATCAAAATTACACCTTTTTGGGGAGAAAATTGATCCAAAAGTTAGGTCGTATCTTTAAAATTTTATTTATTCAAATATTCGAGTAAGTCGAATTTTGAAGATTCGACTTGATTTTAGATCCATTCTTCTTCCAAAAAGTAGTAATTTTGATTTATAAAATTGTAGTAATTTAAGGAAATCAAGCCGATTTGATGTACAGTTAGATTTTTCTTCTTCGAGATTTCTAATGTTCCAAGAGGGTGTAAATTTCTGTTGAAAATTCGAACAAACGACTACACAATTTAACTATTAGCTTGAAAATTCCTTTAAAATTTCAAATATTTGGTTGTAAAATTCATATATTCTGTTAAAAATTCATATTATTTGTAGAAAATTAATTTCATTGGTAGAAATTTCATTTCTTCGGTTGAAAATGAGTTTAAAAAAAATTAAAAATTAAATTTTAATTGTGAGCTGATAATTCACCTGTTTTAGAAGAAAATTCAACTATAACATTTTTACTCGAAAATTTGTCGTTTTTGATAGAAATTTAATTTTTTTAGTTGAAAATATTTCTGTTTGGTTTGAAATTTAACTGTTCTATTTTGAGTTGACAATTTATCTGTTTTAGATGAAAATGCAATTGTCTTGTTGAAAATTCTTCGTATTTTACGTATGTAAACTTAGAAACAAACATTTTTGTGCATTAAATTATTGATCTCCTAGCTGAAAAATTGGTCAGGGAAAAGTGAGGGAAAGTCAGGAAATTTTGAATTTGGGATTTTGTGGCAAGCCTGAAAAATATTTTCATAGATTCAAACATTCATCGGAATATTTCATCAAAAATAAATTTTAAATATTTAAAAAAATCTTTTTCTCTTTTTCAGAACGAAACTTTGATTTCCTGTGCATTTGCTGATGAAGTGACTCCAGAAAAGGAAATTACAAACTGAAGCGCATCCCCACCTTGAATTGTGCAACAAATGAGTACCCAATATTATAATAAAATTCAGATGAAAAAGACAATATTTGGATCTAGAATAATTCCATAAGAAAAAAAGACAATTATTGGGGTAAACTTCATTTGTGATATTTTGTATGTATAAAAATACTCTAATTATTTTATGCAGGCAAATGAAATGAAACATTAATATGAATTCGAACTCTTTGCATTTTTTAATTTAACTCATTATATTACTCAGGTTCATTCAAAATTTAGTATTATTTTAAGTACATGCTTGAAGACTGAAATTTGTCATTTTCTTTAACTTTTAATTGCTTAGATCGAAAATTCTCTAATTTGTTTAATTTTTATAATTCCATATTGGTAGGAAATGCATTTAATAAATATCTGAACGCAAAGGCATTCGAAGTTAAATAGGAAATATTATAAATACAATTTGTTTTTAAAATCGCAAATTTTCACTTCTGTAAATATAATAAAATATTATCATAAGAATAATATATAAAAGAGTTGTTTAAATTTATAAAATTAATGAGTCATTTTGACTTGAGTGTCCTATATATAGCTATTTAAACATTTATAATAATTATATTGCATAATTTATGTCACATGCAAGAGAGAAATTACGACGCTAAAAAAGTATTCGTATTGTCTAACCGTGTGATGAAGAGATCGTTTTGGAATATAAAAATAAGGTGCTATTATTATTCTTAGAAAGAGATGTACAGATATAACATATCTTATTATAATTTTGTAATGAAATGCTTATTTGCAAACGCACAAACTAAAAGAAAAGAAACAGCTTTCTAATTATAATTCCAGTTGTTAATAATTTGAAATTAATTCAGTGAAATACAAAAAAGTTTCAAACTTGGATATCAAAAATAATAATACGTTCTAACCAATAAATTGGAAAATTTGTCATTCTGAGCTATGGCAGAATGTTATAGACGAAGTAATACTACACTGTCATTGAAATATAAATATTGCTTCCAATAGTTCATTCTTAGAACAATTTTTCAACTAACGCGTTTCTGAAATTTTTGAAAATTATTTTGCAAAAAGTGACACACTGATATAGTCGTCAATTTTAATTAAAAATATAATATATAAAATGAATTTTAATATTTATACGGTTTAGAGTTGATATTAGCGAATGGATTTATATTATATGCAGAATTTTCTAAGTAATGGGTAATATAGGTCACAAAGTATTTTGCTATGAACATTTTTTATTTTAATTGACTTCGCCTCAATCTATATAAAAAAGACCTAATCTGAATAAAACTACACTATATAATTAATTAATAGAATTGTTAGCTCTAATCTAATGAATAAGTTATTCGATTTTTTAAAAGTATAATTTCATTGTCTTCACAAAACAATCCACTTTATATTTTTAGATACCACTTATATAATATTTGTTAATAAGAGAACTTTACGAAAAATGTGAATTGATTGTGGAATTGAGTATGGAAGTGATTGCGTATTTATTATACATACTATTATAAATATTTAGATATATGTTTATATAGATATATTTGTCACATGTGCTGTGCAAAGCCCGATTTTTCGAAAAATTAGGAAAAGTTGTATTTCTGTAAAAAAGATGATTCTCTAAAAATGTGTCAATAATAATTATATTTAGTATCCAGGCTTTTATTGTGTATGGTACATTTGTAAGCTTTGAAATGTAAGTGTCGAAATTCAACATCCAGAGACGGATGTTTTTGTTGTCCTTTTTTAATTTATTGTGATAATTTGATAAATTTATATTAACAAATTGACGACTCCTCGAGTGTTCTAACTTTAGTTGAAAATAAAATAAGAAAAATAAAAATAAACTATATTCTTTCGCATCATTTATTAAATAGTTTATATTATTATATTATGCTATTTTTATATTTATAAAATTGTATATTTTTTTCTTGTCATGCTTGAATATTCAAGCCATAGTGCAAGGGAAATCTGCAAAAAGGAAAGTCATCTCAAACTGAAAAAAAAGAAAGGAAAAAAGAAAGGATAAAAAATAATTCAATTTTGGATTTCCTTTTTATTCAAGAAGAGAATATAAACATAGTGATAATTGTCTATAAACTAATAACCAAAGTGGTCTTATATGATAAAATTCCACTCCCACGAAAATTGTAGAACCATTAAATAGTATATGTATAACAGAATTATAATCAAGTAAACAATAAAATTTTACAACCTAATATGTAAAATATAATAAATTATCAATGTAATTATTTTAATTTGATTTACTTCCTAAAATTTGAAATTGAGCAATTGGTTAGTAATGAAGCCTTCACTCTTTCAATAAATTGTTGATCGAATTAAAAATAATTAATTTCCTTATAAAGGAAATTAGGAGGACGGACGCGACGGTTCGTTTGACATGGCTACACTTGCTGAAAAAAGAAACTTAAAAGATCCATTAAATGTTTATTATACGAGTGATATCAATTTATAAATAATATTATAAATTTATATGACTATAATGGATAATAAATCTTTTTATGATATAAATTACGTTTAAGTTTTTTCATATTAACGAATTTAAAATTTCAAATAAAATGGGACATGTAGAAGTTTTTGAACCATTTTGAAGTGCCTAACTATGAGCTTCCATTGTTATCTATACTGTTAAAAAATCATTATTTCTAAGTTGTAAAAACTATCAAAAATCAGTTCCATTAGTTGTTTTTATAAATGTATCACTTACTTATAATAAATTTTAATAAAATGATTCGCTAAAAAATGCTTGGTAATTGTTTACTTTGATCAACTTTCCGAATCTCATATAGTAAATGGTTTAAAACCTTTTGCAAAACCTTCGTTTCAGATCAAAAATAAAATATCAGTTGGGAGAGAACAAAAAAAATGGTACTTTTTGTCAAAAAATACAAAAATATTTTTTGTAATTGAAATTTTCTTCAAATCAAATTATATTGATAAAAATTTGAATCGATCAAATATTTAATTAATGATAAATATAATAAGATTTGAATTGCGTTGGGAAACTGAAAAAATAATTAACATTAATAATTTGGAATATTAAAACGAGTGAAAATTAAAAATGCTGTAATTAACATTAAAATTTTAAATTATATTTTAAATTAAATTATAATTAGCATTAAACTTTTAAGCTGGAAACGGCAGAGGGAGAGAAAGTTTTGTCACATCCTACCCCCTTTTCTAGTTCCAAAAATTACCAATAATTCCTATTTTTGGCACATTGATAACTATTTTTACAAATTGACCTTGAAAATGTTGTTTGAAAATGTTTTCAAGATTATATTCATAATCAGCATCACAAAATACGTTTGTATTTGTGGTCTTGACAGTCATGACCAACAAATTTTCCAAGTATCAAACCCAAATATCTTTTTGCACATTTCCGAACAGGGTTTTTAAAAGTATCAAAAATGTAAAGTTTGTTTGAAAATGCATACTTTGCGAGTTCAAAATTCAAATGTTTTGTTGAAAATTCAACAATTTGATTGCATTTATTTTAATTCTAGACCAAAAAATTGTTTTTGGTGGGAAATTCAACTATTTTGTTATAGGTAATTCATCTTTTTGGGTTAAGAATGCAACTGTTTGGTTGAAAAACTAATCTGTTTTAGTTGAAGATTTAAACAATTTTGTGGAGATTCATCCTTTTTTCGTCAAATATGACTGTTTTTTTATTTAAAATAAGAATATTTTTTGGTTGAAACATCAACTATTATATTTTCCATTGAGAATTAATATTTTTCGGTTGAAAATGCAACTGTTTTTGTTGAGAGTTCGTTTTTTTGTTTGTTAAAAACTCATAATTTTAGTTGAGAATTCATATCTTTGGTTGAAAATTTAACTATTTTATTGCAATTTTTTTGTCTTTTTTGGTTGAAAAATTTCTTTTCTAACTGAAAATTTAACCATCACATTTTTGGTTACAAATTTATCTTTTTTAGTTAAAAATTCCACTATGTGTTTGAAAATTAAAATCTCTTTTGGTTGAAATATCAACTTTTAGCTTTTTCGTTGATAATTAATCTTTTTTGGTTACAAATTTAACTACTTATTTAGCAATTAATTTTTGTGGTTGAACATTCATAATTTAAGTTTACGATTCATCTTTTTGGTTGAAATTGATCTATTTCGTTACAAATTTGTATTTTTTGGTTGAAGATGTATTTTCACTTGAAATTTTAGGAATTTAGAGTCTTATACATTTAATTTTATATATTTTTCACATTCCTCTCATTTATGAGAATTTATTCCCAGATTTTTGGAAAAAATCACCTTGTTTTTCCTGTTTTTATAGCATTTTGGCCTGTGAAGACCGTTATTGATACAGTTAAAAAAATGTTTACGTTTGATTCTTCCTGTGTGGGCGGGAAGGGGGGGGGGCTCAAAAATACCAGAGATGTGTATCCAAAATTGGAATCATTTTAGGTCTTAAGTGAGACTGTTAGAATATATTTTACCATTTCAGTCAATGAAATTAAAAAAAAATAACTGATTTATCAGTTGAAATCCTCAGTAAAGATTTGATTTTTTGAATTTTTATTAATTCAGCTATAGAGAGTGAGATTTGGCCTTTAATACTTCTTTACTGTATTAATGTTCATATTTTAATTATTATATCGGATTATTAACAAATGTTTTACCAAAAATAGTTACACGAAAAATCGGTGTGCCTAGCATAACTAGAAAACATCGTAATGAATAAGCAACTAGTATTCTTTTTGTCATTATCCAATTTTTTATTGATATTTGCATCAGATGAACGACTGTTGAAGGTACATCAAGGTCTAATTAGAGGAAACGTATTGCAGTCAAAAAATGGAAAAAAATTTTCCGCCTTTCGTGGAATACCTTACTCTCAACCTCCCATTGGACATCTAAGGCAAAACTAAAAATGAATTTAAAATGCTTTTTTCTATTATTGTATTCAAGTTTTTATTATATTAAAACCTACTAAGATTTTATAGAAAATATATTTAAATGTGAAGTATTTAATTTTAGTGCTCCTAATCTAAGATAGAAAAATATTCGTGATTGTTCGTCATATCTTATTTACCTAAAAAACAGAATTATAACAATAATTGATTTTAATGGTGATTGCAAAACTATTGACCATTTTAAAGACCAACCATTTTTCAAATTAGTTTCAATACATTTTATCTAAAAATATCACAACCAAGTACTTATATCGAAGCAAAATTTTGTTAAGATATCAAAATTCTAGACAACCTCGCTTAAAAACAATAAGTAAAAACGTACTTAAAATGTCTGATAACCTACCTGTCCCAAGCTACAAATTTAAAAAACAATTGCTAAGCAATTTAAACGAGATTTTTTAAACATTTGAGATTCACAGATATCACTTAAATTTTGTTGAAAAGTATAATAATCAAGAATGGGATTTAATACTTTATAGTTAAGTTATTCAAAAATTGCTTCAAAGACAGTCCCAAAAGTTTTTTGTCTGGTCATGCGGCATTGCTATTTTAGGTCTTTTAGGATAAAACTGGAAAATAATTATTTAAACTATTCAAAATTTGTTTAAAGGTGAAAATCGATTAATCGCATACTGCATACTATTTTTTATAAAATTTCGGGTAACTCTTCATATTAATTTAGCATATTGTAGAATGTAAGGATATTTTTAAGTCAAAATAAAATGAATCGTGATGATTTTCAAATGCTTTCAAATATTTTTAGCGGCTTATATTTTGAAAAGATTTAAAAATTTTTGTTTATCATGGCCGAATTTCACATAGTGCCACCTCAGGTAGGAGCTTTTTCTGTTTAAAATACATACTCATAAATAAATTCATTTATCTCTTAACTTTATGTTTTCAGATTCTGTAGGGTGAGACTCAATTAAAAAAAAATACTTTGGCCGGTTTGGAAACTTTATGTTCTCGTAAATCTCATTATCTAAAATAGTAATTTCTTTCAATTTTTTGCTATTTCAATCCCCCCACCCCCCTCCAAGTAACGTACCCGTTTGCTAAACGCGAACTTTCGATCAAAAAAGATGGCTTTAACAATATATAGTTGCATTTTCAACCAAATAGCTCAATTTCCAGCCAAGAAAGATGAAATTTCACCCACATTCAACAAAGCAGTTGAATTTTCGACCAAAAAAGGTATTTTAACAAAATAGTTGAATTTCTAACCAAGTAGCTGAATTTTTAATCTACCAAGATGAATTTTTCATTCACGAAGATTAGTTTTCTACCAAACGACGCATTTTCAACCAAATATATCACATTCATCCAAATTGTTTAATTTTTAACTGATTTGTGAGTTGAAATTGCTTGATTTTGAAAACAGGATCACGTTTGATCATGAAAATTTTGTTGTATGGTATAATTTGTTTATTTTATAAACAAACTATGTAAACAAATGCATAGTTTAGGCGTTTTTTGGCAGAAAGTAATCACTTTTCTTTCTTAGTTCCTTCAAATTCTATGAGTGGTAATATTCAGTGATTAAGATTGGTCATTCGATATTATTTGTTCATTTCATAAACAAATTTTATAAACAAAAGCATATTTTGTCATTTATAGACAGAAATTAATAGTTTTTCCTTCTAATCGTTTTCAAATTACATAAGTGGTGAGGTTTAGTGACCAAGAATTGTCAATCAATATTATTTTTTTATGTTAAAAATTAATCTTATAAACAAATGCATAGTTTGACCATTTATAAATAGAAACTAATCGTTTTTCTTTCTAATCGTCTTCAAATTACGTAAGTGGTGATATTTTGTGACGAAGAATTGTTAATAAAATTTTTTGTTTATGTTATAAACAAATGCATCGTTTGACCGTTTATAGATAGAAAGTGATCATTTTTCTTTCTAATCGTCTTCAAATGACATAACTGGTGCTGTTTAGTGAGGAAGAATTGTCATTTGATATTATTTGTTCATTTTATAAGCAAATGCATAGTTTGGCCATTTGTAGACAGAAGATAATCTTTTTCTATTATTTCCTTCAAATTATATCACTGGAAATGTTTTATGATGTTCTAAAAGAATTAGATTTTAAGTTGCACTTGTCAATAATTCCAATAATTTCAGGATTCATTTCAAATTCATTCTTGCTCCACTTGAGGCGCAATTAATAGATCAGATGAGATGACACAAGGAGCATATGAATTAAATGTTCATTGGTCGAAATTCGAGAGCAATTTTGTGTGTTGAATTCTCTGAACCGCTTGAAATTCTTATTACGGGCTTCTGACCCCAAATATTTGACAAGTTTTCTTTCTTTCGTTCTCAAATACTTGAGAAAAATTATATATTGAGTCAGTGACGTACCTATACAACAAAAATTCCAAATCGGATGAGACCAACACCCTTAAGGAAAAACTATTGCGAGAAACAATGCATATAAGGAAGCTAGATATTTATGTGTACCGGAAACAAAGAAAAAGGGATGCGACATTAGAGTGATACAAAAACGGGAGTTCAATCACGGTCTCGAACTATGGTCATGTGCCGCTTTTGGGGCTGATATTGACATTAAATCCAAAGTCTCGGAACTATTTTGTCTCTCTCCTGTTTCTCTCTCTGTTTTGTCACGCCTGAGTGTACACCGAACATCCCCCCGCAGTATCTCTCACGTGTCTCCACGGCGCGGCGTCAATTCTCGGAAAAACACAATCCAGGGGAGCTAAATCCAGGTTTCACTGTACTATAGGTACTTGTAATCATGGGAAAAGAATCATTCTACTAGGAGATATGAATGGATGGATTGGAGTCCAACGCGAAGGACAATACTGAATTTTGAAACAGATTGCCATTTTTTTGAGAATTTGCAGGAAGTCTTCAAATGATTCTAAAAATTAGAATTAAAATCTTGTGGTCAAAATGTGAAATACGTGTCTCTTCATTTTCTCCCTATAATGATATATCCGAATAAAAAATCATTCTGCCACCATGACCTAAACATTTCGGGAAATGTTGGCTGATTTAAAATGGAATTAGTCATGTAGACTTTATTATAAATTGTTTATAAATATATAGATACGTCCAGGATGAATTTTCGTCAATTAGAAAAAAAAATGTTTGAAATCAAAGATATTTTCGGCGAAAGAAAAGTTGATTTGATCCGAAGAATTTTCTTGGTTTAAAAAAACATGTAAATTACAAATATAGTTTTCTGTCCTAACAAAAAACTTTCCTTAAATGAAAAAATCATATTGTTATCTTCAACAGAAAGTTTATTTAAATTAAAGAGTAATTTTTGTATCTTAATAATCAAATTATTTGACTTAACAAAACGATTGATTTAAATATACGAAGCTTTTATTTGTTCTAACTGAAACATTTTTAAAAATCAAACTATTATTACATGAATAATTGTACCTTTATCCGCTTTTGGGAATAAGAATTTTAAAAACGTTAATTTTTGGTGTAACAAGAGTAACACGTTACCTTGTCAACATTTTAAAGATTTTCTTTATGAAAAAAAAAAAAGATTGAGATAATTTGTCAACCAAAAAGTGTATCATTTATAAGTATTATCAGTTAGCGAGATTTTAATTTTTGTGTGTGCTTTCTTCTATCGTGCAATCTATATTATGGTATATCGTAATTTTTAATTGTTCTGAAGGTTCTGTAGATATTGAGTAATGAATATAGCAAATATGGAACATTTTTAGATCTGAGATAAACATTCTTCCTCATTAACTCAAATTATTTTAAAGATTAAATAAAGCGTTGCTAACACATAGAACTCATAAAGTCTTCAGAAATTCTTAAAAAAGCAGTTCTCCTTCATTGTGAATGTTTAAGAAAATGAAGATTATTGATGTCATTCTGTTTCTCACATTCGTGATTTTTCTTCGCTTCAAACGCATGTGTAATATAATATTATAACTATTATAATAATTATTAATTAGAATTATTATTATTCATAATTATTTATATTAATTTTTTCCTTCTCATTATTATATATTATAATATATTATGTAAGGGCATGTGATACTTCAGCATATGGAAAATCAGGTCCAGTTCCCCAGGGGTTTTGTGCACAAAAATTAAAAAAAAATGAATTCGGAAAAGCTATCAAATATTGTAATGGACGTCCCCGAATTCTTTCTAGGAGGGATGATAAAAAAATCTATTATGCTGCATAAAAATTTTATGCACGTGCACTGTTTTGAGGTTAGGATCGGTTTCAAAGTGTCTGTCTTACCGATACTGTAGGTAACCATCGTACTGATAGCTGGAAAGATAGTTCAATAAATTTGAAATTTTTGGGAAAGCTGTTCCATTTTCTTGTTTTCTAGGGTTTCGTAATTCCGGACAGAAGCCCTTATAGTTTCCGTCGGGTGACCGCACGTCCGTCCGTCGTACTTTTTTCCAAGGTGGTAATGTGAAGTGAGGGCAATGTAGAGAAGGTATGGAAATGGAAAAAAATGGTAGGAAGGAGTTTGAAAGTCTTAATTATTTTTTTTTCATTGGGAAAATAATTTCAAAAAATGATTTTTGATTTTTTTTTTAAATTTTGTTTAAAGATTTTGTTTTGGAAAATGTTTTTATGTTTGAAAAATTTTGTTCAAGCAAATTTTGTTCTCAACAGAAAATTTTGGTTGAAAAACCTTTTTTTAATTTTGTTTTGAAATTTTTATCTTGAATATCATGCCTCAAACTTTTTTTTTGTTGAATATTTTGTTATGAAATAATTTTAAAAAATTTTTCTTTGGTGAGTTCTTTTTTTAATTTTTGTTTAAGATTTAGTTCCGAATGAAAATATTTATAGTTTATATTTTTAAACTTTTCATTGGGTTGCAGGAAAGTTAATTTCGCTTTCCAATTTTTTTCTGAATTTAAAAAGGGCATTTTGTTATTTTTAACATTTTGAGTAATATTTTAATTGAGCTAAAGGCGAAAAAATACTGTAATTTTCACATTTTTCTTAAGATAAAAGGGGGCAATTTTACTTAAAATTTTTTTCTAAGTTGGAAGAGAGAATGTTTTAATTTATAACGTTTTTTTGTAGAAGATTTGTCTTTTTGAGTTCAGAATTCTATTATTTTCATGAAGAGTACAACTCTGATTAGAAATTAACATTTTTGTTAAAAATTTATATTTTTGGGTGAAAATTCAACTTTTGTAGGAAACTCGTCTTTTTGGTTTGAAAATGCATGATTTTTTAGAAAAAATTTGATCTATTTTGGTTGAAAATGCAACTGTCTGGTTGAAAAATAATCTGTTTTGCTCGAGGATTCAACTATTTTGTTCAAAACTCGTCATTTTTGGTTTAATTGTACTGTTTCTCATTTCAAATAAATATATTTTTGGGTTGAGATATGTAATATTACCAATTTCGTTGAGAATTCTTTTTTTTTTGTTTAAATTTTACTATTTTTTTAAAATATAACATCTTTTTTTTTAAATATCAGCGATCATATTTTTTGTTTAGTAATATTCGTTTTTTATTGAAGATTCAACTACTTTGTTGAAAATTCGTCGGTATTGGAAATTCATCTTTTTTGGATAAAAAATTCATCTTTTTTGGTAGCAAACGTTTTGCTGAATATTTATCTTTTTTGGTTGAAAATTCGTCTTATGAAAACATCGTCTTTTGGTGAAAATTCATTTCCTCTGTTAGAAAATTAATCATATTTGGTTGAAAAATTGAACTATTTTGTGAAAAATGCAATATATTTCTACTCGAAATCTTAAACATTTTATATCAAATTCAATATGGTATCTATAAATAAATTGTATTTTAAAGAATGTATACAACCCAATAAGAAAATCCAACTACTTTTCGTTGAAAGCTAATTTTTTCTAATTGAAATGTCCAATATTATACTTGTATTTTGGTTTAAAATTTATCTCTCACAGTTAAAAATTCTACTACATGGTTCCAGATTTAGATATTAAATTAAAAATCCATTTTCTTAACTAAAAATTTACCTAAGCCATTTTTAATTAAAAATTGATATAACTTAGTCAAAAACAGAATCATTACATTTTTCATTGACAATACATCTTTTTTGGTAGAAAATTACACTACTTTATTGAAATTTCAACTACTTTGTGGAACATTTATTTTATTGCTTGAAGATTTGACTATTTCGTTGAAAATTATTACATAAAAAGGTCGGGGAGTGGGGTTCGTATTTGAGACGTCATCCTATGAAGAAGAGAAGGGTTGGAAAAAGAGTTCAAATTTTCAACTTGAACCTGAACATCAATGATGAAAAATTTCCTTGTAGGGGGGGGGGGGCGAAAATGTCAATAATTTAATAAATGAAGTCGTAGATTATTATATATAACTATAGTTGATTAGTGTAGAAAAATTTATAAATATAATTGTTTTTTTCGAAATCAGGTGTAGATGGATTTCAAATTCTTCCAATGCAACTTGAGGTAGAAATGGAGGATGGTTCTACTTTTAAGGGAGTTATCACACGATTCAACTCTTCTAGTGTACCCTACTGGATGCAACCCAGGCAAAATAGCGGTTCACATTATTTAGCTTTCATACGAACGCCAAGGAAACTTCATTTCATTTCAACTCTAATATCGGTAGATTTGATCCATCTCGATCCTGCTTATCATGTTCCAGCGAAGGCTGAAATGCGTATAAAAATTAAAGAAGATGACGAACAATTTTTAGCCACATCTTTCCAACCTTTTCCTATCGAAGAGGAAATTAGAGATGACTTTGGTAACTTGCCACCCGAAAACCGCATTTATATAATAAGGCCAGGAGGCCCTATCTTTAGTGCAGTTCTAGAATACCAACTAAAATCAGGGGAAGTCAGAAAATTATTCGACTTATCTCTTGGAACATCATCCCGGGAATACCCTAGTAAAAGGAGAAAAATGGGGAAAAATTAAGATGTTCAGATGTCAACTTGAAGGTGAGACATAATTTAACCTTGGTGTAAGGATCGCCTTGATTATTTCGTTTTTATACAAATGGTAATGAACTATCATTTTGTTTCAATTCTCAAACCGCTAAGATTCATCAGACGCAATCCTGCTGATCATGTTCCAATGAATCCTAAACTACGTTTAAAATTTGAGGAAAATGACTAAAATTTTTCATCCAAATCTTTCCAACATTACCAGCTTTCTATATAAGAAATTAGATTACCCTTTTGTGATTTGCCAACCAAGAACAAGACCATAAGGCCCTATCTATAGTGTAGTTTTGGAAAATCATCTATCCCAGAAATATCCCGGTAAAAGGAGAAGATTAAAAAAAAATTAAGATTTTCAGATTTCAACATAAAAGTGAGATTCAATGCAATCTTGGAATCCGGAATATTTTGTTGTTACTCGAACGGTAATGAACTACTATTTCATTTCGACTATCAAATCGCACAAACTTATCAGTCACGATCGTGCTGATCATGTTTCAAAGAATGCTGAGCTACGACTACAGTTCAGAGTTTAACTTAAATCTGAAACTTAATTCTGAAACTCAATTCAACCTTGGTATGAGGATTGTCCGGATCATTTCGTTTTTATACGAACGGCAGTGAACCATCATTTTATTTCTAATCTCTCAAACCACTAAGATTTGTCAGGCGCAATTCTGCTGATTATGTTTCAAAAAATGCTGAGCTACATCTACAGTTTAAATGAAAGGATAACCAATTTGCAGCTAAATCTTTCTATTTGCACCATCTTCAAGAAGAGCAAATTAGATTTCACTTTGGTAATTTGCCCATTATATAGTGCAGTTCTTAAAAATTATCCATCAGCGGAGGCTGTCAGAAAGGCATCCCACTTTTCTCCTGGAACATTATCCCAGGAACATCATCTGAGGAACATCCCAGTGAAAGAAGATTTGAGAAAAATTAAGATTTTTGAATTTCAACGTGAAACAGACGTTTTTATTATTTTTTTATATGGAAGATTTTTTCATTAGGTAAAATGTACAACCAGGTAATTAGTTAGATCTGAATTCTCTTATTTTCACAGTCTAGGGGCCATCCATTAATTACATGACACATTTTTTCCCCACTACAGCTCCCCTCTTCCATTAACGAATTTGGTAACTATTTCATTGAAAATAAACTTTTTTGTTGAAGTTTCATATTTTTGGTTCAAAATTCAACTGCTGTGGTAGAAAATTAAACTATTCGGCTAAAATTAAACTTCTTATTTGAAAATTTAACTATTTTGCTGGAAATTCGTAAAATTAGGCTTGTTTGTTGAAAATTCATTTTTTTGTTTGAAGATTCAACTATATTATTGAAAATTCACCTTTTGCAGTTGTATTCAACTAGTTGAAAATTTCTCTTTCATTATTGAAAATAAGTTTCTTAACTGGAAATTTGACGATTTCATGTTTGTTTTAAAGCTTATATTTTTTTAGTTAAAAATTCTTTAAATTGAATTGGAATCTCTTAAAATACCCATAGTCTTTCAAATCCTCTAAAATTTCTGTAAATCTATAGAAGTTCCTCGGAAGCGTCCAAAATATCCTAAAATCTTTAAAACTCTTCAAAATCCTAAATTTTTTTATAAATCTTGGAAATACGTTGGAATTGTGAAAATCTCCCTTATTCTTTAAAATAGTTCGAAATCCCCTAATTTTTTAGAATAAATTATTTCATTTATTACTTTTGAAGTAATTATTATAAAATAATTTTGTTTAATATTGGATTGTTTGATTTAGGTCTTCAGGGCTGCTTTACGGTTTGTTGTTTACCAAAAGGGTACTGTAGTTCAATTCAACATCCCATGTGGATTTTTTCACATTTTATGCTTCTACAATAATTTTAATACAATTTTGATATAATTTTGATATCGTGATAGATATCATTATACAGCGCAAAACATAATTTCCTGATCTTATAAATGTAGGAACAAGATGACCCAAAGATATATAAAAAATTTGGTATACCGTGGGGACATTCTTGACATACACGTACAATTAAGACATTGATAGGATATCCTCAGAATATATTGAGCTATATTCTCGAAATATTCCAGGTATATCTAGATTTTCGATGTATATTGTCTGCAAATGATACACGACAAAAAGGTTGACTGTCCAACAGATTTTTATGTTTAAATTATAAAAAAATTTTCGATGTGAGGGCATCATGAAACCAAACAAATCTCCTTTACATTGAATTCGAAAAATTGTCATTCTAACGATATGCAAAATTAAACCTATCTATCTAAAGAAATTAATGGAATGCAATTTTCGAAAATCTAGCAGTCATTGTTGTTGAATACCTGATTAGTTGCATACTGCGTAAACATGACTTTAAGTGGCGGCTTTCAGTTTGTTCTTTTGATTTTTCTCGAATTTAGTAAATCGCAATTTTCAAATGAGGAATTTCAATTTTAAAAATTTATTTCTAAAAGTCATACTTCGAGTTGTAAATGATTATTTAGTAATAATAAAGGTAATAATATTCTGTTCCTAATGCTTTGACCAAATGTTTTAAAATCAACCCCTCATTTCGATCATATTAAATAAGGTTATATGTATTCATATATTAATAAAGATTAAGAATTTTCCGCATCATTATTGTAATCATTTTGAAGTTCCCAATAAGTAATTCTATTTGACAATAAAATTTATTTCTGAATTATTTAATTAATTATTATCTTTTTTTAGGCTAGCCGCGAAACAAAAAGTGCCACTTATAAATTAAGAAAAATGGTGAAATTCTTGTATGGTGTCGAATAAAATGGAACAATTAGGACAGCTTTTCTTTAGACAAGTACCTTGGTTCAATTACTTCTAATTTTGAGAAGAAATGACACAAGAAACGTGAATATTTTGCAGAAATTGAATTTTAGATTTAAAAGGACTATTTTATGAAAAATTCAATCATTTGGTTGAAGATTCGTCGTTTCAGTTGAGGAATCCGGATTGTTGAAATTCTAATTGTTTTCTTGAGAGTAGGACTGTTTTGTTACAAGGTCTTCTTTTTTAAGTGAATTCTAATTTCTATTATAAAAAAAATGAATAAAAATTAAAAAAAAAATGAAACTGGAATCACATGAAAACAAAGAAGAAGGCCAAAAAAAGACCACTGGAAGCTTCGTGACCATAAGAACAATAAGTTAATATTAATTCGAGTAAAATACTTTCGCGAAAACTGACCACTTCATTTATAAAACCATTAGGTTCTAAAATTGAAAACAAAATTAAGATTCTTAGCAGAGAAAATCTACAAAAATGTATTCGAATTTAATCAAAATTAATACGAAAAACATGATTAATTTCAGAAAAATAATAGGGTAAACTTTCCAGTTTTCGTGATGCCAACTGTTTAACTTTTTACTTAATTTGAATGCATTCAAATTTTATTTCTTACTATAAAATGCTAAAAATAAATGGTTTTTATCAATAAATGTAACTTTTAACATATTTTTCAACAATATATTTAAATTGTAATCAAGTTATGTGCTTATTGGGACCTTTACGATTACTTTATACTCTATATTTCAATTTAGTGTATTGTGCTATCCATATTTTTGTTACTAAAATTATTTCATTTCTGTCTGAAATAATTTTGTTTGTTTTCTTGTTTGAGTGGTTCTAAACAATTTGAGTAGTTTCAAGTTTGTTTGGAATTTATCAGCCTAATGTTTTATGAATAAAGTAGTTAGATTTTGTGGAATTATTATACTTTATTACTTGATTTAGTATCAGAGCATTACTTTGACGAGCTTGAAACTGACGATGGTCCTTTCTGTCCTTCTTATTCGTCGTGATTTCAGTTCAATAATTTTCAAATTCTGCAACCTTATTTTTAACATTTACGGAAACGTCAAACTTAAACTGTAAACATTATCGAGAATCTTGCCCGATCTTGCATGCGTATTTAAGTCGGGACTGATTAAAAAATTGAAGAGCAAAAGTTTCCGAGAACATAAATATATCTCGAGCATGAGCAATATCAAGCGGGATCCCAGAAATTCTCGTTTAATTTAAAAGTTCACTTGTCGCGCTAAAAAAAAACATTTGCATTTTTTGCAAATAAATTTCAAATAATTTTAACAAGTTTGAGTGCATTATTCATGTTTGAAAAACAATAAAAATGGCTAGAAAATATGAAAGTGGAGTATTACAAAGGAAACTAAAGAAAAATAGAGAAGAATTTGAAAGTAAATTGCCAAAATTATTAACTTATTTCATCTCTATATCAATAGTTACTAATGACACTGGCAATTTGAATAATTATTCAACTTCTGGAGAACAAAACGAAAGTTTATTAGAAGAATCTGTTGAGCATAAACGAGAATCATCATGTTTGTAAGTTTTATTCTTCTAAAACGCCAATTTAAGTCGAGTAAACTATGAAATTTATTAACATTTTAATTAGAATTGTTCAAAATGATTTCATATAAATTTTTGAATGATATTGGAACTTATTAGCAGGATTTGAAAGTGACAATCTAGACAGTCACGAATTGAATATCATATCTAATCTGACAGGCAATAATGGTAGTGCAGATACGTATACAAAATAAGATGTTGAAGAGTAAAATGAGAATTCACACATTTTAAACACACTTCCAGTCTGATCCATTTTTACACCAGAATATAGAATTACATGACAATAAAGGCCGGGGTAAAATCTCGTTTTTGTCAAAAACTATTGCGGAAGAGTTTATTGATTTAATGGCTAATAAAGTGTTCAATCACATAATCGACGAAATTAAAGAGGCAAAATACTTTGATCTTATTACGGATTCAACGCCGGATATTTTTCACGTGGACCAATTGTCTATAATTTTACGTTAATGTTTACATTGACATGTGTATGAAAGATTTTTGAATTCCTAAAAATATCAAGTCACACTGGACAATCATTTTTTGAAGTAACAACGCTAATAATATTTCTTTATGGTTGATTATGAACCAATCTACTTAGATTATTACCTTTTCCAATTAGGAAAAGAAACAATAAAAAATGTAATGTATTTATAACATTGCTAATATTTCATGCATATACATACATATGTATACTTTCCTTTTTAAAGATTACTATATCTAAATTTGCAATCATTAGTGAAAGAAAAGAAAAGTGAAAAAATATATGAAAATTATTCCTTATAATAAAAATAAATAAATATTTAAAATTCTATACATTCAAATAATTATTTTCAATTGAAACAAAAATGGTAATCATTAATTTCACGTGTATGAATATATACATGTCTTATAATCCAATCTGTGTTACACGGTACATCGTGACACTACTACTGTTGAAAGTCACAAACAGATTCTCGGAAAATTGGGGAAATTTTATTTAGACATATATTAAAAATGAAAAACTTTTTTTATAAACTGAAAAATTTACTATCAAAATTACGCAGTGAAGTATTCAAAGTCACGAGGCCAACTACCTTTCCTTTCTGAAACGAAAACTCTCGAAGCATAGCCAGATTTTTTAAATAGTTTCATCCTACATTTTAGAGAGAGAGAAGCATTTAACTAAGCCCCTTTTTTTCTTAGCCCGCCACTTGAGAGGATAAGTGACACAATTTTCAAGGAAACCCATCGAAATAACCCAAACATCGTAAAACGCACATGTTACACGAATTTTTACAGATCTGAAGGAAAACCCAAACTATAAAAAATCATTCAATAATCGCTGCAAATTTTTCAGAAATGAACACAAGAAACAAGATATCAAAAATAATCTGAAAATAAAAAGACATATTTAAAAAATTTAAGAACAAATTCAGCATAACATTATTACAAAGGTACTCATTGGTAGATAAAAACAATTATGCACATATCTCATATATGGCATCTTCCTCAGACTACCTTTGGTTATAGGCAACGAGGGTATGCAACTTATTTTTGATAAGCATCTGGGTGATTTAAAAAATTTTAAAATTATGTACATCTTATATGGCAACTTCATGTTTTATTAGTAACTCTAGAGGCCAATCTTATTATAATGCCAGGAAAAATGGCTGGAAAATATGCTGGAGTACAAGCCCGTACAAAGTAGTTAAATTCATTAGCTTTGTACGTTCCATGTATAGGCTATTCTCTAAATTTGGTTGGAAAGAATAGTGTTGAAGCCTGCATTGAAGCCATCACTTTTTTTAGACTTTGAAGCGCCCTGTATGCTTTTTTTGTAGCATATCCACATCTGCGAGATAATGATGAACCATTCTAATTCATCCCTCAAAAGTCTGTCAAAAACTTGGTGGTCTTGTCGCGATGATGCACATTCGGCTTGCCATAAAACCTAATCCCTTTTCTATTTCCAAGGTTATTCATATTAATTATTTATATTTATTTATGTATATTCTGTTTTTACTTATGTTCAGTTAATTATATTTATATATTAAATGTCTCTGAAGGTGAATCTGAAAATTTTGTCCGTTTTGACGTATCTCTTTCTCTTGACAAGATATACATTATATTCATCCTAATTTCAAATTTTTTAGGAAAATGTTTAGGTATCTGAAATCGTCGAAACCCGTAGAATCTGAATTTCTAGCTTTTGAATCTCTATTTTAGTCAGACTGGCCAGGAATGGTCAGGATGTTCAGGAATCGTCAGAACTTCTGAACATTTGTGACGATTCCTGACTTTTTTTAGTAGGGTAAACAAAATTTAAATTACATATATAAGTTTGTTGATCCAACAAAAAAATTTCTTTGAATGAAAAAAGTATAATGATATCTTCAACGAAAAATTTATTTAAATTAAAGTGTAATTTCCTTGCCTTCATAATCAAATTATTTGACTTAACAAAATGATAAAATGTACGAATCTTTTATATGTTCTTTTTTAAGATATCCTATGGTAAAAAAAAATTATTGAAGTAATTTGTCAATCAACAAATTTATCATTCATAGATTACTCATTTAGCGATATTTTTATTTTTTCGTTTGCTTTCCTTTATCGTGCAAACTATAACATGTTACATAATGTAATATTTAATCAATCTGAAGGTTCTATAGATATAGGAAATATAAATTTTTTTTAGATCTGAGGTAAATAATCTTCCTCGTTTACTTTGAAGATTAAATAAAACGCTGTTAGCACAAAGAACTTATAAAGTTTCGTATATAATACCAGCATTGTGTCGAGTCACTGTTCACTGTTAAGAAATTCTTAAACGATAGTTCACAGTTTTCTCTCATTGTGAATATTAAAAAAAAAAATGAAGATTATTGATGTCATTTTGCTTTTCACATTCGTGATTTTTCTTCGTTTCAAACGTGAGTATAATATAATAACTATTATAATAAATATCAGTCAAAATTAATAATAATTATATTTCTTCAAATTTTATATTCATACCTTATTTATTATTTCCTTTTTCGCATTAATAAATATTTTATTGTATTACAATATATTGTAATACATTATAATTAATAATTATGTTTTTGAGGCATGTGATACTTCAGCATATGGTGAATCAGGTCCAGTTCCCTCGGGTTTTTGTAAACAAAAATTAACATTTTAAAAGACTAATTCGGAAACGCTATCAAATATTGCAACGGAGTGCCCGAACTCTTTTTAGGGGGGATGATAGAAAAATTATTTAATAGAAAATTTGTGAATATTAACTGTTTAAAAAATGTTTAAACTATTAAAACTGATTTTGATCAATAAAATATGTTTTGTAGAACTTAAAAACATTTAAAAAGTGATAAATGTAGAATAAATAAAAAATTATTTAAAATAATAGTAATTATGATGACCGCACAACAAGTTTCTTATTGACAGATGCATTCTTAATATAAATATACCAGGGTGGCTTCTGAAAACAAAAACAAATTTTTGTTCATTCCGAATAATCAACTATGAAATAAAAGCATCAGAACTCTTCTAAATTTAAAGTATTTGAATTTTCATTAATGTAAAATTAAAAACTAGAAGCCCTTTAATATATAGGGTATTATTTATCAACTACCATAAATTTTTGTGATTTAATTATAACTTCATTAACCATAATTTTTGAAATTTTCAGTTGAAAAGTTTAACTTTTATCTAGATTAAAACGAGGGATTTTTCGATTTCTAACATTTTGATTGAGTCAGAAGGGAGGAAATTTCGGTTTAAATTTTTCTCGTGGAATTGTAAGAATAAGTTTTTTTTTTATTTATGATGAAAGGGAAGAAATTTTTTTCAATCTGTTTCTGAATCCGAAGGGAACATTTTTTTATTTTGAACATTCTTATTCGATTAAAGGCAGGAAATTTGGTTCATGAACTTGTTGCTGAAATGAATAAGGGAATTTCTAAATTTTTAACACTTTTATATTTTAATTCAGTAAAAGGGGTAAGCTTTATTTCAAACTTTTCTCTTCACTTGAAAAGGAGGAATTATTTATTTAATAAAATCATTTTTTAAAATAGGTCTACATTGGAAATTTAAAATAAGTTCAGACAATTAAAAAATGTGGTAATTTAAGGATTGAAAAAGGCAAAATGAGCTTTTTTTCATAGTTACAATTTAGAAACTTGAGTTTGCCTTTTATTATTCTAAAAAAAAGTTTAATAAAAATCGTATAATTTGTTTCCTTATTTAAGCTATTTTCAAATGATTTTTAAGTCGAGTAAATGTTAAAACCTTGGCAAAGATAACGCTGTATCCACAAAAATAGATTTCTGGCCAAGGATGTTGTATTCAGTATTTGAGTTTATTTTATCTTTTGTATGTTTACTAGAAAATTGACCCAAATTTTTTTGAATTTTATGAGATCCACTGGAATTTTCTTAGAAATCATTGAATTTTAAAAAATTTTCCAAAATTCTACCTAAAAATTGAAAGTTCATTTTTTCAAAAGAGCACCCCTCCAATTTTTTCCGATTATTGACTGAAACTCACTGGAAGTTTTTTAAATATAAAGCAAAACATTTAAATGGGGCCGGAAAGTTAAAAAATTCTCAAAGTTTATTCTATAGATGAAAAAATAATGTTCAAACATTATGCTCATGTCGTGTTTTTGATAGCAAGTAAGAATAAAAATCTGAAAATGGTGAAAAAAAATTCCTGCTGAATACAGAAATTTTATTTTGACGAAAAAAATGACTTTTGGATTCGGCTAGATTACACTGGTTTACAAAAAAAAAAGGTGAGGACTATTTGACAAGACCACTTTATTCTTATGCATTTTGATGCGTTGAATACGAATCTGAGGTCTATTTACCTCCATCACGTCAGGTTTAAGGTAATTCCAAGGTCAAATACAGGAAAAGCCGTGCAATAAACTTCAAAAACCTTCTACATATGTTTTTAGGGTCGCTGAATTTATAAAACCATGGAATAATTTTTTGTTTCATTTAGCAAAACTAACTTTTTCATATAATTACAAGAAAGTGAAAAAAAGATTCATGGAAATCGGTTAATATTGGCAGTAATACACAAATTCACATCCAACAGAAATGATTCACACGGCCCTGGCTTTTTACGTTTGGATTCCCCCGATTCAGGATCAAGGTCACTGCAAGTCATGCCCGAAACCGTTTTTATATCGGGAGTTGAGTGTATTCCAGTTTTATCCCAATTCATTTCACAATCCAAAATAATTTAATATATTATGATTTCGCGTGACGATTTTAGAGGGAGGGGGGAGGGGGGAGAATCTTACTATTTCTTCTGGTATTTACAACAAACTAGATGAAGTTTTAACTACCAAGCTACCAACAACAAAAAATTTCAACCAAATAGTTGAATGTTCAACTAAAGTAGACGAATTGTTAACCAAACATGGAAAAGTTAAATTTTCAGTTGAAATAATTCCTTTTCAACAAAAAAACATGAATTTCGAATAAAATTGTTGAATTTTCAACCAAGGAAATGAATTTTTAACTAAAGTGATCAATCTTTAACAAGAACAAAAACGCATTTTTAAACAAGTAGTTGAATTTTGAATCAAAAAGATGAATCTTCAACCACGAAGATTAATTTGCAGGCACAAACATGAATCTTCAACTAAAGAGGAAAATTATGAACCAAAAATAGAATACTTTCGTTATCAGTTAAAAAAATTAATTTACAACCGAAAAAACGACATTTCAAATATATAGTTGAATTTTCAACCAATGAACTGAATTTTTAACTTCAATTATGAATGTTCAATAAAAATGAAATTTTCAAACAAATAGTTGTAATTTCAACCAAAATAGATCAATTTTCAACCAAAGAAATAAACCCTCAGCTACAATTATGCTTCTTCAACCAAAAGAATGAGTTTTAAACAAAGTAAATCAACTTTCGGCCAAGTATTTGGATTTGCAACCAAAATAATTAATTTTCAATAAAAATATGAATTTTCATACAATAAAAATTATTTTCCCCAAAAATGTGTAATTTTTAAAAAATACATGAATTTTCAACCAAAACGATGCATTTTTAAACAAGAAGAATACTTTTCTAACAAAAAAGACGAATTTTCATCAAAGTATTATAGTTGAATCCTTAAACAAACGGATTAATTTCAAACCAAACGCTAAGAGGCAGATACCCCGAAGCGAGTCAAATTATGCGAAACGGATGACCCTTTCATTGTTATGATAATACGGCCAGTTAAAAAAACTGACATTATGAAATCAAGGATTCATTTCATTTTAAATAGCTGAACTAATTTATTTCTATAATTACAAGAAAGTGAAAAAAGATTAATTGAAGTCGGTTAGTATTTGATGCCATAGTGGAGATCCTTAGGTAATAAATATTTTCTGTGCATATACGCTGTTCATTTTTTAGTAAATGGGCGCAGCAGATTCAGTAGAAAAATATTACTTTCAATGTCCGTTAACAATGTCATTCATTCCAGAAAGTAATATCTTCTTAGAAAATAAAAATTGTTTGAAAAATCACTAAATATCCTGAAGAAA
>JAABKJ010007545.1:208916411-208975450 GCA_011634705.1 Andricus grossulariae
GCCTCTGTGTGCTTTGAATAGATCTTCAATGGAAGCTTCTGCTGGCTGATTAACGTTTGGAAAAGGCGGATAGATCTTCAAAAATTCTGAAAAGGTGGCAGAAAGAACGTTTGGAAAGGGCGAGTAGATCTTTGGTTGAAGTTTCTTCTGGTTGAATAACGTTTGGAGAAGGCGGATGGATCTTCAATAATTCTAAAAAGGTGGCAGGAGAACGTTTGGAAAAGGCCAGTAGATCTTTAATTGAAGCTTCTGCTGCCTGATTAGCGTTCGAAAAAGGCGGATAAATCATCAATAATTCCAAAAAGGTGGCAAGAATAATGTTTGGAATTAAAATTAAATTAATCCATGATTTCATAATGTCCGTTTTTCTAGCGGGCCGTAATCTCATAAGAATGAAAGGGTCATTCGTTCCGGTTCATTCTACTCGCTCCGGGGTATCTGTCTCCGGGCGTTTGACAAGGGTCCATAGACACGCGGCAAAAATGCTATTGTTATTAATTTTTCTCTGATTATTAAACAAAATATAAACATTTTATTGAAGAACCGGCTCTGTGTGCTACAAGCAGATCTTTAATGGAAGCTTCTGATGTCTGGTTAACGTTTGGCAAAGGCGGATAGATTTTTAATTGAAGCTTATGCTGACTGATTAACGTTTTGAAAAGGCGAATAGATCTTTAATAATTCTAAAAAGGTGAAAGGAATAACTTTCGGAAAAGGCCAGTAGATCTTTAATTGAAGCTTCTGCTGGCTGATTAGCGTTTGGAAAAGGCGGATAAATCTTTAATAATTATAAAAAGGTGTCAGGAATAACGTCTGAAATTAAAATTAATATAATCCATGATTTCATAATGTCAGTTTTTCTAACCGGCCGTAATCTCATAACAATGTATGGGTCACTCATTCCGGTTAATTCGACTCGCTCCGGGGTATCTGCCTCCTGGCGTTTGACAAGGGTCCATAGGCACGCGGAAAAAATGCTATTGTCATTAGTTTTGCATCATTCAACGAAATATAAACATTTTATCAAAAACCCGGCTCTGTGTGCTTTGAGATATGATTATGTAGATGAAGTATGCAAAAAATTTGACAAAAATATTGAACCGTCTGGCCTCAAAATTCAGAACCGATTAGGTGTAACGTCTTATTACCGTTACAATACAATAACTGAAAACCCTGAGAATAAAATTGTAAAAATAATTTTTCCGAAGAATCTTTTGTGGAATTTGTTCTGTTCCATGAGTGAGGTCAAAAACCGTTTATGCCGAGTTTAATCACATTTCATTATAATAACGAGTAAGCCCAGGGAGGGCAGACAGGCGATTTCGCTTAGGCGCTTTATCGTGATATTCGGAATTTTTTCTTTTTTCTTTCTCCGGTTGTCCGAGGTTAACCCTCGGCGATGGAATACAAGGAAGGGTGCGGAAAAACAGAGGAAAGCGCCCGCCGCCGCACAAAGCAGCTTAATGGATTTCGACTACTCCGCTTTAACGCTTTACTACAGTATTTGGTTATCTGGATAATCGAGTGAAATTCATGCACGAATATAGACGCAAATAATGCCTGCGGTGCCCTGCTTTCGTAAATGCCTTCACCTATAATCTCTAATCACTAATGAGCAAAGTACTGTTGAATTTTAATCCTAATTAGCAGAATTAACGTTCACGCTCATCGTGTCTGCTTTTCTTCATTACTTCAGATCCTGGAAAGCTCAAATTTCATCAGTCTATGCCAGTAATTTCCAGTTGACCAACCTGATCGCTAAATTGGATCAAAATGATATGCGAGGCTGAAATTCAAAAATTGTCTAAAATTTACTTTGTTGATCCTAGGAAGTTGGAAGTCTTCCCGAAGTGCAAATTAGAACGAATTGAATTTAGATTTACTTAGTTCCGGCTTCCAAAATTTTTAAACAAAAAAGATTCTCATTCAAAAATATAATAGTGAACTTTTCAACCAAAAATAATTAACTTTCTTCTCATTTTTTTCTACTTGAATGAAAACTGAATTAATAGAATCCAGTATGAAAATCCAACTATTTTTGGTACAAAGTTCGAATTTACCCTAAAGAGATATATTATTATATTTTTGGTTAAGAATTTCATTTTTGTTAAAAATTGTATTGTTTGTAAATTTAATTATTTTGTTAAAAATTTAAGAATTTTGTTGCAAATTGATTTTGTTTGAAAATTCTCCTCTTCAGGTTGTATTCGGCTCTTTTTGGTTTTGAAGAAAAATATTTTTTTGTAATAAATTAACATTCTTATTTCAACATTTAACTAATTTGTTGAAAATTCAATTTTTTTAAAGCTAGTTTTTTATGCTTAAAATTTATTGTTGAAAATTAAACATGTTTATTTAATAATTCATGTATTTTGTTGAAAATTCGTCTTTTTTGGTTTAAAATTAATCTTTCTAGTAAAAAAATAATGTTTTCGGTTTGAAATTAAATTTCATTGGTTAGGAGTTAAAATATTTTGCTTAGCATTTATTTATTTTCTTGGTTAAGGATCTATAATTTTAATTGAAAATTCATCTCTTTGGATTAAAAATGAATTATTTGTTTGAAAATTCATTTTTTATTGTCAAAAATTTACCGGTTTTAATTACTCATTCAACTGTCTGGTTGAAAACTTATTTTTTTAGTTGAAAATTCAACCAATTTGTTAAACATTCATTTATTTTGTTGAAAATTCGTCTTTTTTGTAGGAAATTAAACTCGTTTGTTAAAAATTCATTTTTTTTGCTCAGGATTCATCATTTTAGTTGAAAATTCAATTACTTGGTTGAACTTCTTGGCCAAAAATTTTTTTTTTTTGATGAAAATTCGACTAATTTGTCGAAAATTCATTTATTTTGTTGATTATTCGTCTTTTTCTGAGAAAATTGAACTCGTTTGTTAAAAATTAATTTTTTGTTCTACTAAGGATTCATAATTTAGTTGAAAATTCAATTACTTCGTTAAACTTCTTGTTTACAAATTAATTTTTTTAATTAGAAATTTAACAATGCTGTGGAAAACATGTTTCTTATTGTCAAAAATTTACCGTTTTTATTTGAAAATTCAACAATTTAGTTGAAAAAATCTTTTTTAATTGAAAATTCAACTAAATTGTTGAAACTTCAATTACTTGGTTAAACTTCTTAGTTAAAAATTTATTATTTTGGTTGAAAATTTTACTATTTTGTTGAAAATTCGTTTCTTATTGTTAAAAATGTTTAGTTCAAAATTCAACTATTTAGAAATTTATTTTGTTTTACTTGAAAATTCAACTGATTTGTTGAAAATTCATTGATTTTGTTGAAAATTCGCATTTTTTTATAGAAAATTAATCTTCCTAGTAGAAAATTAATTTTTGTTGTTAAGAATTTAATTCTTTGGTTATGAGTTAAACTCGTTTGTTGAGAATTCATTGTTTTTTGGTTTTAAATTTAAATTTTTTTTCTTTTCTTTATGTTATTGAAAATTAACCTTTTTTAATTCAAAATTCAACTATTTTGTTGAAAATTAATGTATTTTGTTGAAAATTCGCCTTTTTGATAGTAAATAATTATCATTATTATTTCATTATTTTTTTTGAAAATTCACCTGCTTGATTGTCTTCAAAATGAATTTTTTGGTTGAAGATACATTTTTTGAATAAAATTTAACTTTGTTTTCAAAAATTCTTTCTTTTTCAAACCTAAAATTAATCTATTCCATTTTGTGTTAGAAATTTCTCCTATGTATTTGAAAATGTAACTATTTTTTATGTATTTGGTTGGACACTCGTTTTTTTTATAGAAAATTAATCTTCTATTTTGTTGAAAATTCATTTTTTCGTTATTGTTGTAAATTGAGTTTTTCAACTATAGATTTAATTATTCTATCATTGATTGAAAATTTATCTTTTTTGTTCAAAATTCAACTGTTTGGTTGCAAATTTTTGCCTTATTAAAAATTAATTTTTTTGGTTGAAGATTCATCATTTATGATGAAAATTCATCTCTTCGATTGCAAATTGGATTACTTCGTTGGAAATTCATTTTTTTTAAAATTTTTTTCACAGAAAATTTGTAATATTTCATTTTGGGCTGAAAATTGATTTTTTTAATTGAAAATTTCAAGTTTTCCGAAATATTTTCTGTTGGTCCTAGTAACATTGAAAATCTTCCAAAGGTGTGAGTCGAAGCTAGCTAAATCTACCAAAGCACTGTAAGTGAGAAAAAAAATAATTTCCATTGCCATATAAATTTATAATCTAATATAGGAAAATTTCGTTAGAAATTTCTTTGAAATAATATTACTAAATGAATTTAAAAAATATTAATATTCATGAAATTTGTATCTTCTGTTTCAGGTAAGTCAAGGAGAAGACTGCCAATTGAATTATTGTGAACACCGTGTAAACGTAAGTAACTTAAATATGTATATTCATTGAAAAACGTGCTCAGACTAACTCAAACAAATACACCATTTAACAACAAAATAGTTATAAATATACTACAAAATTTGCAGTATAAGCTCTCATGATATGAAAAGTACAATTTTCTTCCTTATGGAGGGATTATTTTCACCATCAATACCTTAAAACTAATATCTAAGGTTTACAAAAGTAAGTTATTTGCTGTTAAGTAACTTCTTCGTGTGTCTCATTATGAAACTGCGTCATGCGCACTGCGCAGTATGCGCTGCGCAAAACTGCGTGCTTCCCACTTAAAGTGTTTTGCTACGTGTATTGTAAAATATTGATGTGTTTTTGGATGCCGCTGTCTTCAAATGGTTTAAGCAAGCAAAAGACAAAGCAAGAGAAAGTTCTCCTTTTGAACTAGATGGTCAGCGATTCACAAACGTTTAAATTCTCCGTCTTGAAAAAAAGAAAACAATTTTCAAAATATTTTTTACCACGCAGTAAAATCCACTGGAAACTATTCATACGCCCCTGATTATTGACGTTCCGAGAGTCTGGATTTAATGTCAAGGTCAGCCCCAAAATACACTAAATCCAGATTCGACTGTATTTCAAAAATGGTGCTTACATGATAAAACTTTTTTTCAATTAAACATAAAAATGATTCACTTCACTCTTAAATGAAAACAAAAACTTTTTTTTTATTGAAAAGAATTAGTAAAAGTTGACTGAGCGGTTGATTCCAAATTACCCTTAGTCCTGATTTTACGAGACATCGTAAAAATATCCAGCAATTGCCGAAGATTCTCATCACTCACAAAATTTTGTCATTTCCTTCTCGCATCCCCCTTCTTCTGAATCATGAAGACAGCCCTCACCGGATTTCTCCTGCCATATCGCACTGAGTCAAATTATCTCTTAAACCGAGAGCACCCCCTAAAATACAGAAGTATCTGTAGAAGATCGAGGAATTCCGCAATTTGCTTTTAATTAATTCTCTCTGAAGGTTGGTTGAAGCACGAGGGTTCAAATCTTTTATGACATATTTTCTTTTTCGGGTTTCGTAGCTCCGAGTCACGAAATGAGTGCTAGAAACTGAGAGGAAGTCCCACCTCACAACTCACAAGGGGATGAAAAGTAGAGTAAATTGAGGGAGGGGGAGTAGAGAAAGTAAGTTGAAATTAAGGGAGGTAAGTAGGGGAGATCAGAGTAAATGAAGGGATGTGAAGTAGTGGTCGTGAAGGGAAATTAGGGAAAAGAAAGTTGTAGAAAATAAGGGAAGAGTAAATAGGGGAAGTGAGGAGAGCGGAACAAGCGCAAATGTGGAGGAAGAAAGGAGTGGGAGAAGTAGATAAAAAAGATTTGGGGAAGAGAAGGAAAGCGATGGTTGAAGTGTGGAAAGTGGAGAATAGAAGTAGTGTAGAAGAGGGGAAGTAGGGGAATGTACGTGGAGTAGGGAAGAGAAAGTATGGTAGAGAGAGGTTGAAAAAATTGCTTACGTCTAAATAGGCTTGGAAACCCGTTTTTGTAGACGCAAATTTGACTTTTCTTATATTTAGAGATAACGGAGGTTAGTTTCCACTTTCCACTCCCCAAGGGAAAGGAGTGTAGAAAAAGTAGCAGAGGTGGTAGAAAATGAGAGAAAGGCAAATAGGGGAAGTGAGGAGAGCGAAAGTAGCGCAAATGTGGGGAAGAAAGGAACGGTAGAAGTAGATAAGGAAGTTGGGGAAGGGAAGGGAAGCGAAGGTTGAAGTGTGGGGAGTGGAGAGTGGAAGTAGTGAAATTAAACTAATCCATGATTTCATAATGTCAGTTTTTCCAACCGGCTGCAATAACAATGAAAGGTTCATTTGTTCCGGGGTATTCGACTCGCTTCGGGGTATTCGACTCGCTCCGGGGTATTCGACTCGCTCCGGGGTATCTGC
Source organism: Andricus grossulariae (assembly GCA_011634705.1). Taxonomy (NCBI): domain Eukaryota; kingdom Metazoa; phylum Arthropoda; class Insecta; order Hymenoptera; family Cynipidae; genus Andricus; species Andricus grossulariae. Next base: position 208,922,725 of record JAABKJ010007545.1, read on the forward strand.
CTCCTTGCGTTTCACAAGGGTCCATAGGCACTTTCATTTTAATTAAACTTTCAATATCTGTTTCAAACAAGAAGATTAATTTCTACAAAAAATAATGAATTTTCAACTAAACAAGATAATTTTTTAACCAGAAATTAAATAATTAAATTTTTAGTAGAAATTATTGCACAGAATTCATGCTCTGTTCCCTGCTTCCCTCGTTTCCCCACTTTCGAAAAATTTCCTCTTTTCCCCCCTGTTTTTGAGAAACATTCCCCTTTTCTTATTTTTTCGCATAAATACAAACTGAATTAATAAACCCCAATAAGAAAAACTAACTATTGTTGATTAAAAGTTATATCACTTTGGCTGAAAATTCTACTTTTACATTTCTGCAAATTAATTTGTTCAAGAGCCATATTTTTGTACAAAATTTGACTTTTTTAGTTGCGTTGAACTATTTTTGGTTTAAAATAAAATTATTTATTTTGAAAAAACATTTATTTTTGACAGTTCATCTTTTTTGGTTGATAATTCAACTACTTGGTTGAAGGTTTATTTACTTTGTTAAAAATTAATTTATTTATTGAAGATTCATAATTTTGATTGAAAACTTATCTCCTTTTTAAAAATTTATCTATTCTCTTGAAAACTAGATTTTTTTGCTTAAAACTAATTTTACAAAAAATAAACTTCTTGGGTAAAAGTTGAACTACTTGTTTAAAATTCAGTTTTTTATTGAAGATTTATCTCTTTGGTGGAAATTTTTGTTAAAAATTCGTGCTTTTAATTAAAAAATTAATCTCTTTTGGTAGAAGTTTCATATTTTTTAGTCAAAATGCAACCATTCGGTTGAAAGTTGATATTCTTTAGTTAAAATTTCAACTATTTGGTTGGAAATTCCTCTTTTCTGAAGAAAATTTACCTTCTTGGTTGAAAAATTGTCTGTTTTAGTTGGAAATCAACTATTTGGTTGAAAATTCATTCGTGGATCTCCCACCCTGAATTTCAAAATTTTCTAAAATCTATAGAAACACTTAGAAAGAAATAAAACAGAATTTCAGAGTTAAATATTCATTGCTTTTTATTGATAATGACTTTTAACCGGAAATTGATCTATTCCAGTAATTTTATTTATTATTTTAATTGCAAATTCATCTTTTTTGGTAAAAATTTTATTATTTGGTTGAAAATTTAATTATTTTGTTCGAAAGGGAACGACTTTGAAAAAAAATTATTTCGTTCGGTTAAAAATTTAACTCCTTTGTTAAAAATTAGTTTTTTGGTTGAATTACATGGTTTTTGATTAAAATTTTTTTTTTTTGCGTTAAAAATGATTTTTTCAATTGAAATCAAATTCATGTATTTTGTTAAAAGTTCATATTTTTTTGGTAAAAAATTATCTTCTTGGTTGAAATTTCAACTACTACCTTTTTTATTAAGACTTTATCATTTTTTGTTGAAAATTGAACTACTTTGTTAAAAAATTATCAATTTTTTTTAACGAAAATTTAACCATTTTTGGTTGAAAATTGACCCTTTTCAGTTGAAAATTCAATGTCTACTACAAAATTTTCTGTTGGTCTTAGAAATTTTGTAAATCTTCTAGACGTGAAAGTCGTAACTAGTTAAATCTAAAGAAACACTTTTAGAAAGAAATAATTAATTTCCAGTGCGAAAGAGATTTATAGCCTAAAATAGAAAAGCTGAATTTTTTCTTTCACACTTCCTGTTGAATAACTTCTTCGTGTGTCTGGTTATGAAACTGCGTCATGCGCATTATGCGCTACGCAAAACTGCTTGCTTCCCGCTTGAAGTGTTTTGCGACGTGTTTTATTGCAAGATATTGATGTGTTTTTGGATGCTGCTGTCTTCAAATGGTTTAAGCAAGCGAGAGATAGAGTATCTGGACCGATTATTCAAGAGAAAGTTCTCCTATTAGACGAGATACTGCGCTGTTCGCAAACGTTTTTCTCCGTATTAGAAATACAAAAGTAACTAAAATGGTAACGATAATTACTTTTTTGGGGAAATGCAATTAAGAAAAAGTTACATTTCGAATATGTAACCATAACAATAACAAGTTAGTTTTTTCGTGATGTAACTAATATGCAGGAGGTCGAGGAATTTCGCAATTTGCTTTTAATTTATTCTCTCTGAAACTTGTTCGAAGCATGAAGGTCCGGACATTTTACATCCCTATCCCTTTTTCCTCTTTTTTTAATTAATCCCTGCTTATACGCAGGGGTCTTGTCTCGTCTGCTTCACTCTTCACTCTCCATAAAAATGAGTAAAAACGCCAGGAGCCTTGTTATCATTTTTTCCCCTGACATAAAGGATCATAAAATACCGTCGAGGGAATAGAATAGATAGTGTTTTGCGAGCGAAACCCGGTCTAATCGCCCTGGCAGTCAGTTCGAATAATAACTAATGACTGTACCACATTAGGGCTGAAACTGGATGCATTGTGGTCGACTGCGGCTTAGCTGATCGGTACATAACTTTGCACTCTGGCATTGGCCGTTTCCGGCATGTCGGACCATTTATAGCCTTAAGTCTGTGGATCACTCTATAGGCCATTTTGTCTGATTAAAATCTATTAAATGTACTGTTTTTGACCTCAAAAATTTCATAAAGTTCTCACGGAATTTCTTAATACGTTTGCGGACCGCTGAGCATCTCATTTCAAAAGAGAGCTTTGTCTTGAATAATTGGTCCAAATACTCGTTCGCTCAGTTGATTAAACCATTCAAAGAGAGCATCATCCAAAAGCACATTACTTTTTTCACCAAAAATGCTCGCAAAACAGTTCAAGTGGGAAGCACGCACTTTTGCGTATATAGCGCATAATGCGCATAACGCAGTTTCTACCATGTGAGATAGACAGAGACGATTCGATTGTGTTCCAGTGACAGGTCTTTTCGTTTCGAAACGTTCATACTCTCTCTATCTCTGTCTATCCAATTCTTCTTCTTTGTCGAATCGTAGAGCCTATTGTTAACTACGACAGCGCCACCAATCCAGAAGAAATTTGAATTTCAATTAATTGAGTTTTGATTGAAGGAGACAAATTTTCAACCAAATAGTCGAATTTTGAAATAAAAAAAAAAGAATAATTTTCAACCGAACATGCAATAATTTTGAGTTAAAAAATTAAATTTTAAAACCAAACATGAGAGTTTTCAACAAAAACAATAAATCTCCAACTGAAATAGAGTAATTTTCAAACAAAAAAAAGTAATTTTTACTAAAAAAGATAAATTGTCAACCAAAACTTGAATAATTACATTTCAAGTTGAAAAAATTAAAGTTTAACCTAACACATGAATTTTCAACTGCAACTATGGAATTTTCAATTGGAATAAGTTAGATTTTCAGTTAAAAAAATTACTTTCAAACAAACAAAACAATACTTTAAAAAAAAGTAGTTACATTTTCAAAGAAAGTGATGAATTTTCAAATAAAATTGTAAATATTTAACTTGGATAGTTGAATTTACTCTACTTAAGCGCTCACCTCTTTACTCGCTTTTGCTTTAAGCTCTGAAAAGTATGGGAAGACTCCGAATTTCTGTGTGAAATTTTGATATGATATTCCTGAATATATAAACTGTCTAAAAATGCAAAAAAAAATCGATTTTTCAAGAGTGAGATAGTGGAATGACCCCTTAAGAAATGCATACCAACTGTAGGTGTATGTTCGATAGAATTGTGATGAATAGAAAATTCCAATTGAAAAAAGCAATTATTTAATAACTTTTTTTATTACAACATGATGACTATATCTCGCATTATTTTTTTAAAAAAAGGTGTCTCTTATTACTTCTTGCTTGGATCAATTATTCTCAAAGTAACTGAGGTGCTTTTCAAAAACTTCAATTTGTAATCTGGTCTTCTGATTTAAATTTTTCGTACATGAAGCAAGTTTTGTTGCATTTTTTAGAAATGAAGGAAGATGTTATATTTCCCTTAAATACTTGTCTTTTTCTGCTGTAAAGTGTTTTTCTCGCTACAAAATAGAAAGTGTAGGATAAGGTATACAATTAAGTAATTGCGAAGTAATATAAAACTTGAATTTTACTTGCCATCTATTGCAATCAATGATGCCAATTTTTGACAAAGCTAAAAATTTGAAATATTATTATGTGTTTGTGCGGAAAATAATATGCGTTTTTCTACAGGGTCAAAATGTGTATTAGAAGTGGCACGTGTGTACATCCGTATATACATAATGGCAAGTGGCTCGCCATGAAGGAGCAAAATGTGAGGACAAGGGCTTGGTCCAAGTTTCCATTACAGGATATTGCTAAAAACTTCAATTACGGTCCGATCTTCAACCATTCAGTATCATCATGCATTTTAACAGCAGACGAAAGTGAAAATTTGCCGGATTTAAGTAAAGAAAATGTTACTGAGGATTATAGTACAGTCAAGCCACTAAAGAGAGGTCGACAGTACTTCGACTCTGGGCACGTAACGCATATGGAAGATTCTGTCACGACTGAAGAAAAGCACTATTGTTCCAGAGCAAATGTCTTGGCTTCGTACAAGGTGAATTTAAAGTACGAAGTATGCATTATGTTGGAGAAGCAGACAGGGGATACGCTAGATGCACGATGCCAGTGTAAGGCCTCAGCTATGGGACGATGCAGCCACGTAGCAGCACTTCTTTATGCCGCACTAGATTTATAATGATTTTAAAATCCGACAATGCATGCACGAGCACATTGTGCAAGTGGAATAGGGGCCGGAAAATTAAATTGCCAGTCAAAGTAGATGAGAATCAATACAATAAAAAAGTTGAAGCCTGAAACAAAGACCTTGGATACTAATGGGCCCAAGTGGGGAACCACACATAACAATTTTGTGAGGCTCTCCACGCGGGGTGATCGCTAGAGAGATTGACCAGCAGCCTGGGTCGGAGCAGTTTTGCGGAATAAACGTGTTATTTAAATAAATAACACTAGAATTCTAGATCAATCTAAAATATCTATACCTTACACCTATATGCCTACGTATATACCCATCCACACACTACTACTTTCCAACCGAGTAATTCACGCCTACCTCGAAAGGGAAACGGCTTAATGGTATAATAATAATAATAATAGTATGGGCCAAGGGGGAGATACTTTACTGTACGATAATATACTATTACATAAAATATATGTTTTCAAAAGATCTACAACTTTTGTTTGAAGTTTTTTTTGTAAATTTTTAATATTTTCTGAGACAAACGCAAAAAAGCCTTGTATTTATATTTTTTTACAGTTGCTTCCTCCTGAAGATCATCTTTTCAGTTATAAATTTGATTATTTGTTTGAAAATTCGACAATTTTGTTAGAAAGTCATCCTTTTTGGCTGAAAATTCAACTGTTTTGTCGAAAAATCGTCTTTTTGAGTTGAAAATTCTACTATTTTCGAAGGAAATCTACTTTTACATTGAAATCTTTCAAATTATTTTTGAAAACTTTGGAAATCTTCTTAAATATTACCTGAAAATTAATTTTTTCAAATAAAATATTTTTAGTTTTTATATAAATTTTGATACAAATATGTTATTTATTTAAAACCTTTCAAAATGCTTCAAAAGCTTATGAGCTTTGTTTTTGACATCTTCAAAAAACTACAATGTCTTTTAAATGCTTTGAAATCTTTTCACTTTTTAAATAATTTTGGAATCTTTTCAAAACTTCTAAATATATTTTAAGCTTACTCGATTATTTTCTGAATTATTAATACTTCAATTGTTATTTTTTAAATTTTCCGAGCAAACTTAAGAATTTCTTTTATTTCCTTAAAACTACTAAAGATCCTTAAAAAGCTTTGAAACTTTATTTCAATATCTTAAAAAATCAAAATTTAGTTCTTTATTTTTCGAAATCTTTTCCAGTTTTAAATAAAGTTTAGATCTTCTCAAAACTTGTAAATATCTCTTAAACCAACTCAAATTTTTTCCAAATTTATAATGATTCAATTGTCATTTGTGCATCAAAATTCAATAATTTCAATTTAAAATTGTAACGTTCAATGTTTTAATTTGACACTCTGAATATTACCGATTTAAGGCTTTCTATTTCAAATAATTCAGTCTCAAATTGTTTACTTTTTAATATTTGATTTATAATTTCTCATTTCAAATTGAAAGTAAAATATTACTAAGTACTCAAGAAAATTTTTTCCTTAATTAAAAAATTTCAAATTAAATGGATTAAAAATGGAATATTATAGACTGAAACAATACTTGAATAGCATTTGGAATTGAATGAGAGGCTACTGAGGCTTTCAAAATGAAAAATTTATATTTCTAACGTTAAAATCTGTAACTTGCTTAATATTTGAACAGATTAAAAATCGTCCTATAAATTCAATTATTGTTCAATTTTCGATAATCGAACTACAGTTCAATGTGATTTATTATAAAAGAAAAAGTTCTTGGTAAAAGTGTAATATTTTGTTTAAATAGTTTCTTGTGGAAACTTATCTATATATTGCTGTGGATTCTAAAAATATTATTTATAAAAATTTAGATTTTTTGTTCAAATTTGTACATTTCTGCAATAAACTAACAATATTCAAAAACTAATTTTAAGTACAGTTGCCCAATATTTGAATTTTTGTGAAGGTATGTTTTTCTGAAGATTTGTAATTTTCTACAATAATTGACGTGAAATTAAAAGTGTTTTTATGACGTCAAACACCCAAATTTAAAAAAAAATATAAAGTCCTGTAGTTTTCTGCAATACCTTGTATATTTTTACAACGAAGTAAAAAAAATATTAATAAAAAGTTATGCGTTTTTGTTGTCGTTAAAGATTAAAGTATTTCCCATAAGAAAAAAAAAGTTTTTGTAAATTTTATTCAGAATCGTAAATATTACGTGAATTGATTTGAAACTCAACATTTTTTTCAAACTAGCTGTAAAATACAAATGAATCATTATTTTTCTAAATATCTTTGTGGTGAACATCATTCATCAGATAAAAAATATGAAATACAAGAAAGGCTTCGTTTCTTAGGCACGTGTATTATTAATATTATTTTAGATTGAGAAACTCAGACTATTTTAGATACGAATAAATAGTAAATAGAATAAAATTTCATAAAAGAGTCATATTTCATGTCAACACAGTTTTTTTTCTATGTATCATTAGGCAAACTTTGTAAGCTTCCTCTGTCTCGAAACCTGATTTCGCAACATCAATTACACTTTGAAAGAAATATTTCTTTCGGATGATAATAATAATTTATCTTTATTACATTCAGAAAAAGAAAAAACAAAAAATTTACTAGCCTCTCTCGAAATCTTCCCACGAAATCCCTGAAAATCCCTTTAGCAACAAAATTCGAATTTTTTTCAAATTTTCATGAATATCGCCCCAAACTTTGTTTAAATCCATAAAAAATATATGCGTCTTTTTAAAGTGATATTTGGAGATTCCCATGAACTATTATTTTTATATAGCACCCTCATGAGCCTGTTTTATAGGGTCCCAAAAAAATCCCATGAGTGAACAAATGAGTTTTGCCAGTTTCTCGCGTTAATTATGATTTTTTGCGGGTTTTTTTCAATGCAAATTGTTTATAATGCATAAAATACTACTTGATACTGATAACTTGATGTTTACATAAATTGTTTACACAATTTATCATTGTTTTCAGTAATTTTCTCTTAGAATAGAGATAGAAAATCGCGGTTTTTTCATAAAACCGGCAATGAGCTGCATTCAAAGATATTTCAAAGTTTTAGAAATTTTGAAAAGACTATACAAAAATAATTTAAATATCAAGAATATTTTTTAAAAATGTTAACAAAATGTAGAATTTTGAAGATTTCAAACAAAAAATTTTGAAGCTCTTCAAGAATTTAAAAATATTTCATGAGTATAATAAAAATTTTCTAAGATTCCTGGAATAACTTCACATGATTTTCAAGTTTCTAAGATAATTTAAGAAGATTCTGAAACATATCAAAAGATTTCCTAAAATATCGAGAAAAACGTGGAAGATTTTTAAGTAATTATTTTAGTTTTGAAATATGTATTTTTCACAAATTTTAGGAAAAATTATAATCATTTTAAATATATGCATTTTTTTATTTTGAAAAGGTATTTTAAAACTTTAAATTATTTTTAAAAAAATTGAAAAAATGTAGATTTCTGAAGGTTTTGAATAAAAAATGTAGAAGCTTTGCAATAATTTTGAAAGATTTCAAGTGAATATAATTTTTTTTAAGATTCCTAGGAAAATTTAAAATGACTTTTCATTAGATATTTTTCAAACATTTTAGAACAACTTCGAATCACTTTAGACAATATATAAATGTTTTGCAAAAAAAAAATTAAATAATCTGAAACTTGAAAAAATTTCAAAAAATTGAAACGAAATATGGATTTTTTTAAATTTATGAACAAAAAGTGCAGAAGGTTTTTAAGGATTTTCAAAGGTTTCATGATAATAATACAAATATTTTCTGAAGATTCCAGAACAAATTTAAAGTGATTTTTTATTTAAAAATAATTAATTTTCACAGAATATTTTACAAGATTATAAAACGATTCAAACGATTCCTGAAGCTGTCACAAAAGAATCTGTAAGTTTTCAAAACAATAATTTTAGGAATAATTCGAGTCAGTTCAAAAGATATTTAGGAATTTTAAGAGTTTTCAAGAGATTAAAATTATTTTAAAACTTTGAAAGATATCCAAAAATTCATAAAATAATTTCCAAACATTTCAAAACTAATTCAAAATTTAAAATGATTTTAGGAAATCAACGAAAGTAGATTTTTGAAGATTTTGCATAAAAAATTTCGAAGTTTTTTAAGAATGTTGAAAGAGTTCGAAAGAATGAAAATGTGTTCTAAGATTCCCGGGATAACTTTAACTAGTTTTTTTTTGTTGAAAAATTAATTTTCTAAAAACATTTAAAAAGATTCTCAAACATTTGAAAAGATTTCTAAAAATAACAACAACAAAAAACCTAGCAGATTTTAAGGCAATTTTTTTAGTATTGAAAGATTGTTCAGAAATTTTAGGAGAAATTAAAATCAGTTCAAAATATATCTACAAGTTTTTTTTTTAAATTTGGGAAATCATTTAAAACTTGAAATCCTGTAACATAAGAAAAACTTTATGAGAAATTTTCTAGATATGTATTCGATAAATCGGAAATTTCCAAAAATCTTTTTTAATTGTCTAAACAAATCTAGGAAAATTATATTTATTTAATCTCAGAAAAAAATAAACCTTAAAACGCGCGATTGAAGATGCCTGTTTAACAAAAAGAATGCTCAATATTAAATGAGCATGAAAGTCTATATGTTATGTTTTCGAATTTATCGTTATGATATTTTTTTATAAATTATTATTCTGGAAAAATGAGAATTTTTTAGATAATTATTTTATTTTTTTAACTTCATCAAGTTTATTTCTTCATGAAATTAATATCTTTTTACACATACATTTCAAAAATATTATTTTTAACGTGAATAAGGTAAGGTTAATTAGATAAAGTTAGTAAATAATTCTTGTTTTTCCATTTTGAGGCAATCAGCTTGTAAATACGTAATGTTTTTCGAGTCGATCTGGCCTATTTACAAGTTTCACAATATTACCTTATATCAATAAAGCTAAAAACCTTGCCAGGGTGGCCTCTTAATGTATGGGAAAAAATGTCCAAATTTTTCCGAATTCGTGAAAATTTTTAGTGGTCATTGAAATTAAAAAAATGTGCATTTGAAGTAATCAAACTTAAACTGCAAATCATAAGACTCAAACTCTTTTGAATTTAAAACATTTTTAATTTATGCTTATAAAATTTGTAATTCAGAAATGTTTGATTTGAAGACTGAATTATTTACATTTATAAAATGGAAGTTTCTAACACTTTTCAATTAAACAACTTCAAATTAAATGGCGTTCAACTGAAAATTTTGATAATATAAATTTTATAATTTTTTTTTTAACTTTATTGAAAAATTAAGACGGCAATATTGTGAAACTTTTAAATGAGCGAAGTCACGTGATCCTGGATCATACTATGTCACCTCTACCAATATTACGTAATTACTATTCATTGCTTCAAAAACAGGAAACATTACAATTATTTATACACTTAATCAATTTTACCTTAGACTAGTCGCGATACAAATATATTTTCAATCTGCACACATACACACACACACACACACACAAACACACAGAAAACTCAGTAAAAAATTCTATTCTACAGCAGGTTGAAAGTACTATTAAATTTTCGGTTAAGAATTTACCTTTTTTGGTTAAAAATGTTATTATTTGGTTCAAAATTGAATCGTTTTGTTGAAAATTCAACAATTTGATTAAAATTTTTTATTGAATATTAATAAAATTTTGCTATCTTGATTGAAAAAATTTGTTGAATTAAAAATTTAACTATTTTGATGAAAATTCGTCTTTTTGGTTTAAGAATTCATTTCTTTTGTAGAAATTTCATATTTTTTGGTTAGAAATACAATTTTCTGGTCCAAAATTAATGTATTTCGGCAGAAAATAAACTGGTTTTTTAATTCAACTGTTTTGTAGAAAATTCGTATTTTTTACTTGAAAATTCAACAATTTGATTAAAATTTTTTTAAATTTAAATTTAATCAGATTTTTGTATCTCGACAACAAAATTTGGCTTGATTTAAAATTTAATTATTTTGTTGAGAAGTCGTCTCTTTGTTTGTAATATTCATTTCTTCTTGTAGAAATTTCATATTTTTTGGTTAAAAATGCAACTGACAGCTTAAAAATTAATGTGTTACGGTAGAAAATAAACTTTTTTTTTAATTCGTCTGGTCATTCAACTGGTTTCGAAGAAAATTCGTATTCTTGGCTCGAAAATTAAATAAACTGGTAGAAAATTTAAATGTTTGTTCAAAAGTTAAATGACTTTCTGGGAAATTAATTTTTTCAGTTGAAGATTCATCATTTAAATGATGAAAGGACTGAATTTAGTCCTTTTTAGTAGAAAATTAATCCTCTTGGTTAAAAATTGAACTATTTGGTGGAAAATGTTCAATTCGCTGTAGAATACGAGTGAAATGTCATTTTTCAAATATCACCCCCATAAGTCTATTTAATAGGGTCGTAAAAAAACAAATAAATGAACAAATGGCTTTTGCGAGTTATTGGCGCTTATTATGATTTTGTTAGGTTTTTTTATATACAAATTGTTGCTAATACATGAAATACTACTTCATACTCATAATTAGATGCTTACATAAATTTTTTAAACAATTTATTATTTTTTTAGCAATTTTCTCTTAAAATAAAAATAGAAAGTCGCGGTTTTTTTTAAATTTCACTTTTTGTCCAATTTTCAATTAGACTAAGGTGATACTTAAATAATGTTATTGAACATAATTGTATAAACAATTTATTATTATTGTTAGTAATATTCAGTTTGAATAATGCTAGAAAGCTGCGGTTTTTTCTGAAATTTTTCCCTTTTTGTCCACTTTCCAATTAGATGAATGTGAATAATTAATTGAAGTTCAAAAATTAATTGTTCAAACAATTTATTACTATCGTTAATAATATGCTTGTATAATTCTAGAAAGTTGCGGTTTTTTCTCAAATTTTCAGTATTTTGTCCAATTTTTAATTAGAGTGAGATGAACAAATAATCAAAGTTAGCAGATTAATTATTTAAACAATTTATCACTATTTCTAATAATATCCAATTTTAAGAATGCTAGAAAGTTGTATTTTTTCTGAAATTTGTAACTTTTTGTCGACTTTGTACTCAGAGTGAGATAATAATTTAAAAAATCGAACAAACCAGAATGCCTAAATAAATTATTATTATTTATAACTATCTTTTCTTATATTGATGCTAGGTAATTGCAGTTTGTTTGTGAAATTTTCAACCTTTTTTCCACTTTTCAATCAGTGTGGTAATAATTAATGCAAGGTGAACAAAAATAGTTTTTTAATCATTTATTGTTGTTTATAGCTATCTTCTCTTAGATAAATGCTAGAAAGTTGCTTTCTTCTGAAATCTTTAGTTTTCCTTTGAATTTTTAGTTATAAACAAATAATAAGAAAACAAAAAGAACCATTTTTCAGATAGTATTGTCTTGTTTTAAGTGATTTTTTTTTTCTCTTTTCCCAATGTTTAAAAAAATTGATTTAAACAAAAAAAGCTATCTTACACAAGAGACAAGAAGATAGAATGGAATATATAGGAGTAGGTGGGAGGACTAGGTCTGTAAATGACTTATAAAAGTATTGTTTTGAATTACAATGAGCAGTTTATTGCAAAGCGTAGAAGAAAAATTTGATATTGCACATATTTTAATATCAGCCACCCCCCACCCCCTTCTACACTGGAGAATCCCTTGGATCCATGTAGAAAATTTGAAGCATATTTCAAATATCTGTTTTATTTCAGAAAGAAATATACACAAAAAAGAAAAAGATTGTTTAAAATATGATTTTTTCTAATGTTTATTTATCACTTGTTCATAACTAAAAAGGCAAAGCAAAGTTGAACATTTCAGAAAAAACTATTAAAGAACTTTTTTTTTCAACTCAAGAAAATGAATTTTCAATAAAACAGTTGAATTTGAAACCAAATAGGATGACTTTTTAACGAAATTGTTGAATTTTAATTCATTTCTCACGGTATCTTATATTTTACCACCCCCATGATAGACGACATAGAAAAATCGTTGACCCCCCCCCCCCCATAAAAATTGATATTCATAAGCGATTTCTTAACCGATATAAACGGGTTTTTCATCTAAATTAATGCTAATAAAATTACGTATAAAACCGTAATAACCGATTTTGAAAAAAGTTCTTTTATTTATTTATCATTATTTGAAAAAAAAAATTCAGAAGAGTACCGGTTTGTGAGGAATGCTTGAATTCAATCCGAAATACGTAGAATCAACGAAGCAACTATGCAGACAAGCTGTCTAATTGCTTAGATTTTTTTTTTAATGATTGAATTTATTATAAAAAAATAAGTAAGTGGAAATGGATTCATGGAGATTAGCAAAGATTCATCAATTGATTCGCACTAAATTTGAACAAATTATGGATGAAAACCTTTTTATAATTGAATTCGTGTAAGATAATAAATGTAATGAAAATGTCACTTGCTTATCAGATTTAGTCATTCAATAACAAGTGATGATTGTTTAAACAAATTTAATTAACAAATGTACTGTCTGGCTATTTTTAGAGGTAAAAACTGGGGATTTACAATGTAATGGAGTGTGAATAACTTATTTCTAGATATTCAGGGAGCTTGCATGCAAATCAAAAACTTTAATTGTCAACAACAATTGTTTAAACTAAATTTTATCATCTTACGCATTTTGCAAGAAAAAAATTCTTTTTTTTTTAGATTGTAGCAGCCTCTTATTTACTAATGGCTCTGTGGTGTCAATATATAACAATTGAAAATTGTTAAAAGAAACCTAATTAACAAATGCATTTTTCGGCTATTTCTAAAGGTAAAAACTTGCGTTTTCAAGGTAAATAACTGTTAATAACTAATTTTTAAACTTTTCCTTATAAACCTTGATAACGATCCACTATTGTTATTGTCATTAATAATTTTATAGGCAAATTTTTATCCTTTCAAAAATTTGTAAAATAAAATTATTGAAGCAATTTAAATTATAGATTTAGCCATTTACGAAAAAATAAACAATTTTCCTTCAATTTAAAGTAGATAATTTCTTGCTGTATTAATAACTAACTGTTATCGAGAGTAAACGAAAATGCAATAAAAGTTGTATAAAATTATGAAAAAACATGTAAAACACATGATGAACAACCTTTATTACTTAAGACTAACTTAACTTACGAATAGACTTCGCGCTTAAAAGTCAAATTTTTTATTACATTCTATCTTACTGATATTTTTTCTCTTGATATTAAGTTTGAACATGAAATACTGGAATGGAATCAGTATACAATTTTAGGTATTTGTCGTAGAATTTTTGTATGAAAAATGCGAAGGCGAGAGTGAAATTTGAACTAAAGTTGGAAAAAACTCTGAGAAATTAAAACAGAAATAAAAACTTGAATACAGAAAATGGAAACTGTATTTTTTAACTAAAAAAGATCAACTTTTAACCAAACATGGAATAGTTCAATTTTCAGCTTAAAGCTCTAGTTTCAACACACACAAAAAAATAATTTTCCACAAAATAGTTCAATTTCCAACCAAAGAGCAGAATTTTCATCAAAAATTATAACTCTTCAACTGGGATAGTTAAATTTGCAGTTAAAAATAAATTTTTAAACTGAAACAATGATTTTTTAACACAATAGTTCAATTTTCAACCAAAAGAGATGAATTTTTAACGAAAAATGTAATAGTTGATACTTCCATCAAAACCGGTTTTTATTTTTAATCAAAAACAGGTGGAGTCAACCAAAAAAGACGAATTTTCAACAAAGCAGTTAATTTGTTAATCAAATAGGATACTTTGTTAGAAAAATGGTTTCATTTTCAACCAAGTAGATTCAAGGAAATAGTTGGAGTGTCAATTGAAAATGATCAATTTTTAACCAAAAATTGAATAGTAACATTTTCAATTAAGAAAATTAATAGTTCACCAAAAAGAAAAATCAACAAAGTAGATTCATTTTTAACCAAACAGTAGAATCGTCATCCAAAAACATGAATTTTTAACCAAGAAGGTTAATTTTGTACCGAAAAATACAGATTTTCACAGAAATAGTTGAAGTGTCAATTAAAAATGATATATTTTTAAACAAAAATGGAATAGTAACACATTCAATTAAAAAATTAATAGTTTCAAAAAAAAACTTCAACGAAGTAGTTAAATTTTCAAGCAAACAGATCAATTTCTAACTAAAATGTTGCATATCCAGTCAAAAAATAAATTTCTAACAAATTAGTTCAAGTTTCAACCAAGTAGTTGAATTTTTAAGCAAGAATCTTAATTTTACACCAAAAAACACTAAATTTCAACAAAATGGATGAATTTTCAACTAAGAAAGACAAATTTTCGACAAAAATGAAATAGTTATATTTTCAGTTTAAAAAAAGTAATGTTTTACCGAAAAACCAATTTTCAAGAAAATAGTAAAATTTTTAACGGTAACATTTTTTAATAAAATGAAGAATCTTCAACCAGAAAACTGAATTTAAACAAAAATAGTTCTGCTTTCAACCAAGTAGTACAATTGTCGACCAAGAAGATTCATTTTCTACCCAAGAAAAATTCAACAAAATACATAAGATTTCAAACAAATATTTTAATTTTCAACAAAGAAGAAAAGTGTCAACCAAAAAGATGATTTTTCATGTAAAAAAGATAAGTATATAATAAAAAGTGGAAAAGTTAAATTTTCAATTAAAAAATTTAATTTCAGTTGAAAAATTTAATTTTAAAGCAAAAAAACCAAACAATTTTCAACCAAATAGTTAAATTCGTCTCTTGTTTGATTGAAAATGTATTTTTTTGTTGTTGAAGATTCATAATTTTAGTTGGAAATTCGGTTTTATGTCCAAAAATCAATTTTTCAAACTTGAAATTTAACTATATTGTTGAACATGCAACTGATTTTATACAAACTTAACTTGTTTTGTAGAGCATTTTTAGAAAATTGAAAATTAAAATTTTAGACAATTTTTGTACTGAAAATTAATTCACCTAAATGGAAATTTAAAGACACTATTTTTAAATAAAAGTTGCATTTTTAAGTTAAAAAAGTTTCACAATTTAGTTGAAAAACGTCATAAACTAGCATCACATCCATTGTTCTGAATGTTTAATTAAAGATTTATGTCATTTGTTGAAAATTCGTCTTTTTGGTAGAAAAGTAATCTACTGGGTTGAAAATTCAACTCTTTTGCTTACAATTTTTTATATTTTGTTGAAGATTCGTCTATTTTGGTAGAAAATTAATCTTCTGCGTTGATAATTTCTTTTCTGATTCGTGAAAATTAATTTTTTAACTGAAAATTTAACTATTTTATTGAACATTCAATTGATTGGTAGAAAATCAACTTTTTTCAATGAAAATTCATATTCTCTGTTTTGCTTAAAAATGCAAGACTATGGTAGACAGTTAAACTATTTGGTACAAAATCAAATAGTTTTGTAGAAACTTAGTTTTTTTTTAAATTAATTCTCTCGAAAGAAAATTGAACTTTAATTCAACTTTTATATTCTCGGGTAGAAAATTCAACTGTTTTGTAGAGGGTTCGTCTTTTTCGCTTGAAAATTATAGTTTTTAAATACACGACATAAAATCATTATTCTTATTATTTTATAAAAGTATATTTCATCAAATAGATATATTCATTTATTTAAGGCTGTCTATATTATTTTAGAACATAAATTGGGAAACCTGAAAAATAGAAGAATTTAATAAAAGAACGCGATTAGGAAACATTTTTACCTTTATTGAAATAATAGGAAGGTCAGATTGTGAAATCCTTGAAATTTGATAACAAGTGACATATATAAAAGTTTAATAAAAGAGCGCAATTGTGTAAGATTTTTATCTTTATTGAAATAGTAACCAGCTTTGTGACCTCGAATTTTTTTCAGGTAGGTTGGGGGGGGGGGCTGATCATAGGAAAGAAGTTAAGAAAAGAGTCCCCGAAAAAGAAAAATGCATAATACCTACTATAATATTATAAAAATCGAATGTTTTATACATTATTTAGTTATTATATTTATTTAAATTTTATTAATAAATTACCTACAGTTTTGGAACGATTGATGAAGACCTTCAATTTGCCCATTAGCAAAATGTGCTTTGAAAATTCTTATTTTTATAGTTTTGATATATTTATATATGTGAATTTTTTTGTTTTATTTTGAGAGGTCTTAAAAGTTTCTCCAAATTTGTACAGGTTTTTGAAGCATTATAAAAAAATTGGATAAATCTAGGAAATCATAAATGTTAACACACTTAATTTTTGAAAAACTCTGTTTTTTTCTTAAATCATTATAATTGTTCAGATGACTCTAAAAGACATGCATAACATCTGAGGGCTTTTTACAGTAAAAAGTACACTAGAAAAAATAGCAAATGTGAAAAATAGAAAAAAGGGAGGGAGAAAGTTTTGAAAATAATTATTTATTCATTTTCAGAATTATTTCTTTTTAGTGTATATTCAATTTTAATCTGTGGAAAGGCCTCAGATGTTATAAAAGTCTTTTAGGGTCAGCTGGAAAAAAAATCTTTAAAAATACAAAACTCAGTTTTTCAAAAAATTGCTGTGTTCACATTCACGATTTTGGTCAACTTGCATTAATTATTACCTCACTAAATGGAAAGTGGACAGAAAGTTACAAATTTCACAAAAAAACTCGCAACTATCTAGTATTACTATGAAAGATAAGAGTTATGAACAATAATAATTTGTTCAAACAATTAGGTTCGTTAATTTGCATTAATTATTAATTTGCATTATTAAAAAAGTTGATATAAAATGGAAAATTATAGAAAAAACTGCAACTTTCTAGCATTATTTAAAGAGAATATTGTAATAAATAATAATAAATTGTTTGAATAATTATTCAAGTTGAATTTAATTCATTATTGGTTCAACCTGACTGAAAAATTAACAAAAAGTTGAAGAATTCGTAAAAAGCCGAGACTTTCTAACTCTATTCTGAAAGAAAATTGCTAAAACAATAATATATTGTTTAAACAATTGATATTATTATCCAATTATCAGTAAAAAGTATAATTTCATGTACTATAAACAATTTGTATAAAATAGCTTTGGCAGCAGTTACTGAGACCCTTTATGTTTAAACTAATATTAATATTAAAAAATCGAAGAAGAACTAAAAATTTCAGAAAAACCCGCAACTTTCTAGCATTACTCTAAGAGAAAATGAAAAATAATAAATTGTTTGAACAATCGTTTTTGTTAGGCTAAATTAATTATTATCTCACTGAGTAAAAACTGGATAAAAAGTTTAAGATTTCAGAAAAAACTGGAACTATCTAGCATTACTATTGGTGAAGATAGTTAATAATAATCGTTATTTGCTTAAATAATTATGTTTGTTAAAAAGCATTAATTATTACGTCACTCTAAGTGAAAAGTGGGAAAAAAGTTGTAGAAATCAGAAAAGACTGCAAATTTCTAACATTTTTGCAAGAGAATATTATTATAAAAAATTATAATTTGTTAAAACTATTTTTGATAAATTGCATTAATTAATACCTCAATCGAAGCGAAAAGTGGACAAATAGTTGAAAATTTGAGAATAAACTGTGACTTTCTAACACTCTATTCCAAGACAAATTTTGCTAAAACCAATAATAAATTGTTTAAACAATGTATGGAAACATCTGATTATTATCAGTATAAAGTAGTATTTGATGTAGTAGAAAAAATGTGTATTTAAAAACATTGCAAACAAATCATTACATTTTTTGTTGCAAATTCATCTTTTTAGGTTCAAAATTCAACACCTTGATTGACACTTGAACTACTTGGTAACAAATTAATTTTTTTTTATAAATATTAATCATTCTACTTGAAAATTAATCTGTTTCGTTAAAAATTCAAATGTTTCGTAGAAACTGTCTTTTTGGCTTCAAAACTCGACATTTTGAAAGAAATTGTGTTTCTTTATTGATTGAAAAAGCTTTCTTGGTTCCAAATTCAAGTCTTGTTGGAAATTCGTCTTTTTGGTGCGAAAATTTATCTCTTTGGCAGAAATTTTATTTTTACATTCTCATCCAGAGAAGGTATTAGATTTGTGTAAAATTTGACCCCCCTGTTTTTTGTCAAATGTCCACCTTTTTCATTGAAAATTAATATTTTAGGTTTAAAATTTCACTAATTTGTTGAAAATGCGTTTTTGTTGTTGAAAATTAATTTTTTTTTCAATATAAATTTAACTATTTTATTTTGGGTTGAAAATTTATCTTTTTAAATAGAAAATTATTGTATTTTCTGAAAACTCGTCTCGTTTCGTAGAAAATTAATCTTCCTGGTTCAAAATTCATGGTTTTTATTAAATATTCAAGTTTTTGGTTGGAAAGTAATGTATTTTAGTAAAAATTTGTCTTTTGGTAGAAAATTAATCTTCTTTGTTAAAAATTGACCTTTTTCATTAAAAATTAACTTTTTTGGTTTAAAATTTCATTTATTTGTTGAAAAAGCTTTTGTTTGGTTTTCAAAATTAATTTTTTAACTAAAAATTTAATTATTATATTTATGGTTGTAAATTTATCTTTTTCAATGGAAAATTAATGTAGTTGGCTGAAAAGTCACCTTTTTAAGTAAAAAAATTAATCTTCCTGGTTGAAAATTCATGGTTTTAATTAAAAATTCAAATATTTGGTTCGAATATAATTTATTTTATTAAAAAATTGTCTTTTGGTAGAAAATTTGGTTTGAAATTTTTTTTATAATTTTGGTTTGAAATTTCACTACTTTGTTGAAAAAGCATTTTTTGTTGTTTAAAATTAATTTTTTCAACTAAAAATTCAACCATTTTATTTTTAGTTGAAAATTTATCTTTATCAATTGAAAATTTATGTATTTTGCTGAAAAGTCACCTTTTTTTAAATTAATCTTCCTAGTAGAAAATTAATGTTTTTAATTAAATATTCAAATGTTTGGTTGGAAGGTAATGTATTTTAGTAAAAATTTGTCTTTTGGTAGAAAATTAATCTTCTTGGTTAAAAATTGAACTTTTTCATTAAAAATTAACTTTTTTGGTTTAAAATTTCACTACTTTGACGAAAAAGCGTTTTTTTTTTTGGTTTTCTTGAAAATTAATTTTTTTTCAACTGAAAATTTAACTATTTTATTTTTGATTGCAAATTTACCTTTTTAAATTGGAAATTTATCTTCTCAAAATGAAAATTAATGTATTTTTTGAAAATTCGTCTTTTTTAGTAGAAAATTAATCTTCCTGTTTGAAAATTAATGGTTTTTATTAAACATTCAAGTGTTTGTTTGGAACGTAAAGAATTTTATTTAAAATTTGTCTTTTGGTAGAAAATTAATCTTCTTAGTCAGAAATTGATCTTTTTCATTGGAAATTAACTTTTTTGGTTTAAAATTAATTTTTTTCACTTAAAATTTAACTTTTTTATTTTTGTTTGAAAATTATCTTTTCAAATTGAAATTTAACGTATAAAATTCATTATTTTTATTTAAGATTCAAGTGCTTAGTTGTTTAGTTTAGTTTAGTGTTTAGTTATGTAAAGTGTTTTATTAAAAATTTGTATTTTGGTAGAAAATTAATCTTCTTGGTTAAAAATTGACCCTTTTCATTAAAAAATAACTTTTTTGGTGTGCAATCTCACTACTTTCTTTGAAAAAGCTTTTTTTTGTTGTTGAAAATTAATTTTTTTTAACTAAAAATTTCACTATTTTATTTTTGACTGGAACTTTTTCTTTTTTAAATTGAAAATTAATGTATTTTGCTGAAAAGTCGCCTTTTCTTAATAAAAAATTAATCTTCCTGGTAGAAAATTAATGGTTTTAATTAAAAATTCAAGTGTTTGGTTGGAGAGTAATGTATTTTATTAAAACTTTGTCTTTTGTTAGAAAATTAATCTTTTTGGTCAAAAATTGATCTTTTTCATTGAAAATTAACTTGTTTTGTTTAAAATTTCCCTACTTTGCTGAAAAAATGTTTTTTGTTGTTTAAAATTAATTTTTTTAACTTAAGATTTAAGTATTTAATTTTTGGTTGCAAATTTATCTTTTTTAATTGAAAATTAATATATTTTGCTGAAAAGTCACCATTTTTTAATAAAAAAATTAATTTTCCTGGTTGAAAATTTATGGTTTTGATTTTTGATTCAAGTGTTTGATTGGAAAGTCATGTATTTTATTAAAATTTTGTTTTCTGGTAGAAAATTAATCTTCTTGGTCAAAGCTTGATCTTTTTCATTGAAAATTAACTTTTTTGGTTTACAATTTTACTACTTTGTTGAAAACACTTTTTTTATTTAAAAAAATTAATTTTTTTGACTGAAAATTTAACTATTTTAGTTTTGGTTGAAAATTTACTTTTTAAATCGATAATTTATCTTTTCAAAATAAAAATTAATGTATTTTCTGAAAATTCGCCTTTTTTAGTAAAAAAATTAATCTTTTTGGTTGAAAATTAATCTCTTGGGTTAAAAATTAATTTATTTCATTAAAATTTGAACTATTTTGTTTCAAATTATCTGTTTCTTTGTTGAAAATCAATTTTTCACACTGAATATATAACTATTTTAGTTGAACTTCAAAATATATCTTCTTTAATTAAAAATTAAATTATTTCGTCAAAAATGTATGTATTTTGCTGAAAAGTCGTCTTTTTTAGTAAAAAATTAATTTTTTCTGTTGCAAATTCATCTTTTTGGTTAAAAATTAATTTATTTGACTTGAAAGTTTCACTACCCTGTTGAAAATTTGTTTTTTTTTCGTTGGAAATTAAATTTTTTTACTGAACTATTTCATTTTTTGTTGAAAATTCATCTTTTTTAATTGTAAATTTATGCATTTTGCTGCAATTTAGCCTTCTTTTATGTATTTTATTAAAATTTTGTATGTTTGGTAGAAATATTATCTTTTAATCTGTTTAATATCATTCATTTATTTCATTGAAACTTGAACATTTTGTTTTAAACTTTTTTTTGAAAATAATTTTTTTTAACTGAAAATTTAGCAATTCCACTTTTGCTTGAAAATTTATCTGTTTTAGTTGAAAATTCAAGAATTTTGATGAAAATTGAAGAATTTTGATGAAAATTCTTCTTCTTTAGTAGAAATTGAATCTTTCTGGTTGAAAATTCATCTTTTTTATTAAAAATTCAACTAATTATTTGAAAAATTATGTAATTTGTTTAAAATTCTACTTTTTTCGTTGAAAAATAATCTTCATGGTTTTATCTTTAATTCATCTTTATCTTGATAAAATTCATCTTTATGAAATACATTCTAATATCTTTATGTTTTTTATAAACTATTTGAATAGGGATTTATAAACAATATAACTAAATAAAATAGAGAAATTATATGTCAATAAATTAAATAATATTCTTGACAGAAAATGAAAATAAACTTATTCAAATTTTTATGAATAAATCCATGACTATTTCGTTAAAAATTCTTTTTTTTTAAGATTCATCATTTTAGTTGAAAATTCATTCCTTCGATTTAATATTTGAATATTAATTTGAAAATTCACTTTTTTCGTTGAAAATGAACTTTTTTATTTAAAATTTCAATACTTTGTAGAAAAATCGTTTTTTTTTTGTTTTTGAAATTTAATTTTTTAAACTGAAAATTTAACCGTTCTATTCTCGGTTGAAAATACATTATATTAGTTGAATTTCGTCTTTTTTTTGAAAAATTAATCTTCTTGGTTAAAAATTCATCTTTTTGATTGAAAATTGATTGCACTCATTTAAAAGGCTATTTTTCTCAATTCGTTTTTTTTTTGTGGTTGAAAATTAATTTATAAAACTGTAATTTCAACTATTTCGTGTTCGGTTGGTGATTTTTTTCGAAAATTTATCTTTTTCAATTAAAAATTCATGTAATTTTCTGAAAATTCACCTTTTTTAGTAAAAAATTAATCTTCCTGGATAAAAATTCATGGTTTGAATATTAAAGACTAAACTGTTTGGTTGGAAGGTTCAAAATATGAATTTTTTCAGAAATTTTGGTTTTTAAGTTTGAAGAGATTTCATCAAAACTTTCCAAATTTGAAAGCTTTTAAACTTTGTTGATTTAATTTTTAAAAAATTCACGGAACAATCATTATCACATGATAAGTATTAATAAAAGCTATTTTTATAAACAAATTTAATATGAGAATATCGATTGAAACTGCGTTATCTTTTTTTATTCTATTAATTTTTTACTTTATAACGACAAATTATTTCTTCCTTCAAGTTTATGAATTCTATAATTAATTAATTTGAAAAAATCTGGTTATTAAATATTTTTATTTCCTTTTCATTAATGAGAAAGTTATTCATAGTACAATATTTTAGTTTTCTACTAAGAAGATTAATTTTGCAAGAAAGTAATTCAATTTTCGACCAAAAATAATTATTTGCAGCCAAGAAGATTAATTTTCTATCAAAAATATTGAATAGAAACCTTATTTTTCAGTTAAAAATACTCATTTTCAAACAACAAAAAACAAATTTTTAACTAAATACTTTAACCTTCAACCAAAGGAGTGAATTTTCAACTAAAATAATGAATATTTAATCAAATAGTTCAATTTTTAACATTAAAGATCAATTTTCAACGGAATAAGTCGAATTCTAAACAAAATACATTAATTTTTAACTAAAACAAAGAAATTTTTTATCAAAAATGGAATAGGTAAGTGCTCGGTTAAAAAAATAATAATTTTCAACCAAAAAAAAACGAATTTCAAACCAAATAAATTTTTTTATACAAAGAAATGAATTTTTAACCAGAAATATGCATTTTCAAGAAAGAAGATTAATTTTCTACTAAAAAGAAGAATTTTCTATGAAATATATGAATTTTTAATCAAACGGTTGAATTTTCCACTACAGATAAATTTTTGACTGAAAATAGGACAGTTATATTTTCAGTTAAGAATGTTAATTTTAAATAAAGAAAAAAGACGAATTTTCAACTAAAATTATCAATCTTCAAAAAAAAAATTTAACTAAACAATTAAACAAAAAAAATAACATATTCAAGTCAAATGACGAATTTTTAACCAAATAGTTGAATATTTAATAAAAAAGATACATTTTCAAGAAACAAGATTCAGTTTCTACTAGAAAAGAGGAATTTCTAACAAAATTTATGAATTTTCAACTAAAAAAGATAAATTTTCAACCGAATATGGAACGGTTACATTTTCAGTTGAAAATTTTATTTTTAGACAAAAAAGAAACCAATTTTCAAAAAAAATATTAAAGTTTCAATGAAAGAAAACAATTTTCAACAAAAAAGAAACGAATAAGAAAATGAAAAAATTTCGAATGAAAAAAGTATTATAAACAAAATAGTTTTCTCATTCAAAGAAATGTATTTTCAACCAAAAATATAAATTTTCAAGAAAGAAGATAAGTTTTCAACCAAGATGATAAATTTTCTACCAAAAAGACGAATTTTCAACTGAAAATAAAACGATAAAATTTTCAGTTAAAAAAATGAACTTTTAATCAAAAGAAACTAATTTAAAACAAAATAGTTGAAATTTCAATACGAGAAATTAATTTTCAAACCCTAGAGATGAATTATTAATTAAGCATATGATATTTCTACCAAAAGCACAAATTTTTAATAAAATCTATAAACTTCCAACCAAACACTTAAATCGTTGATAAAAAAAATGAATTTTCAACCAAGAAGAATTTTTAAAGAAGGAAAATTTTGAGCCAAAATCAAATACTTGAATTTCCATTTAAAAAAATGATAATGTTCAACAACAACAAATAATTTTTTTTGAAGGAGTGCAATTTTAAACCAAATAAATTAACTTTCAATCAAAAATATGAATTTTCAATCAAGAAGATTAGTTTTCTAGCAAAACATACAAATTTTCAACAAAGCACAAAAATTTTTCATTAAAAAAATACATGTTTAACCAAGAATATTCACTTTCTACGAAAAAAGACGAATTTTCAACAAAATACATGGATTTTTAATTAAAAAAGATAAATTGCCAACCAAATATGGAATACTTAAATTTACAGTTAAAAAAATGAATTACCAAAAGAAAAAGAAAAATAAATAGTTTTTTTACACAAAGGAATTAATTTTTACCAAAAAGATTAATTTTCTACTAAAAAACTGAAAACATGAATTTTTAACTAAATAGTTGAATCTACTCAAAAGGATAAATTTTCTAATGAAAATATTCAGTTTTTATTAAACATGATAGCTTTTAAACAAAATTCAAGAATCTTCAACTAAAAAAAAAATTTTCACCCGAATGTGGAATGGTTAAATTTTCAGTTGAACTAAATTAATTTTTGACAAAGAAAAAACTAATTTTAAACAAATATTTTCAGTTAAAAGAATTAATCTTCAACAACAAAAAAACTATTTTTCAACAATTTAAGAAACTTGAAAAAAAAATTACAACGAAAAAGGTGAATTTTTAACCAAGAAGGTTAATTTTATACCAAAAAAGACGAATTTTCAAAGAAATACAAGACTCTTCAACCGAATAGTTGAATTTTCAAATAGAGAAGATACATTTTTCATCAGAAATAGAATAGCTACATTTTTAGTTACCAATATTAATTTTCAACTTAACACTACAAGTTGAATTTTTAACCATTATGATGAATTTTCAACAAAAAGTCTAACTTTAAACAAAATACATAAATTTTTAATCAATTGGTTGAACTTTCAATAAAAAAGATGAAGTTTCGACCACGAAGATTCACTGTCTACTAGAAAAGACGAATTTTTTACCAAAAAGATTAGTTTCCTAAAAAGAAAAAATTTCAACAAAATACATGAATTTTCCAACAACCTAAGCATTCGGATATTCTAAGCCTGCAGGGGTCCCCACCTCTACTGCGAGTCATGAGGTGATTTTGTCAAGCGACGTTCATTGGCTGCCCCTCCCTTGTATCGATGCGCGCGCTGTGAGCATCTGTGCGTCCTTCCAATGAACGAGGGCTTCCCCCTCTTCGGGCCTCTTTTCAATTGGTCAGCCGCTGATGCGGGCGCGACCGTACAGGGAGAATGGTGCGGGAGCGACATGGAATAAATGCGCTTGTACACATGATTGAATTAACAGAAGTAGGTTTTTAATTACAAGAAAATTAAAAATAATAATACCAATTGGAATTACAATATCTTTATTCCATTTTCTCCTTCCTGATAAAATTACAAGCGAGTATTAGTAGCAAATACAAACAAATTGAAATTTTTTTAATGCCTAAATAAATAAAATAAAGAGTAACAAACACGATAATAAATAAAACAGCGTAGATATCTAACAAATTCAGTTGCCACCACGCCAGATCTACAGCTGCGGATTTTAAAACATTTCCATTTCTGGCAATATATTCCACCCAAAAAATTGCCACATCCAAAGGTTTAGCGGGGCGGTCCAAATAGAGTTTTCGCAATCTATCAATGCTGTTCCTGAAATTTAGTAATCCAATTTTAAATGCTTTCAATTTATAATACAGTCGAACTCGGATTTAACGTCGGTTTTGGAGCTGTCCTTGGACCTGACCTACCCTAACTGAACCGGATTTAGCTCAACTCCGAACGTAAACAGTTTCTGTTTCGTCACACCTTCGTGAACTCCGCACACCCCGCGCAGCTCCAGACAATCATACGTGTGGCGTCATTTCTCGGAAACGGTAAATCCGGGGACGTTAAATCCGAATTCGACTGTATTTTGAATAAAAATATTACACTTGCAACAAAATATATGAATTTTTAACCAAATTGTTAAATTTTTCAGTGAAAATTTTGAATTTAAATTTTCAGGCCAAAAAGACGAGAAAAAGGTTATATTTTTAACCAGAAAGGATTACTTTTTCACTAAATTTTTAAGTTTATGACAAATTTATTAAATTTCGAACCAAATAATAAAAATTTTAACCAAGAAAGGTGAATAAAAATAGATCAAATTTTAAACCAAAAGGGCGAATTTATTACAGAAAAAAAAAAGAATTTTCAACTCAAAAAATATAAATCTTCAACCACAAAAATGTTCTGAAAAATGCCACAAAAATCTAAGAAAACAGTTGAATATTTAAACATAATGGATGAATTTTTACCTAAATTGTTGATTTTTTAACAATATTATTATATTTTGAAACAAATAATACAATTTTCGACCAAAAAATACGATTTTTTAACAGAAACAAAGCAATTTTTAACGAAACAAAATTTGTAACTTCAAAAGGTAAAATTTCTACAAACAAAATTAATTTGCAAATCAAAAGGACGAATTTGTTACAAAAAAATCGAATTTTCAACTCGAAAATATGAATTTTCAACTAAAAAATATGAATCTTCAACACACAAAAAAATGATTTTTTAACAAAGTAGTTCGACTTTAAACTAAGTAGTGGAATTTTCTACAAAACAATCGAATTCTCAACTCAAATATAAGAATTTCTAACCAAAAAATTAAATTTTGTAACAAAAGGTAGACTTTTTACCTAAATTATTTGGAGTTAAAAGAGATGAATTTTTAACAAAAATGAAGTAATTTCTGACCAAACAGTTACTTTTTTTAACAATAACAAAAAGATCATTTTTCAATCATAAAGATTAATTCCCTACAAAAAACAATGAATTTTTCCATAAAATATATGCATTTTGTAACATATAGTAACATTTTGAGTTGAACAAATTAATTTTCAACAAAAAATACTAATTTTCAACAAAATCATTAAATTTTTAACCACAGGGATGAAGTTTTAATTAACATAATAAATTTTCAACTAAAAAAATGAATATTTGACCAAAAAGATGAATTTTCTACTAAAAAACATGAATTTGAGTCGTAAACCCAAAAAAAGGAATAATACTAAAGAATAGAATTTTGAACCCGAAAATATAAATTTTCGACTATAAAAATAATTTTTAATAAAGTAGTTCAATATTTAAAAAAATAATAAAGAATAATATTAATATATATATGACTAATAAAAAAAAACAATTTCCACCAAAAAGGAACATTTTCAATAGAATAGTTGAATTTTTAAGTAAAGAGCTGAAGTTTTAATTAAAATGATAAATTTTCAACTAAAAAATTAATATTTGATCGAAAAGATGAATTTTCTACTAAAAAATATGAATTTGAATCGTCAATTCAAAAAAAAGGAATGTTCTACAAAACAATACAATTTTTAACAAAACAAAAAAAAACAATTTTCAACAAAATAGTTCAGTTTTCAACTAAAAAGATGAATTTTTAATTAAACTGATCAATTTTTAATCAAATAAATAAATATTCAACCAAAAGGATGAATTTGCCGCCAGAAAGTATTTGAATTTTCAAGCCAAAACGAGAAGTTTTCTAACTACTTTTTAACTAAACTGTTGATTTCTCAACAAAATTCATAACATTTTAGCAAAATTATAATATTGTTAACCAATAAAGATAAATTCTCGACCAAAAATACAAGAGGAAACATTTAACCGAAACGAATTAAAATTCAGTAAAAACTAGTTGGATTTTAATGTCGGGTTCTATTAATTCATTTCGCATTTATGTGGAAAAACAAGAAAAAAGGGAAAATGTGAAATATTGTGAAGCCAGCGATAAATAAATAGGATTTTTTTGAACATTTTTAATAATTTTAAAATATGAGATTAGAAAACTGGATATTTTGGTTAAAAAAAAATCATTTTAATTTTCCACCTGGCAACATTTTAGGTCTTGGATTTTTTGATAAATTAAATGAAAAATATTTATTAACTACTTACCTATATATCGGATCATGCAGGATTTTTTTAATAGAATTTTTCAAATTCTCTTCATTCAAGGAATCAATATCCAAAGCGATACCACAATTATATTGCACATAATGATTAACATTACTGAACTGGTCCACGAAAATTGGAATTCCAATAATTGGCACACCACAATAAATTGATTCCAAAATACTAAACAGTCCACCATGTGTAACAAAAGCTTTCAAATTTTTGTGTTCTGTAAAAAATAAAATAATTTTTAATCCATCATCGAATATGATCGCATTCTCATTTTGCAATAATGGTTATAATAATCTGCAACAATATTCTCTTACCGATTAATTTGTTAATTTACACATTTAAAATTAAAAATATGTCTGAGATATTTTGCTGAAAAACAAATTCTTTGAAGAGTTATCACATTTTGAATTCTTTTATCGATAACTCTGTGAAAAAAAAATTTCCACCAAAATATCTCAGATTTATTTTTATTTTTATATGTCTAGGAATTTGTTTCAGTTTAAAAAAAACGGTTGGAGAAAGTAATCAAATAATACTTGCTTAAAACTTCAATTTGTGGAAACCATGAATATATTTTGACATTTTCAGGCAAAGCAGCTGGCAGTTCGTCATCTTTAGCAATTTTTATCAAAAATCGAACTGGGGCTACACTTCTGAATGTGGCGGAAAAAGCTTCCAAAATCTCCTTCGGGAATGTTTCAAACTTTATCATCGATCCGAATGATACGTAAATGCAACCATGGTGACTTTCGTCGAGCCATTTTTGTATTACCTTAAATGATTTTGAAAATTACCATAAATTTTTACAAAAATTAGAATAAATTTTTATAATTTCAACAAAAAAAAAGAAGATATACTTCCGAAAAAGTCACTCAAAAATATTGACTTGATACTTGGTCTAGGGGTGGGTCCCTTCCGCATCTCAGTTAAAAGTCCCCAGAAGCTTTCTAGCGCAAGTTAATACAAATTAAATTATTAAACAATTTTTGTTTAAAAAAAATGGTTTTCTTTTTTAACCTCGAGAAATATTGGTCTGAGATAATAATGTTGTACACAAAGTTATAGATCCAAAAGCACATCAATTTTTTGCAACTATGTATGCATAAGCGAAACACTTTGTAAAAAAAAAACACTTCAAGTGGGAAGCACGCACTATTGCGCATAGCGCATAATGCGTGAGATGCAGTTTCATGTCCGGACATACGAAGAAGTTATTCACCAGAAAACCACTTACTTTTATAAATATTAGATTGACTATCCACGAAAAACAGAGTTTTCAGAATTCTCAGGTCAAAACTTGACAGTTTGAGATTACAAAACACTACAGTGGGACTCCGATGCTTGAAGTCGATCGGACCTCTCTTTCTACCATGTGAGATAGACAGAGACGATCCGATTGTGTTTCAATGACGGGTCACACTTTTCGTTTCGAAACGATCATTCTCTCTCTCACTCTCTCTATCCAATACTTTTTCTTTGTTTTCTTTGTCAAATCGTAGAGCCTATTGGGTAGCTGCGACAACGCCATCAATTCAGAAGAAATTTGAATTTCAATTAAATATTGGCTTCATGTGTGTGCTTCCCGCTTCGAGTGAACTGCCGCAACGTCATGACGCAGTTACGCAAGTAGGCCTTTAGAGTACTTTTCTACCATAAAACATGATTTTTCAACAAAATACTTGAATTTTCAAAAAAAAGAATTAAAGTGTTAATAGACTAATTGGATTGTTGTAAACTTAAGTGTTGTAAACTAATTGGGTGTTAATAGACGCATTTTCAATAAAAAAGATTTTTCAATCATGAAAGAAAAACGAATGCTTACCTAAATTGTTAAACCTTTAAGACAAAAAACGAATTTTCTGTAGAGAAATCGAATTTTCAAGCAGACAATATAAATTTTCAGCAAAAAATTAATTTTCCACAAAATAGTTAAATTTTCAAAACGAAGAGATAAACATTCATTTTTAAAAAATTCAACAAAGTAGTTGAACTTTTACCTACACAGTTGAATTTTCAATTAAAACAGATCAGTTTCCAACAAAATAGGTAAACTTTCAACTAAGGAGATGAATATTCAACTAAAAATATAAATCTACAACACAAAAATGATTTCTTAACAAAGTGGTGCAAATAAAATTTAAAAAAAAAAAGTAGAATCCTCAAGCCAAACAGTTTCATTGTTATTCAAGAGAGATTGAATCTTTACTGAAACAGATGAATTCCTTAATCAAAAAGACAAATTCTCAACAACAAAATTTGAATTTTCATCCAAAAAATATTTTAATTAGACTTTTCAACATCAAAATATGCGTCTTGAAGAAAAAGTAAATTTTCTACGAAAATACATGAATTTTCAAGCCAAAAAGACGAATTTTCAACAAAACAGTTGAATTTTTAATCTAAAAATTATGACTATTTAACAAAATTGTAGAATCTTCAACCAAATAGTTGCATTTTTATCCTAAGAATTTGACATTTCTAGCAAAATAAATACATTTTCAAATGAAAGAGACAATTTTTCAAAAAAATGGTTGAATTTTCATCCAAAAAAGATTTCAGTTGACTTTTCAAAATCAACATATGAATTTCAAACAACAAATAAATTTTCTTCAGAATAATTGAATTTTTAACAAGACAGTTGAATTTTCAACCAAAAAGGATGATTTTTCAACAAAATATAAATTTCAAACATAACAATTTTTTCGAAATAGTTGACTTTTCAACGAAACAGTTGAATTTTCAACCAAAAAGTATGACTTTTTAATAAAATTGTTGAATTTTCAATCAGTTGCATTTTTATCCAAGAACGATGCAATTTCTACAAAAATACATGAATTTTGAAATTAAAAATTAAATTTTCCACAATGAATTCTCAACAAAAATGGTAATATGTGATATTTCAAACAAAAAATATGAAATTTCATTTACAAAAAATGAATTTTAAACCCAAAAAGACAATTTTGCAACAAATAAAGAGCAAAAAAATATAAATTTTCAGCAAAATAACAAACAAATTAAATATTTTTAACAAAATAATCAAACTTTTAACAAAAGAGATGAATGTTGAACTAAAAATATGAATCTTAAAAGAAATGATTTCTTAATGAAGCGGATCGTTAAAATTTTTCAAACAAAACAGTTGAATCCTCAAGAAAAGAAGATTAATTTTCAATCAGTTGCATTTTTATCCAAGAAAGATACAATTTCTACTAAAACAGATGAATTTTCAAAGGAAAAAGGCAAATTTTCAAAAAAACAGTTGAGTATTCATCCAGAAGAGATTTCAATTGACGTTTCTACAACAAAATATAAATTTTAAACATAAAGTGAATTTTCTACGAAACAAGTGGAATTTTCAACCCAAAAAACAAATTTTCAACGAAACCAAAGTTATTAATATCTTTGACGAAACAGTTGAATTTTCAACCAAAAAGAATAACTTTTTAACAAAATTGTGAAATTTTTAACCAAACAGTTGCTTTTTTATATAAAAAAGATGCAAATTCTACTAGAATAGATAAATTTTTACATTAAAAAGACGAATAAAAAAATAGTTGAATTTTCATCAAAAAAATATTTCTGTTGACTATTCAACAAAAAAATATGAATTTTAAACAGAAAGTAAATTTTCTACAAAATAGTTGAATTTTTAACAAAACAGTTGAATTTTTAACCAAAAGGATGACTTTTTAACAAAATTTTTGAATTTTCAACCAAACACTTGGATTTTTATCCAAAAAAGATGCACATTCTACTAAAACAGATGAATTTTTAAATAAAAAGTAAATTTCCTACGAAACAGTTCAATTTTCAACCAAATGATTAAATTTTAAACAAAATAATTGAATTTTCAACCTAAAAAAGTGAATTCTCACCAAAAAGCAAAAACGTGTAATAGATGATATTTCAACCAAAAAATATGAAATTTCATTTTAAAAGAATGAATTTTAAAACCAAAAGATGAATTTTCAACAAATAAAGATTTTTCAGTCATGGAAGAAAAAAAGACGAATTTTCTGTATAGAAATTGAATTTTCTGCAAAAAATATGAATTGTCAAAAAAAAAACTTTAAAGAATGAATTATCAACAACAAAGCATAATAGTTGATATTTCAACCAAAAAATATGAAATTTCATTTTAAAAAGAAATAAATTTCAAAACCTAAAAGACGAATAATCAACAAATACAGATTTTTCAATCATGAAAGAAAAAAGACGAATTTTCTGCAAAAAAAATATGAATTTTTAGCAAAAAAATAAATTTTCAACCAAATAATTGAATTTTCAAAAAAAAACTTAAAAGAATGAGTTATCAACAACAAAGTGAAATAGTTGATATTTAAACCAAAAAATACGTAAATTTCCCGCTCTTGCTTACCTTCTAGGACAGAAGGAGCAGAAGTGGATGACTTACACGTTCCAGTTGCGTCGGAATTGGTTACTTTAAGGAACCATGATCATAGCTTCCGGAGCCTAAAACTTCTCTCATAATATGCATTGGTATTGAAACATACGTATTTTCATTGTCTTGTTTTAGTGATTAAAAAAAGTGCGCATCCTATAAGAAAAACGGCCTGATGATATAATAACTAGTTTATTTCCGCCTTTTTCATTTCTTGGTGTCTGCTTGAACTTTTGGCAACATAAAGGCAAACATTTTCTTCTTATAACAAAGCCAAGAATGAAGAAACTTGAAAAAATTATCTTTTGTTCTATTTCAGGTATAAAAATATTAAACTGCATATTATTCTGGAATTTTTTTCGAAAAACATCACATCAATGTTCATTTAAGTACGCACGTATTTACTGAAATATGAGGTAATTGGATGTATATTCTATATAAAGCATACTTTTCACGGAAATTCAATACTAAAATTACAAAAAAAACTAAAGTCGCAGTAAAATAGCTGCAGAATGCAGAAGAAAAATACACACCATTATTGATGTTTTCTGTGATCTTTACATTTCATTGACAATATTTTAAGTTTTCAAAACTTAGCTATTCTGACCAAGGCAATACTAAAAGTCTAAGGGCGCAGTCCCGCGAAGGTAGCTTGGTAGAATAATGGAACAGTTTAGACCAATGACGTGACTGCTAGAGCTTGTAAAGGCACCTCATTGGTTAAAACTATTCCACTTTTCTCCTTATCTACCTCCATGGAACTGCGCCCTTACTCGCAAAACGTAAACACATTACTCGAAAATCTCGCAATCAGCTGAGGACGCAGTCCCATGGAGGACGTGGTGGTAGATTAATAGAATAGTGGAATTGTTTTGACCAATGAGGTTATTGCAAATACTCTGATAACCACATCATTGGTCAAAACTATTCCCCTCTTCTACTAATCTATATCCACGGGACTGCGCCCTGAGTTCGCTCCCTGTTCACCTGAAATGGTTATTCACGATGAAATTATGTCCCTTGCATCCATGAGAGAATTCAGGAATTTGATTGGCTGCGAGAATTACATAGTTGGGAATCTACATTGGCAAGAGTGACAGTGCCAGAGTTGGGAATACAATGTAATATTGATATACGTTACCAGAGTAGCTGTACGTAACTACATGATATAAAATGGGCTCTAAATTTGTCAAGTAGACGCTGATAATTGATTCCTTCTCTAGAACCGTATTCAAGGAGAAAATTCGCCTAAAAAAGAGGTAGGAAGCTGCAGAAGGTCTCAAGATTTTCCTGTGGATCTAGTGGTAATACTGTAAAAATTTCACGTCTCCAGGTGGCATTGTTTATGACCTGTTCATTTGTGAACATGGCTACCTACCTTGAGCTCGGGCCGATTGTGAAGTGCGTTCTGAGATCAAATTCCTGACGTGGGAAGGTTTAATCGCCAGTGAAATTCATCGAAAAATTACTGCTGCTTATGGTAAAAATGTCATGAGTGTTCAAATGGTGCCATCAATTTCATCTCCTCCATCATCAAGCATCTCAAAAAAGCGGTTTGCATCATCCAAACGGTTTTGTTTGTGTTCATCAGACAATAGCCTGGGGACCCACCTCGCACAGACTTTTTTCAAGTTCTGCTCATATTGAAGAATTCGACCAAATGCAGAACAACTCAATTCAAACTAAGGATGAACCAATTCGACGATTTGGTCAAGGGTACGGCGCCGATTTTCATCCAAAACGCTGCGCACGGCCGGAACTGCGTCTTTGCGACTTGAGCTCGACGGGCGCCCGCTACGGGGCTCATCGTGGACAGAAACACGTCCTTCTGAGAAGAATTTTCGTCACTTCCGCATCATTTGAAGACTCATGCCACTTTCACCATAAGCAGCAGTAATTTTTTTATAAATTTCACCGGTGGTTACACCTTGTCACGTCAGGAATTTGATCACAGAACGTACTGCGCAATCAGTCCCGAGCTCGAGGTAGGTAGCCATGTTCACCTCTTTCAGTTCTCTTATGAGAAAATAGGCAAACTTAGTTTTGGGATGACCCTCGTGTATAGTAAACTTCAATTATCTTATTTGAGAAATTTGTGTCCGGACTTTTGGGGGCAGTAAGCCGCCGTGCCCCCCTCCCCTTCCTGGATCCACGTTTGACCGAAGCGATCAATGTTGGAATATATCTAATTTAAATAATATCGGAGGCTGACGATTTATGACAGAACAGGGTCATTGACTGATCTAACCTACAGAACCAGGTAGAATGTATTTAATAATTTAACTCGACACGGATTGATTCGCTGTCCGAGCATAATCCGCTCCAGCCAACTAATCCTAACTGTTCGCAGATAGCTATTAAAAAGGTTGATTCTCTGTCTGCGTTCATTTGAGTAGATTAAATAAAAAATTTATTATTTTCAGTGTAGATTCAAATACCACGTTACAACTCCTCTGGGAAAATATTGGACCTGTACGGACGAACAGACCGGGCACTCGTCTTCCTATTCCTCTCGGTTTACCTAATAGATATTTTTGAACAAAATAATGTACAGTAATGGTCAGACTCGGCTATTAAGCTAAATAACTTTTTCTTACGCTTTCGTAATGTTATGTTTGATGAATTATTTTTGAGTGATCAGTGCTAATAATAATTTTCGGCTGATTGTTGACTAAAAAAAACAAAAAAGTTACATTTGTCTCGACAAAACGAAAACTTGTAGTTGTTTACTTTCATCAATTCGCTCAATATTAAGTGCACACGGTTAATATAAAAAAATGCGCCCAGCTTGACGATCCGACCGAGGGGATAAATTAATTCCAAATTTAATGTATATCGAAATGAAACTTCGAAAGAATGTTTAAGTGGAATTTCACGATTTGAAGGAATTGAATGAATTCCACGAATTCCTTGCATCCCGTGAATTTCATGAATTTTGAGCATTCTTTCAATTTTAATTCTGTGAATTCCACGAATTCCATGAATTTTGTGAATATCACGAATTCTGTGAATATAATGAATTTCGTGATTGCCTTAAATGTCGTGATTTCCTTAAATTAAGTGAATTTCGTGTAACCCGTGAATTTTTCGCATTCCTCGAATTTCATGAATTCCATGAATTTCTTCAATTCCATTAATTCTGTGACTATCACGAATTCCGTGAATTCAATGGGACAATGCATCGGGCAATAAATGAATTTTCCCTTCCTGTGACTGATTTCGAAATCGTACTCCAGTAGGTCCGGTACTTACCGGGCTAACCTTCCGGTCGGATTTCTCAGATCATAGGCCACCTGAGGCTGCTGTTGTCTATTATTACAGTAAACCGGTAGTTCTCCATGCGGCATCGCATCATCTTTATGGCACACAGAATGGGATATTGATGTTCGGGTACGTCAAGCACCGATGATGTCGTCAAGGCTATTCAAGGCTTGACAGGTCCGGTCCGGTTCGTCGCTCCGAGGGAAGTCCACATTCGCCAGATGCTTGAGGGTTTTGGACATGGATAGTCCAAGAGCAGACTGACTTTATCGTAGCCTGCGAGTAAGCCCACGGGGTTCGCTTTAAATCCAAATAATCTTACATCTAATTGGTTAAGGTGATATTTGTCGGGGCTCAGCTGTAGCCGGATTTCATAAACCGATTTGTTATCTTTTATAACCAGTACAAATGGTTCATAAGGGTCTGCGTGACGACGATTATGTCATTCAGGTAGGCGGAGATTTGCTGGTTCATCACAGGGGTAATGAAGTTATCCATCATCCTCTAAAATGTCGCCGGCGTTCCAGTATGGAACGCCGCTAATATTTCAGTCATGAATGGTATCGGGTATGCATATTTCTTCCATACTTCGTTCACTTTACGGAAGTTGATGCACAAACGATAACCTTCGCTTGCTTTACAAGCCATAACGACTGGACCACTGCATTAGCCATAGGCCGGCTCAATAATATCCTGATCTATTAGATACAACAAGAAGTTACATATCTTTGGTAAAATTTAGTGCTTTCTCTGCCGGATTGGCTCGTGACCGCGCGTATCGACGACATGCTCCATGTATTTTAGTGCAGGCAACTTCATCGGTTAATTTTCAAAGTCGTTTCGAGGTCAAGCCGATTTTCGAAAATGGAAACCCCTATTTTTGACTGCAGATTTGGATAGAGCGGAAAATTTTATGTCAAGAAGGTACTCTGGAAATCTTGTTTTTGTGACCTTAGAGAGGTGAAAAATGAAGGTCAAATGTCCAAAAAAACATCAGATGCCCTTTTTCTGAATTTACGTGGTTTCCCACGAATTAAAAAAAAAACCTTTAAGCGCTTTTTAAATAATTGACCTTGACCTGACCTTCTTCAGGTCAAAGTTAAAGATTTTAAAATACAATTTTTCACGTACAATTTACCGTTCTTTACGAGTCCGTAGTCTAAAATAGGGATTTATATTTAAAAAATCATCTTGACCTTTAAATGACCTTGCAAATTGACCTGAAGGTCGAGGATGACAAGGTAGTCATCGTGGTTCCCACTTTTACATTTCACCGACTTTTTTAAAGAATCTGAAAAGTTTTCTTTACCCAGAAAGCCACGTAAATTCAGAAAAAGGGCATTTGATCGTTTTCGACCTTGATTTTTGACCTCTCCAAGGTCACAAAAACAAGATTTCCATAGTACATTTTTAAAGTAAAATCTTTGGCTCAATTCAAATCTGCAGTCAAAAAATAGGGGCTTCCATTTTAAAAAAATCGTCTTGACCTTGAAATGAAGTTGAAAATTGACCTCAAGCTCAAAATTAATGGTACAGTTAAATGACCCCCTATGTCCTGGTCAACTTTTCTATACTTCTATACTTCTATACTTTTTTGTCAATAATTTTAGTTTTTACGATTAAAACAAAAACTATGCGTCCTATCAAAAAATGCATTATAAAAAAATTTTAGATTTTATTTGGGTGAACTTTTGTTTATTCATTTTTTTCGTAGCTTGTTTCGTTTGTGAAAAAATGTAATTTGTTATCGTTAATGTTATTTTTTACGTTTAAAACAAAAACTACGCGTCCAATCAACAAATGATTGATAAAAAATTTGTAGTTTTTTTCTAGGGGAACAAGTTTTGTTTATTCATTTTTTTTGTAGCTTGTGTCATTTGTTCAAGAAAATTTTTTTTTTATACTTAATGTTGTTTTTTACGAATAAAACAAAAACTATCCAAACTATCAAAAAGTTATTCATAATGGATTTGTAGATATTTTTTGGCTGTACAATTTTTGTTTCGTTATATTTTTTCATATCTTCCATAGTTTTATCGCAAGATGGAAAGTTTTGATTATTTTTTTTGGTGGGTAAAGCCAGAACAGTTGGTCAAAAAAATTGAACTTTCATTTTCTCACGAAAATTTAAAAAGGTAGTATGACAATTTTGCAGGGCTTTCAAAAAGCAACGTTTTTCTTCTATTGACTTTTTTCAAACAGTACATTGTTCAGCTTAAAATTTTCCTTTTCATTTTTTTTTTGTAATGTTGCATATGTTATAATTCTGATTATTTCCGTTTATCAAAAAAAGTTGTAAGGATAAATTGTTCAACTTTCCAAGTACTACGAACAGCCGTACATAGAATTTTCAAATCTTAACGGAGGCGGATTACTCTCGATTATATAGTTTAACCCTGGGTTACCTCTATTATATTTATTACTCTGTATTACCTAAAATTACGCCGGATGGCATTCGTTTACCCTGGGTTACATAAAATTGCGGTAGATTATTTCACGTAAACTAGAATCACGCGAAGTTTAAACCAAAAACGAATCATTTTTAACCAAATAGATGGCTTTACAACTAAAATCATGCATCTCCAACTTTTTTACAAAATTGTTGAGTTTTGTACAACGCAGTTTACTTTTTAAACAAATAATTGAATCTACAACTAATAAAATGAATTCTTAAGCAAGAAAAGGATTCAACAAAAAATGGAATAGTTACATCCTTGTTTCACAAACTTAATTTTTTTAAATGAAAAAACTCATTTTCAACAAAACATTTGAATTTTCAAACGAGGAGATGTATTTTAAGTTCCATGTATATGCAATATCAAAGTGTATATGAAATTATTAATATTTCAAGTCAGAATGTATTGAATTTTCAACAAAATAATTGAATTTTTAACTAAAAAAGATAAGCATACAATCAAAAATGGAACAGTTAAATTTTTAGTTAAGAAAATTAATTTTCAACAAAAAGAAAACGTTTTTCAACCAAATAGTTACATTTTTCGAAAATGCAGTTCAATTTTCAACCAAAAATAATATTTGTCCAACAAGAAAGACGATTTTCACGTAATAAATGATTTTTCAATCATGCAGTAGAATTTTCAAAAAAACAGTTCTGTTTACAAGCAAATACATGCATTTTCAACCAAATAATTTCATTTTTAACTAAAATAAGATAAAAATTGGGAAAACTAATTTTCAAAAAAAAAATAAATAAAAAAAAACATTTTTCCACAGAATAGTTAAAAACTATAAGTATTATTTACGTAAATTACTCTGAATTACCTGGATGACTTTGAATTACTTGGACTCTGGCTTACAAGTGGATTACTCCTAATACTGGGATTACTAT
Organism: Andricus grossulariae; assembly: GCA_011634705.1. NCBI lineage: Eukaryota > Metazoa > Arthropoda > Insecta > Hymenoptera > Cynipidae > Andricus > Andricus grossulariae. Next base: position 208,962,137 of record JAABKJ010007545.1, read on the forward strand.
GAATTACTAGCATTATTTCGGATTAAGCTGGATTAGGCGAATTACAGTGGATTACAATTTCGGATAACTGGGCGATCCAGCGAATTACCATAGTTGTTTCCTCTCGGCGGGGAGTCACAAGCTGGCATCTCTTACTATGAAAAGTTTGAAGTTCACAAAAAATTGGTCATTCATGGAAATAATATATAGGTCACACTCCTCATTCTTTATAAACCTCTTGTGTTGGTAAGTCACCGCTGTGATTGCTCAAACAAATAATTTAAGTCACACCATTAATTTTTGCTCATTTTTTCTGGACTTTAAATTTGTCTTTTCTTCCCCTTTTTTTTTGAAAGGGATGAATGTAACATATTCTGTAGTCTCCATATTAAAAAAATAAATACAGCATAAGGAAGCAAATTTTCAGTAAAAAGTCATGAACTTGTAGCTAGATCTCGGATACAAAAAAAATCGAATATTGAAACTTATATCTATGAGAAATATATGGACAAATGACGACATTTTTTACGAACAGTTCGAATTTCCTACAAACAATTCATATAATTTATGAATTCGCAACTCGAAGGGTTCGAACCCTCGAAGGCGAACTCGAACCATACGTACACGCGCTCATACGCATCGCGCGTATTGGCGAGCATATGTGCGGCCTGCATGCAGGCGATCTTAGGCCCCGTCAATATCCGATGAATGTTGTTAGCATTTGAGACCTAGCTTCTAGTTCATGACTTTTTTCAGGACTAATTTTTTCCATGCACTTTAAAAAATCCCTTTTGTTGAGGATTACGCTTTACATTCGCGCTTCTGTCGTTAAGCGGTGGCGGAAATATGACACGGGTATAATATGACAAACAGAAAGAACCTCCACTTTGCGATCTCACCTCCTCCGCCCGGAACCTACCTCTACGCTCTAAACCAATCTCGAGGAGTCTAAAGTCATTACGCGAAGCCCTCGCCGCGCATTAGCCTTAACGACCTCTTAGCGACTTTTTGTCACCAATTTTTTTCCTTCAATCTTTCCGAGATTGTCTTGTAGTTGAGTCGCCGCCTTTCACCATTATTTTTCCTTTTCTTTTATCTTTTATTCTTTCACATAGCGTGCTCTCTGCCCACCTGCCGAGACTGAATCTCGGTGGGCTATCAACATTCACTCAGAAAAAATATTTGTCTAGAATTGAAGAAACCATTTCTTTCACATAATTTTTGAAATTTCATCAAAAGTAACTTCCAACTAGAGAAAACTATTTAAAATCAAAGAACCAATGGAACAGAAGAAGCATGGCAAGGGGGCTGTCATGCCACTTACCGACCGAGCAAGGTTCTGCACTATGCAAAGTTACCTCCTGTCGGTAAGTGGCTTGACAGCCCCTTTGCTATACTACTAAAGAAAAACTATTATTTAAAAATCAAATCCAATTTTTTTAAATAAAATTAACTTTTCTTTGAATGAGGGCCAATAAGCATTTTTCTTTGAACCAAAGAATCTTTTTTTATGAGTGCCATTTTTCAGATAAGAATGATAACAAATGTTATTTTTTTGCACTCAAATTTTAATGTCTGAACGGAAAAGATAAAAGATAGTATGTAGTATACTGTAGTGATAGTACTAAGAGATAGTATGTATCGGTAGTCTTCAAATCTAGGGGTGGATTGCGTAACTTTACCACTTAAATTTCACTTCGATTTCACTAATGAACAATAAATACAAATAAACTTAAAGAAATAAGAAAACTTATATAGTAAAACAATTTAATATGTCAATGAAAGTAACGTGAATGTGAAGTGGAAAAGTTATGTAATCAACCCCCTGAATTACTTAAGCATGAATAACTGGCCGTCCATAAACTACGTTATAAATTTGAGGGAGGGGGTTTGCAAGGACCAAGTCACGATTGCCAGTGTGGTTATGTTTCATGCTAAACTCCACCAAAACAATTTACACATGGTCTACGTTGACTACCAACAGGCGTTTCCCTCAATACTCCACGATTATTTACTTGAGATTCTTAAGACATATAAGGTCTGTTATCGTGTAATCCAATTTCTGGACTACGTTAGGCACACATGGTGCACGAGGATTAAATGTTGTAGTCGTGGGGAGTAAGGGATATCCGGTCCTTGTCCATTAAACAAGGAATATTCCAAGGTGATTCATTTAGCGTACTATGGTTTTGTTTAGCATGGAACCCACTAGCTTGGACACTCAACAACAGGTCCAGTGGGTTCAAAGTTGCTGAGTCTCCACTCACTCACCTCCTGTACATGGAGCACATACAGGTTTATGCAAGCTCAGAGTAGAAACTAAGCAGCCTACTGAACATCTTGCTGTAGTTCTCCTATGACATTAGGATGTCTCTGGGTTTGGAAAAATGCAGAAAGCTGCATTTGTCCCGTGGAGAGATAAATGCTCCGCTGGTACCGGACGACACTCTGCAATTGAAAAGGTGCTTGAGATTGCTTTTTCGGGTCACCTTAGTTTGAAGCTAGCGTTTGGCCGCAGTGCGAAGAACATCACAAACCCAATTTAAACCTATGCCATTCCTCTCCTAACATACTCCTTAACTTTGTTCACCTGGTCCATGACTGATCTCGAGAGGCTTAGCAGAATCATCCGCGTTAAAATATCTGAGCACCAAATAATCCATGAAGGGAGAGCTGTGAAGGAAATAGTTCTGCCACGCAAGCCTAGAAGCAGAGGTATCATGGATGTTCGTCGATTTCGTGACTCTCAGGTTACGCAACTGCGCGAATATTTCCAAAACAGAACTAACATCTCACTCTATGACTACATCTGTATAGTTTAGCTGTATACCCTCTTGAAACTGGCCGCTGTTGATTTTCAGAACATCGGATATCTCAAGGCTGAGTAGCTAGATGCTCAATGGCGAGGTAAACAGCTGCACAAGCAACACGCCCAAATATTAGATCTTCTTTGCGTTAATTGTCATGCTTCAAACTTCTGGTTGAGGCAGGAAGAAGTCTTAACGGATACTGAAAGATTGGCATTGTCATCCAGGACAGAGTAATCAAGACGAGGAATCACCAAAAAATATACTCAGTATGGCGGCAGTGATTAACAGATGCCGCCTTTGTGGAGATCCCAATGAAAATATCGAGAACATCATCGCACTAGAGAACAAACACCATCTTCTTTATTGGGACAGGACTATTCTGACTGACCACCTAGTCAGGCACAATCATCCAGATGTTCTTTGGTCAGATAATCGTGCTCAACACGTGACAATAATAGACATATGCATTCCCCTTAACCATAAAATTAGGCTCCGATATACTGAGAAGATCCAGAAATATTCGGAGCTGAAGCAGGAGATCTTAACCGTATGGAGGGTTAACAAGGTCACCATACACCCGATCGTGATCTTCGCACTGGTAACTTTTAATTTTTAACCTTTTTGTATATGCGTATGTTCGTGTGCGTGTATAAAGTTGTGTTTATCTCTCGCCGTCTGATGTGAATAAAATTAATATTTTGAATCATTGTTCTCAGTCGTTGGCATTGAAACTAGCGCTTGTATGAAAAATGGATCCCTATAAATTGGCTCTCCCATATGAATATTGCATACCTATACGGCTCTCCAAGATGAATTTTTGGATCCCTATAAACGGGCTCTCGAGTATGAATGTTGGATTCCTATAGACGGGCTCTCCAGGATGCATGTCAGAATCCTACAAACGGGCTCTCCAGGATGAGTGTTGGATTCCTATAGGGCTTTCCACTGTGATTGTCGGATCCCTATAGACAGGCTCTCTAGTGCGTTTACTCGTGAATGATGACGAATGCGCAAGCAGAATATAGTTTCGAAACAACGACTCACACCAACGAATCTACTATTCACTTGCCGCGTTTCGCGACCTTGTTTAGTAGCAACGTACCAGGTCAGGAGTACCTGTGAGTGGAAAATTGGCCAACATAATAATGAGAATAATAATATTTTACCCAAGGTGTTCTCGCGTTGACATCGCGGTAGGGCTAGAGCTTTCCTCTCATGCCAGACAGGCAGAGAACGACGAGGAAAGGGACTAAGAGGAACACCAAAACCCATAAATTATCATGGAGACTACTGAAGATCTTGAAATGCTAGTTGCTTTCCGAGGATCGTTGAGACGCCCCTGGAGACACCGCTGGGGGCCACAGAATGCTGGACCTGAACTGGAGCTCACTAACCTCACAGCTTTAGATGTTTCAGCGGTCTGTAAAAGAGCAAGTAACTGGAAAGCTCCAGTTCCGGACATGGTGCACAACTTCTGGTGCAAGTACCTGACGAGTGTGAATCCTGCGTTGGCAACGTGTTTTCGGAATATCATCAAGCACCTGTCTACCAACAAATTATAAGTTTCTTACAGCTATCATTGCAGATAAAGTATATTCTCACTGTAACGCGAATGACATCCTTACAGAAGAACTAAAAGTATGTTGTAAAAACTCTCGGGGCAGTAAACATCTAGTCACCATAGACGTTGTTGCCATGACGCAAGCTCGTGAACATCAAAGGAACTTGCACATGGCATACATTGACTACAAGTAAATGTCGTGCGATGATGCTTTCTGGTGCAAGGATAAAGTATTTTGAGCATGGACAACCAAGGATAACTAGATCAATATGCATTACGATGGTTATATTCCAAGGAGACTCCTTTAGTGCACTATGATTCTGTTGAGCCTTAATCCCATTGAGCAAAACACTAAATAGCATCTTCTACACATAGATGAACTTAACATATACTAGTTCAGACCATAAAATGCTGTAAGTAATTGATGACCCAAAGCAGTTTTCCAATGATATCCACATGGAGCTGGGACTAGATAAATGCAAAATAGTGTATTTAACCAGAGGTGAATTAGGAACCGCAGAGCTAGAGAAAGAGTTCGAGAATGACATCGAGGCAACGGCCGAGGGCGAGTCATATAAATATCTAGCTATACCCGAATCTAAGGGTATTCAACATACGATAGTTAAGAAAAGCCGAACCAGTGCCTTCACTATAAGACTGAGATTGATTCTGAAAAGTTCTCTTAAGCCGGCAATCAACACCTATGCTATCCCTGTCCTTACGTACTCCTTTGGGCTTATCAAATGGTCCGAAACCGACCTTGAAAGGTTAAACAGAACCGTCCGCGTAGAAATGACGAAGCACGAAATGCACCACAATAATTCAGCGTTTGAAAGGGTAGTTCTACTACGATAAACCGGATCTTAACTACACGCCCTTGAATTTGTTCTCAGAGGAGGCCTTGTATATCAGGAAAGAAACTATCGAGGAATTAGAAACGCAATGAAGACAGAAAGCCATCCACGGCGAGCACCCTAAAACGTTACATCAACATGAAGTGGATAGTGAGGCATCAAATATTTCGCTGAAAAAGAGCGTCTTGTACCCAGAAACGGAAACACGTGTTGCATCAAGACATGGTTGACCGGCGCCGATTATGTGGGGATACCCACGAATCTATGGTGCACATTATTGATGGATGTCGCTTTATGTATCAGAGAGAATATACGCGCAGACATAATGACGTGACAGGCATTGTTCATCAACAACTTGCCCTAAAACCTTAACAGAATGGATGCCTTTCTATGATACATTCCAATTTCCGTTTTAGAAAACGAAGATTACATCTTATATTGGCATGTTACTATGCAGACGGATCATTATATTCAAGCCAGTCGACCCGACATCGTGATGCAAGAGAAAAAAGGTAGGAGAGTCTACATCATTGAAATTGCTTGTTCACTTAACCGGATTTTGCAGGCGACCTATACAACCATGATCCATAAGTATAGCGAACTGAGGCATGAAGTAAAGAAAATATGGAAGAATGTGAAACATGCATCTATTCATTGTAATTTCGGCTGCAGGCAGTGTGCACGTACGATGCACTGAACATCTTGAACATTTAGGAGTCAGTAGGGTACTGGCAGCAGCTCATAAGGTTGTTTTATTAAACACCTGTCGTATTGTGAGGAACTTCCTAGAGCACCAGGAACCAAGCGACTAAAACTCTGGCGCGGCAGATGGTAGCTCAACGAAAGCATCCTGAGGCGACTATTGTCACGTACACCGCTCGCGGCCGCTGTGTAAGGTACAGCAGTAAAAGACGAACTCCAAACTACACCATGCTCCTGATTTCGTACCTACAAGCGTCATTGTCAAAGATTTCAAACATCGTTTTGAATTCATTTATAACATCCTTATCTCATTAGCGAACTTGATTTAGTCCGTGGCTGATAATGAAAAACCGGGTTCACCCAAGAACAAGTTGAAAAAAATAATAATGTACCTCCTTCTCAGATATATACGAATATACATCCCTTGAGATAAAGGGGGTAGAGGTTTACTAAGCTTGGAGTGTCTTCATTGAAGAACGGTTATGGCTGCAGCCTGCTCAGTTCTAAATAGCACAGATTCTCTTATGGGGTCATTCTACAATCTCGAGAAAAAAAAGGTGATGTTCAAGAATTTTTTTCTCAGCAAGTATTTTATATAATTAAATAAAAATTTTAGCGTTTATTTATGCTGTCTCAAAGTTTACAAAAACAATTTTTTTGCATAATAAAATTATTATTATTATTTATTTGACGTATTACCACAGGCCCACAATGAAATAAAAGTGGTCTGAACTTTACATGTGACAAGGCTAATTTTATGGATTTTGAGTCGCTGAATCTGAATCCGGCCTCAGAATTTTCCCTAGCCCCTACAATTTCCCCCTAGCCTAGAGTAAATGTGTGAAATTTTGGAAGTTTCAAAATCCGTTAAAGTTATATTTACCCACAAAAAAGTTAATGGAACAACGTCGTTTGTACGTATTTCGGGTCGCTGAGTTCAAGTCTGACTTTGGAATTTTTGTAAAATATCTTTGAATGTCCCTAGCCTAGGGGAAAAAGTGCATTAATGAGCAAAACTTGAGGTTCAATGGAGCTTTTTTTGTGCACGGAAAAGCTGATGTCTTTCCGTTAGGGATGTGCGATACCGATGCGATACTTCGAGTCTCCATACTGATACTTAGAAAGTCGATGTATCGGACTATCGATGCTTTTTACATAGACCATTTTACCTAACTATTGGAAGTTTATTTGTGCATGTGCGGCTATCCGCGTAATATGAAAGTTGCGTTTATATTTTGTCAAAATGTATAAGATTGTACCTTTTGTCGGAGTAACATTAAATGAAGACGATGTTCCAGGTGCGAAATTGGGCAAGTGTGAAATGGGAAAACATAGTGTTGTTTAATTGAGACGGTGGTTAAGTTGCCGGAAACAACCTAACAATTGTAAAAAAGCTGAACTTATGAACAGGTTTGTAGGTGAAGTAGAAGTAGAAGTAGAAGTAGAAGTAGAAGTAGAAGTAGAAGTAGAAGTAGAAGTAGAAGTAGAAGTAGAAGTAGAAGTAGAAGTAGAAGTAGAAGTGGAAGTGGAAGTAGAAGTAGAAGTAGAAGTAGAAGTAGAGTAGAAGAAGTAGAAGTACAAGAAGAAGTGAAAGTAGAAGTAGAAGTAGAAAAAGTAGAATTAGAAGTGCTAAAGATTAAAGAGGATAGATACGAAGGTAGATGCAGAGAAAGTGAGAGGCGGTTTAAGCTTAGGGAATTTGCAGAAGAGCAAAGAAAGAAGGGTATTGGGAGAGAGAAAGGGAAGATTAAGTCAAATGTGAAAAGATGGGAGAGTAGGTAAAAAAGGAACAAAATTAAGGAAACTAAGTATAGTGGGTAATAAAAATAAATAAGATTTAAAAGAAGAAAAAATTGGAAGATTTGCTACTCGAGTGTAGCTGGACTAGAAATAATAGATTTGACTAGATGAAAAGAGGTAGGAGAGAGTAATGGAAAGGCTAGCGAGGAAAAACAGGTGAGAGATACAAAAGGCAAAAATAACAAATAGAAAGGTTAAAGAAACGAGAAGAATGGTGATGGGAATAAGGAAAGAGTTCATAAGGAAGAAAAAGATGAGAGTGGGTTAAAAGAAAAAAAAGAATTAATGGAAGAAGAGATAAGGATAGGAGAGAAGAGGTGCAAGATAGTAGGTATATATGCAAATAGGGATATGGAGGTAAAAACAGAGGAGTTAAGACAAGTAGTGTAAGAAAGCGAAGAAGGGATAAAACTAACCATAGAGGGACACTCAAATGCAAGAACACGAGAAAGTGGATGAAAGGTATAGGGAAAAGGTGATAGGACTGGAGCAGTTGGGATGGTTTATCTTAAATACGAATATAATGAGAGATGAAAAAGGAGAGTACACTCAGAGGAAAAATAGGAGAGGGAAATGTATGGTAAATGGAAAATGAAAAGCAAAAAGAATATGAGAGGATACAGTTAAGAAAGAAGTCTAACAAGGGGGAAAAAGGAAGTAGTTAAGATTAGGAATGTGAAAAGAAAAAAAGAAAGTAAGAAAGGAAATAAGAAAATAGAATAATAGGAAGAGCAGTGCAGAACAATACAGGATCAAGAAGAAAGAATATATTCACTTAGTTGATAGAAAAAAGGAGAAAGAAAATAAAAGGTTTAAGGAGGAGACAGTAAATGCTAGCACGGACGGAAAGGTATGGAAAGTAGTAGAGGAAAAAAAAGGAAAAGCGTTAATCAGGATATTGAAATGTTAGAATTGAAGAAAATATTGTATGTAATTGTTAGAAGAAGTGAAAAAGAATATAACGAAAGGAGAGGTGGGAAAATCAAGAAGGGATATCACAAGGGAAGAAGTAGCGAAGGTGATAAGGTCAATGAAAGATGGAAAAGCACGTATAGATACAATCCCGGATGTTTGGAAATGTGGGGGGAAAGGAATTGAACGTGCGGGCGTGTATAGTGTCTTACAGGATGTGGAAAGAGGAGAGTTGGCCAGAGAATAGAAATAAGGGATAGTGGTACTGGTACGAATAGTGAAAAATGGAAAATCGGAAGAGGTTAAAGATTAAAGAGGGTGGCGTTGATGCCGACATTATAAGCTATATCTGACAATAGTATTAGAGAGATTAAAGAAAGAAGTAGAGGAAAGAAAGAGGTTGCAAGAGAGATATATTAGACGGATATTAGGGGTAGACTGAAGAACTCTAGATTATATAGTAAGAGAAGAAGAATCAAAGGGATAAATTAAAGACAAGGTGGAAAAGGGAGGAAAGAGGGCTATAGAGTTAATGCGATGGGAAGAAGAAAGGACAAACTTTATCGGACATAAAGGGATAGGAGAAGGAGTATAGAGGAATTAGGATAAAGAGATAGAGAAAAGAAGCTAATAGATCAATGGGAAAGGAAAGGGGAGAGATATATGAAAATAGGATGGGGGCAAATAGATAGACAATAGCTGGATTAAGACTGAGAAATGAAGTAAAGGGAGAAGGATGAGAAGAGAAAATGCTGAATAGCTTAAAGGATAGAGGAGACATGACATGTATGGGATCTTAGTATGAGAGGAAGGGAGTAGAGGGTAGGAATGCAAGAGAATGTTACGGAAATTTTAGGAAAGGAAGGACTAGGAGAAGAACGGATGAAGGATGTAGAAAAGGCTAGAGGAGATGAAGAATGAAGGAGTGTAAAGAAGAATGGAGTAGGGGCGAGGAAGACAGGAAAGTGTTAAAAAAATTTTAGGGAAGGAGGGAGTGTGAGAAGGATGGATGAAGGATGTAGAAAAAGCTAGAGTAGATGAAGAATGAAGGAGTGTGGAGGAAAGTGGAGTAGAGGGGAGGAAGGCAAGAGAAGCTTAAGAAAATTTAAGGGAAGGAGGGAATAGGAGAAGAATGGATGAAGAATTTAGAAAAGGCTAGAGGAGATGGAGAATGAAGGAGTGTGGAGGAGAGTAGTGTAAGGGGGAGGAAGGCAAGAGAATGTTAAGATAATGTGAGGGAAGGCGAGAATAGGAGAAGAATGGATTAAGGATGTAGAGAAGGCTAGAGAAGATGAAGAAGGAAGGAGTGTGGAGAAGAGTAGACAGGAGTGTGAAGGAAAGGAAAAGAAGGAAATGTAGATACGGAGAATGATTTAGAAGACGGGAAAAAAAGTGAAAATAAATATGGAGGATGGGGGAGGAGAGAGTGAGAGACTGACTTTCAGGGAAGCAAGCAAAAAGGGGGACAATGTCACAACAATACGTATCTCTTTAGCGACGACACAATAAATCAAAATAAAGTTGGTGAGGAGAGGAAAGTAGAAAACAGGTTAGCTGCGCCGCGGGAGTCTGCAGTCGAGATTTCGTGATCGTATGCGATGCAATGTACGACAAGAAGAATTATGGCGAATTCGACTGGGCTCCAGTCAGAGTACATTGCACGTTTTATATTACCCCCATTAACATCAAGTGGAAGAAAAATCTCTGCCTTTCCTAAATCAAGAGATATACATATAAAAAGAGGCATTGTAGAAAATCAACCTTTGCAACTTTGAAAAAGCAACTTCCCACAGTATTACGAAAGCGTAGTTACTTGGCTTCTGAATCATGCTAAATGAAGTGAAATCTCTAGGATTTATCTCTCTTATTATTATAATTAATTGTTGCAAATAATTTTTATGTTTCGGATCAATGTTTTCGAATTTTAGAAATTCAAAGTCTTAAGCTGCTAAAAATAATTTGACTGAATTAAAAATTTAACTACTTATTGGGAAACGATTTTGAATTTTGAGACATCAAAAATTAACAATTTTATTGAAGATCAAAAGTGAACAATTTTATATTAAAAGTCTTTGATAATTGAACAATTTCAAATTGTGGGTTCAAAACTGAGCATTCCAAATTTTTAACAATTTTAAAATTAAGAAAAATTTATGATTAAGTTTCAATAAAGGGGATTTTGAAACTGCTATAATTGCAATTTTAATCATGTATTAACGATTTATAATTTCTAGACGTCAAACATTTAACAAATTTACTGCGGATCAAAATTGGCCAATAATTTTGAATCGAAAGCAATCAAAATTGAAATTTTAATTTTCTACCCGAAAATTTAAACTTTTAACCAAAATGTTAATTTTCAACTAAATAGTTGAATTTTCTAACCAAATGATAGAATTTTCAACCCAAAAATATGAATTTTCAACTGAATTTCCTACCGGAAAATATAAATTTTTAAACAAGCAGAATAGTTCAATTTTCAGTTTAAAAAAGAGATAATTTTCAACAAAAAAAAAACGAATTTTCAAGAAAATAGTCAAATTTTTAACCAAAGAGATGAAATTTTAGACAAGAAAGATTTTTCATTAAAAAAAATGTCAACCAAATTTTAGAATTTTCAAGTCGAATTTCTCTACAAAACAGTTGAATTTTTTACCCAAGAATTTGAATTTGAAATCAAATAGTTATATATATAAATAGTTATAAATAGTTAATCAGTTAGAACAATGAATTATCAACTAAAAATGATCAATTTTCAACAAAAGATAGAATAGTTAAATTTTCAGTTAAAAAAAAATAATAATTTTTAACCAAAAAAAAACCTATTTTTAAGAAAATAGTCCAATTTTCCACAAAAGAGATCAATTTTTAGCCAACGAAGATCGTTCATTCAAGAGAGAAGACAAATGTTGTTAAAAAAACATAAATTTTCAGCTAAAAAAGTTAAATTTATGATTTGATCAAAATACACGAAATTTTCAACCAAATAATTAAATTTTCTACTAAAAAAGATTTTTATGGAAACAAATTATCATCAACTGAAGATGAAAAGTTGAATTTTGATTTGATAAAATTAATTATAAAAAAATTCAACTAAAAACATTAATTTTCTAGCAAAATAGAACAATTCTTAACAAAATACATTAATTTTTAACCAAGTACTTCAATTTTTAACTAAAGCAGATTAATTTACAATAGAAAATGGAATATTAAATTTTTCAGTTAAAGAAAATAATTATTGATAAAAAAAACGAACTTTCAACAAAATAGTTAGGTTTTTGAACAAATATAAATTTTTAAGCAACAAGATTAATTTTCTGCTAAATAGTTGAATTTTCGACAAAAAAGTTGGAAATTTTAAGCCAAAAAGGTAAATTTTTGACACAACAGTTGAATTTTCAAACAAATAGTTAAGTTTTTACCAAATAGTTGAATTAATTTTCAGAAATAATTGAATAAGTTAAATTGTCAGTTAAGACAATCAATTTTCAAATAAAAAAAAAAAGAATTTTCTCGAAAATAGTTCAATTTCAACCAAATTGTTGAATATTTAAATAAAAACGATCAAGTTTCCACCACAAATCAACTAGTTGAATTTTCAGTTGAATTAAACTTCATTGATTCACCACTTGCGAAAAAGGCTGAGCCGAACGACATCTGGCGGTTGGCGCCAAAACACTAGGAATTCAAAATATTAAAAATACATTAATTTAAATTTTCAAATTACAGAGTCAAATATTTTGGAAAACCTTTGACTTTGAAACCCACATACAAGATTTTTCAACCAAAAACTTAATTTTCTACTAAATAAAACGAATTTACTACAAAATACATCAAGTTTGAACCAATCAGCAGAGTTATCAACTTAAAATTATCAATTTTTAACCAAATATAGAATAGTTGAATTTTCAGTAAAAAAAATTAATTTTCAAATACAAATAATTTTAAGCGCCGGATTTTTTCGAATTTTGAAAATTCAAAGTAAATAATTTGACTGAATTAAAAACTTCACTAATTCTTAACGATTATGAATTTTATGACATCAAAATTTCGAATTTTATTGCAGATTAACAATTTTAATTTAAAAAAATTGAATAAACAAATTTTATATAAAAATTCTTTAATAATTGAACAATTTCAAATTGTGGGTTTAGAACTGAGCATTCCAAATTTTAAACTTTTTAAGTGGGAGTCTTTCGAAATTAATTTTAAAATTATATGATTTCAAGTTTTACTATTAGAAATTATACTTGGAGAGCAACAATTTAAAATTTGGAGATCGCATAAAAGTAAACGATTATAAATTTTGCAATTTTAAAATTGTAAAAAATTTCTGTTCAAGTTTGAAAAAGGGAAAGTGTCCAAGTTTGAAAAATCCAAGTCTAAAGCTGCTAAAGAAAAAAGTTGAAAATGCTATAATTGAAATTTTAATAATTTATTAACGATTTATAATTTAAAGATCTCAAAATTTAGGAAATTCACTGTGCATCAAAATTGAACAATAATTTTAAATCGAAAGCAATCAAAATTGAATTTTTAATTTTCTACCTGAAAATTTGAATTTTTAATTAAAAGAAAACCTAACTAAAAAAATACGAATTTTCAACTGAATTTTGCACCCAAAAATATAAAATTTTAACCAAAAAGTTCATTTTCAATCAAATATTTATATTTTAAGTTAAAAAAATTAATTTTC